>OX463843.1:2016220-2219520 GCA_949825065.1 Odontocerum albicorne
CCTTCAGGCGTTTGATTCAAGCCAGAAGAGACTATAGCCGTCAACGAGATATTTCGACAATATTATTTAAAAAAATATAATTCTTAATATTTTGTTGCATGTTAATAGCAATTTAAGTTTTCTATAAGAAACCATGATTTTCTAAAAGTAAACTTTATTCAGGGTCATGCTGTATTTTAATAAAATTGATCCTAAAACATAATTAATTTATGAAAAAGTTTTACATGTTTCTGAATAGTATTGTTTAATTCTTTTTATATTACTTAAAACTGTTTATAACTCAACTGTTCAAAATTACGAGCATATAAAGCTATTTCGTGTTCTTAGTGAAAGTTTTTATTTAAGGGTGGACACCCAATATAAAGTTAAATGTAATAAAACGTGTGAATTTAATACGTGTAAAAAAGTTATTAAAATAAATACAACTAAATATATAAGGGATGAAATAAAGTTTGAAATATACTAAAGAAGACTTTTAAATATGCTAATGAAAACCCTGAAATATTGTTACGCAGACTTTTAAATATATTGATGTCATCCTAACAATAGTATTTTAATAAAATGCATTTATCACGAGTAAGTTCTTAAAGAAAATTACATTCAAACGTGTTCATCCGTTTCATTTTTACAAATAATGTATTGTCGGTATGCTCCTCAAATGTAAACGTAAAACAATTGAATATTTGACGATGGCAGATCATTTTTCAATGGTAAGGATACCTATTTTCACACTTTCTTATTCGCTGTGTCTTTGGTATCTCTTTACCTGCACCAACCCCTTCCACGATTTTCCTTCAGTGTCTCTACATTTAACTGAACATTTTTTACTCACCTGATTCATGGTCGATCCCGGATATTCCTTTTCACTGGCACACGTGTTTCAGACTCGTCGTCTTTCTGAGTGAAACTGGAACCAGCTATTTTTTTTTACACTTCGTCACGATAAACTTTCTGGGTTTCCAGAAGATTCCCTTGCCTCTTGGTGTTAAAGGAAAATTTATCGCTCTTACTTGAGATTTTTAAACTTTTAAACACGTAATTATATTCGCTTATTATTTGATTTATATCAACAGGTATTTCAAAATTGAATTTCTAATTGAGAACAAACGTCCGCTCTCTGACGGCGAAATGAAATAATGATAGCCCGGATAGCACCCTACTCCGTAAGTGTAACTCCCCTTTCAGTGAAAACTAAGGGAGGTGGATACAAAGAGATGTGTTTCTATCATTCACAGGTTAGGGTGTCACTTTTAAGATTAGAAAATCTCAAAAAACTTCACCTCGTACTGCGGTATTAAAAAAAAAACTTATTATTAATTAAACGTAAGCGTTTGCAATAAAACTTACAGCCTTATTTAAAACAAAAATTATGTAGCATCATGAGAAGAACAAACGATGAAAAGATTTTCTTAAACTATAATTTTCTTTTTGACTTGAGAATCAATGTTAATTTTTTTGAGGCGTATCTTAAAAATTAATTTAAAAAAGGTTTTCCATATGGTATGTAGCCTTTTTTCACCCCTAAAGTTTTCGTTTATTTCTTCATTTTATTTTACATCTTAACATATACTCGTATAACATGGTATGAGTCTGAATCCCTTTTATCAATATAAATAATAATAGTAAGAGATCTCATACATTTTATAGCACTGTCGAGAATATATCAACTCTGTCAGTATTATTTGTTCTTATGTTGGACATAGGCTTCTGTTTTTTTTCCATTTCACCGTTTTCTGAGCCATTTTTTTACACTTAGATCTAACAATTCCTTTCCTACGTTTTTATCAAAATTTCGGTTACTAAAATTTCTTTGTCTAATCTTTGGTTACTACGCGATTAATCTTGATTATCTCTTGTTAAGTTAAACGTTTGTAAGTTTTTCCTCTTTGCCACATTAGTGACATACGCATGGTTCTTGATTAATGGGTTTACTGTCCCCTAAAGAGATTTCTATGTGTAATTTATTTTTATCAAACACTGTTTATTCCACTTTTTTGTGACGGTATAACCCCTTCCGGTTTCAAGGATTTCACCTCATCTTCAGGGGAGCACAAACAAGACTAAATGCTGTTTGAACTGGTACCGATATATACACTTCAACGGTTGGGGGCTGAGGGGTGAGAGAGGCATGGGAGGATTTCGCCCAAGAGCTGAGAGATTTTTGGGATATAACTGTTCACCAGATGTTCGGATCGATGTACTGACTTAGAAATTTCTAGGGCCTCTAATCTGTCCAATTTATTTTCGTTACTACTGATATGTAAGAATTTGGCATCATCGATAGAAAAAGTATGGTTTTCACGGTGACAATGATTAGCCATTTCAGAATAAAGTATAAGATTTGTTAAGGCGGATTTGTGTTCACGAAATCTCTTTTCAAAAGATCTTCCTGTCTTTCCTATATAGAAGTTATCACAGTCAGCACATAAAAACTTATACACACCATATTTTTCTTCACATAATTCGTTGCATTTTCTTTAACTTCTGCAAAACCCGTTAATTTAAAACTCTTTTTTCAATAACGTATGCGAATACTGATAATATTATTTCATTAAAAAAATTCGCTTGTACATATTTTTTACGTATACAAGACAAAGGATAGTCACCGAGCCCTGTCCATTACTAACATATTTAATCTAGTATTTTGTTAACTCAACACTTTATTGTCATTCATTTAGATGAATCCACTACAGCAAATATTCTTACTTAAGTACACTTCTTTCAATGAACTTCTGGGGAAAAATATTTCCAACAAACTAAGAGTTTGCTTGTCTCCTATTCCTATGTCAAGTTTGTTGCACGTATATTTTCATATAAGGGTAGCTGGACATAGATGACAGTCGGTTGGCATCTAATTCAAGGGTGTGGGCTGAAAAACACCTGGTGTCCCCTGGCTGGGTTCGCCTTATATTGGTGGGGTTTATCTTGGCCGAAGGGATGCTATTAGATGAGCCCAGACCTTTTGATAGCTTCTGTATTTAATGTATTATCTGCAATTTATGTGTTTTAGAAGTGTTATTTAAATATAATCTGTACATACTATGTTGCTATCAATAAATCTATTATTTATTTATTTATTTATTTAATTCCAAAATTTTGAAAGCAAAACATCAAATGTATTGTGCTAATTATTTTTTTAAATAAAATAATTCGTCTAAAATGAATCTAAGCATTTAAATTCATTAATTTGCCGCTAAGCTGACAAAATTATTCACTTAATAATAATTTTTTTTTAATATTTTGCCTCGTAATTTTTTCTCATAAAAGCTGAAAAATATTTAAACGCCGAGTAGGAGGAAATATTTTTTTTAAACAGGTGTGTTAAATTAATAAATTAAGTTAAAATAATCTAAAACTTTTGTAAACATGTATACAACCCTTATCAAAATCTATGAAGATATTGTTTGTGGAATGGGGTAAAACACAGCGATTGTGAAACATTCAAACGTAAATAATAATATTTTCTTTGTAATTGATATTTTTAAGATTTTTTTAAAACAACGTACATAAATAAATCTTAGGCTCACGCACTAAATAAAAAAAACTAAACAAAGTGATTGTGAAACATTCAAATGTAAATATTAATATTATCCTTGTAATTTATATTTCTAAGATTTTTTTAAACAACATACAAAAATAAATCTTTGGCTCAATCACTAAACAAAAAAAAACGAAACATTAAACAAAGTGGTTGTAAAATATTCAAATGCAAATATTCAAATTTCCCTTTTAATTGATATTTTTAAGATTTTTTTAAAACAGCATACATAAATAAATCTTTGGCTCACGCACTAAACAAAAAAAAAAATATTCGTTTCCTCGGTATCATCCTTATTTCATTCTTTCCTGATTACAAACTTGAACTTTTGAAATATGCCCTGAATATTTCACTGAAGGGTTTTATTTGTAGCCTTAAACCAAAAATATTATTAAAGTAGATTTTTGTATTATTAAAGCAGAGTTTATAAAGATATTTTCAATAAGTTATGAAAAAACTATTTTACAACTTGAATACATGTTTCACAATGATATGAACTAAATACATTACCAGACGTTTGGCTCAAAATATTCACTTCAATTCATATATTTGCATTAAGTGTGTATAAATCATTGTGATTTATTTTTATTATTTAAGGCGTGCATACTGAGATCACACCCAATTTTATACAAAGGTATACAATACGAAAGAAAAAATTACAAGTAAAACTTAAAATACATGATATACAGCAACAAGAAATATTAGTTTATCCAAAACAACTAACTTCCCTTACTAAGAAAGGTTAAAATGTTTTCTTAATCTTTCCTTCCCGGTGTTGGGTATCTTCTACACGTTGCTTCAAATACCCATCAATATATCTATAAATATATTAAATACAAGGTTTAGATTTTAGGTATTCCTCCATAATATATTTACGCATTGATTTAAAAAATAATATTTATAATAATCAGAATTTATCGACTACATCGTAAGTATTTTCTGAATATCGGAAACAAATTTGTATTTAAACGCTGTGAGTGCCTCGATCTTGGGTCTTGACGATAGGTGAAAAGTATGCGGGTAGCGCGACACTATATTCGCATCTCACTTTTGCATACGTCACTGAATAGCGAGGAGCTCAATTGTCTCAACCTCGCTAGTGTAAGCCACGCCCGAGTTAGCCACCAACCCTGCCGCGCTGCAGTATCTGTTGAGCTGGCAACGAGACTAGACCTACGCCCGTTCCGTGAGCGGTGCCAGATGGTTTTTTAATGTTTTCAGCGAATAAATCTCAATTATTATAATTTTTAACTTCAATTATAATTAATTAAGGGGATTATCTATGAATGTTCTTATTTTTCCGATTTAAAATCGCTAATTTTTTATTGCGTACTCACTACCCAACACCGGAACACGCGTTTCATTTTTATCACTGTAAGGGAATGGTTAAATATTGAAAATGCCAGGAACAAATATAACACATAATTGTACTAGTATAACAAGCTTTCCAGTCTTGGAATTTAATGTATTGACTGGCTGATGTATGTATTTATTAAATAGTGTAGGAAATGGGAGAGTAGAAGGAGGCATTAGAAAATGTTAATATTACTTACCTTGACGAAGAAAATGTTTTTTTTTTTTTAAGAAATAGCTTATAAACTGTACAGTAATAAGAGAGATTCCGACCGTGTACAGCTTAAAAAGCAATCCATTGTGCCAGATGGAGTCGAAAGCTTTTATTTTGTCCAGTGAAAGGGAGGGTGAATAATTGCTTGTTTGTTAAAACCTGTGATTATATATTCTATGACGAGAAGAAGTTTATAACAGGTCGAGTGTCATAACTGAAAGCAATGCTGCGTGTTGAAATTATGCTAAGCGAGGTTATATTGTTTAACCCTTCCCTTACGGTGCTAAAATTGAAACAAGCGGCACGGTGTTGGGTAGTGAGTACGCGATCAAAAATTAGCGATTTTAAATCAGAAAAATAAGAACATTCATAGATAATCCCCTTAATTAATTATAATTGAAGTTAAAATTTATCATAATTGAGATTTATTTGCTGAAAACATAAAAAAACCATCTGGCAACGCTCACGGAAAGGGCGTAGGTCTAATATATTTGCAAACCCAAAAGCTACTGCGGCGCGGAGCGGTAGTGACTTACTCCCGGCGTGGCTTACGCTTGCGACGATTGAGACAATTGAGCTCCTCGCAATTCAGTGGAGTATGCAAGAGTGAGATGCGAATATAGTGTCGCGCTTCCCGCATACTCTTCACCTATCGTCAAGACCCAAGGTCGAGGCACTCACAGCGTTTAAATGCGAATTTGTTTCCGATCTTCACAAAATACCCACGATGTAGTCGATAAATTCTGATTTTTATTGATATTATTTTTTAAATCAATGCGTAAATATATTATGGAGGTATACCTAAAATCTTAACTTTGTATTTATTATATTTATAGAGATATTAATGGTTATTAGAAGCAACGTGTAGAAGATACCCAACACAGGGAAGGAAAAGTTAAAACCTGTGATTATATATTCTATGACGAGCAGAAGTAAATAAAAGGTTGAACGTCGTTGCTGAAAGCAATGCTGCGTGTTAAAATTATGCTATGCGAGGTTATCTTGTTTGATAGGTGATCAAGGGTAAGTCGTTCGAACACTTTATCTAGGGTCGGCTACAAGATAATCAGACGGTAATTTAAGAAGAGAATTTTTTTTGTAAGTCTGGGAAGCACTATTACGTTTACGTATTTGAAAGCGGTTGTATTTTAATATTTCACGAATTAAAACGTTATTTTTTTTCATTCGTCACTCATATAAATATGTAATTTTCTACAAATATTTATTTGTTTTCGTTGCAAAAACACTGGAGTTTCTGGTGTGGGATGTTGCCCCCTTAGTTATCTATTTGTAGGCGTATACTGGGGAGAAGAGTATTGATTGGTATCGGTATTTCAGTAGTAGAATAAATTTTCTATATTCGTTTAAAAATGTTAATTTATTAAAAAAATTAATGCAAATATGAGCTTGAAATTGTTAAAATTCGACAAATTTATAGAAATATGCTTGAGTTTAAATTAGGAAATCGATTCCCCAAAATATATATTGTAATATAAATGAAATAAAAGTTGTTGAATTGAATACTCCAAAACCTTTTTTTTTTCAATATGACTATTTTCATTCAAATCATGTACTATAGTATTAAAATACTCCACAAAATTATTGAAATAAATAAAACATAAAACAATTTTATTTTTTTAGCGGAAAGACAAATTTATGGTGCATACAAAATAAAAATATAAATGTGTAATAAAATACAGTTTTTGAATGTAAAGAGAAAATAAACGATCATTAGTTGAATATAATGCTTATTTATTTTCACTTAGAAAGAACATTCTCAAAACAAGTGTTTAAAGGAACAAATATTGGCTCTGATTCATAAGAACTACGTGAAAGGGGAAACTTTATCATGATGAGTATGTGGCGGTCGTCGCACACTCAGTCGCACACTCGGAACACTGTGGGCGTCCATACACACGGTCAATGACCGATGAAGTGACCTTTGCATTCCTTAACAATTTAAAACAAACAAGTCCAAAGTTCACACGCAGGCCATTCAACCCGTAGCCGGGAGCGGACCGCATTCCACGCCGGAGCGAGAACGCACAACGGCTGTCGCGCCAGTTTCGTAAATAAATTGTCACCTACATACAACATTAATCGTTTTTGCATTCGCAAGAACGATACGTAGGCATATCGCGAGCGCATTCCCGCGCACATTCTAAAATGATATAAATACCTACGTCTACCAAATAAATCACTCTCTCTTTCCGCATTGCGATCTAACGAGTTTTATTTATCAACAAATCATCATCATCTATCCCTTAAGGACTAGCTCCTAAAAGTATTTTTCAAAACAAAAAGTATAATAAAAGTGATAAGGCAATAAAAACAGAGAAAGAAAGTATAAATAAAGATAGAGTAATACAAAATTGATAGTTAAGGAAAAAAATAATGAACTAAAAGATTAGGAAGGTTTAAAACTAAGTATAAATGATGAGGGAAATATTTTGGGAGGAAGAAAGTAAAATACGAGAAAATGATAAAACACAAGTCGATGATACTTGGTGGTATGAATGAATTCAAAGATAATAGCGAAAGAGTTTTGCCAGAAGAAGGAAGAGTACGCTTGAGCTGGAATTCAAACGGTCTTTGCACAAATTAACTTCTAAATTATGTATTATATTGAAGAACTCAATGTAAGGGGTGATTTCAGTAAAATAGCGATGAGTCTGGCATGGCTGAAAATTACAGGCATTTGAAAAATGTGAATGAGATTAGTTCAGAAGAAATTTGGATGACTATAAAAGACATGAAAAAAAAATCAGGTTATGATGCAGAAAAATATGAAAGCAATAGTGACAATTTGTGATAATAGAACACGAAATTATGTGATTAACGATGAATGTGAACTAGAAGTTGATGTTTTAAGTAAGAAAATCAAGCGGTCACTATGAGATCGTTTGTATAAAAATAAATGTATAGTGAATTAAGAATAGTAGCCTGGGTAGAGGAAAACCAAGTTCACTGTGATTTCTTTCGATGGTCCTACAGCCCATATCGAGCTCTGGTCTCCGTCAATCTTCGCCTCTAACTCCTTTTGTCTTCCGCCAGGACCCTCCAATCCTGCACCTGTAGCAGCCGGGTTGCGTCCCTCTCAGCTTCGTCCTCACATCGCAGCCTCGGCCTGCACACTCTCCTTCTTCCACCCGGGTGTCCTTCCAGGATTATTTTAGGTGCTCGCGATGACGGCATTCTCTGCACATGTCCGGCCCATCTTAATTTGCTCAATCTGACATGTACAAATAGCTTAAGAGCTTTGTAGATATTATACAGCTCGTCGTTGTATCGTATTCGTCAGGTTTCGTCGTCATTCACGGGGCCCAGGATCCTACGTAGTACTCTTCTCTCGAAGGCATCCAGCAACTCTGCGGATTTAGCTGTCAGTGTCTATACTTCGCATCCATATGCCACCACTGTTCTAATAATTGTTTTGTACAGGGTGACTTTGGTTTTTCTATGGACACTTCTGAACTTGAACACTGGCAGTAGGAAGAAGAATGTTTTGTTCCCTGTTGTGATTCTTATCTTAATCTCCGCATGCTCTTCGTTTCCCTTCGTTATAGTTGAACACAGGTAGAAGAATTCATCTAAGTTAAGTATGATTGAATCAATAAAATATTTTGAAAGAAGGAAGCGTAGGTGCATAGAAATTGTAAAATTTGTATGAGTAGGTATAGATGAAGAAGAAGCGAAAGTTGTGTGTTGAGTTAGAAATTGTAAAAGTTGTATGAGAAGGTATAGATAAAGAAGAAGCGAAAGTTGTGTGTTGAGTTAGAAAATTCAGGCGCTTTATCATCTATGTCTATCCGAAATATTATGCTATGTTATGTATTGGCGCGTAATAATTGTCACTTATTTAAAACATGATTTGTTATATTCAATTATTAATGATTTTATTAATCATTGACATGATTTCGTGCAACTTTAGGAGCTCGGTCCTTCTTGGAAGAGATGATGATGATTTGTTGATAAATAAAACTCGTTAGATCGCAATGCGGAAAGAGAGGAATTTTATTAGTAACGTGGGTATTTATATCATCTTAGAATGTGCGCGGAAATGCGCTCGCGATATGCCTACGTCTCGTTCCTGCGAATGCAAAAACTATTAATGTTGTATGTAGGTATCATTCAAATACGGAATTGGCGAGACAAGCGTGGTGCGTTCTCGCTCTAGTATAGATTGCGGTCCGCTCCGGGCTATGGGTTGAATGGCTGGCGTGTGAACTCTGGACTTGTTTATTTAGATTTGTCGAGGAATGCAAAGGTCACTTCATCGGTCATTGACCGTGTGTATGGACGCCCACAGTGTTCCGAGTGTGCGACTGAGTGTGCGACGACCGCCACACTACCATGTTATTTTAACTATTTCATTAAACAAAATGTAAAGCTTAACGTTTTGTTTTATGGAATGTAACTATAGATATGTATTAAAAACCTCGACATATTTTTCGGTATCTTGAGTAAAAGGAATAAATAGGAATGATATAGATATAATGATTTTCAGATTCCCATTTAAAATATGTATTTTAAATTTTCGATATGCATTTTATTTAGGTTTTTGTCAAAGTAATATTTCTACCATATCAAAATGGCGCCCTTTTTGTTATGATAACGTACGGTTTAAAATCTGTCACTTATCATAACATAAGTTGAATATCTTTCACCAGAGCTTTCTTTGAACTATCCACAGTTAATTATTTATTTAAAGCATTATATTTTTTTGTTCCTACTCTAATGTAATATGCGCTTAACCTTAGGCAATAGTTATTTAGGGGAATCAAGTATCTTAGACTGTAGCTGTCGATTTTACTATAATTTTTATTCCATATACGGAAAAACTAGCAGCGTTTTTGAAACAGGAGAGTAGGTAAATATATCACCGTGCGTATTTCAAAGTATTGATAAAAAAAAAGTGAGAAGGGTTTATGATGAGATGGATATCATAGTTGCTGCACAATAGGGCAACTCAATGGTTTGAGTGCCGGCTACTTTCATAGCCGGCACTCAAACCATTAATTAAAAATCAATGTGTAATGTGCCTTTAATACACTTTTCAGCGTCAATTTCAGATGCATCTTCACATCTGTTGAAAATACATCGAACGACTTTCTTCGCTTATGACATTTAACTCTAATTTTTTTTTATTTTTTAAACTGATAACCCGAATGGTGTCGAATCTCATTAAGTCATTACGTTATCATATTTATGTAATATAAAATTATAAATGGAATTAAGAAACAAAGATGTAACATTTAAAATCAGCGAATAAGTGGCGTTTTTTTTATTTCATTAATATCTGTTGAGCTGACCATCGTCCTTTCTTGTCTTTCGACAGCTCATCAAGAGGACATTTCTTGGAAGTATGTTATCAGCCATGCAATCCATGTGTACAGACCAACACCAGAGTGCATGCAACACCAAAATGATATCAGCCATGCGAGCCATGTGTACAGACCAATACGAGCGTACATGCAACACCAAATATACAGACCAACACAAGCGTGCATGCAACACCAAAATGATATTACCATGCGAGCCATGTGTACAGACCATCACAAGCGTGCATGCAACACCAAATATACAGACCAACACGAGCGTGCAAGCAACACCAAAATGATATCACCCATGCGAGCCATGTGTACAGACCAACACAAACGTGCATGCAACACCAAATATACAGACCAACACGAGCATGCATGCAACACTAAAATGATATCAGCCATGCGAGCCATGTGTACAGACCAATACGAGCGTGCATGCAACACCAAATATACAGACCAACACGAGCGTGCATGCAACACCAAAATGTTATCACCCATGCGAGCCATGTGTACAGACCAACACAAACGTGCATGCAACACCAAATATACAGACCAACACGAGCATGCATGCAACACTAAAATGATATCAGCCATGCGAGCCATGTGTACAGACCAACACAAACGTGCATGCAACACCAAATATACAGACCAACACGAGCATGCATGCAACACTAAAATGATATCAGCCATGCGAGCCATGTGTACAGACCAATACGAGCGTGCATGCAACACCAAATATACAGACCAACACGAGCGTGCATGCAACACCAAAATGATATCACCATGCGAGCCATGTGTACACACCATCACAAGCGTGCATGCAACACCAAATATACAGACCAACACGAGCATGCATGCAACACTAAAATGATATCAGCCATGCAAGCCATGTGTACAGACCAACACAAACGTGCATGCAACACCAAATATACAGACCAACACGAGCATGCATGCAACACTAAAATGATATCAGCCATGCGAGCCATGTGTACAGACCAATACGAGCGTGCATGCAACACCAAATATACAGACCAACACGAGCGTGCATGCAACACCAAAATGATATCACCCATGCGAGCCATGTGTACAGACCAACACAAACGTGCATGCAACACCAAATATACAGACCAACACGAGCATGCATGCAACACTAAAATGATATCACCCATGCGAGCCATGTGTACAGACCAACACAAACGTGCATGCAACACCAAATATACAGACCAACACGAGCGTGCATGCAACACCAAAATGATATCACCATGCGAGCCATGTGTACAGACCATCACAAGCGTGCATGCAACACCAAATATACAGACCAACACGAGCATGCATGCAACACTAAAATGATATCAGCCATGCGAGCCATGTGTACAGACCAACACAAACGTGCATGCAACACCAAATAAACAGACCAACACGAGCGTGCATGCAACACCAAAATGATATCACCATGCGAGCCATGTGTACAGACCATCACAAACGTGCATGCAACACCAAATATACAGATCAACACGAGCGTGCATGCAACACCAAAATGATATCACCCATGCGAGCCATGTGTACAGACCATCACAAGCGTGCATGCAACACCAAATATACAGATCAACACGAGCGTGCATGCAACACCAAAATGATATCACCCATGCGAGCCATGTGTACAGACCATCACAAGCGTGCATGCAAAACCAAATATACAGATCAACACGAGCGTGCATGCAACACCAGATATACAGACCAACACGAGCATGCATGCAACACTAAAATGATATCAGCCATGCGAGCCATGTGTACATACCATCACAAGTTCGATAGAAAATCTCGATCCAACATCAGTTTGCTCTTCTCAAAACTGTAACATTTGATACTCAAAGGCAATTTACTAAGAGAATTGAGATTTTTTTTGCAGGAAATTAAATCATCCAATATTTTCTTCGTAGATGATATTAGGTCCTTACATATGAAATTGGCGTTTTGTTTGGGAGGAACATAAAGTTGATTTTTTTTTAATATAATATATTTATTTAATCAAAGTATGCACCATTGCTATCTATGCACTTTTGCCATCTCATAGGTAGTTCATCGATCCCTTTACTAAAAAAACCATTCGGACGGGAATCAATAAAATCTTTGAAGTCGGTTTGGACTGCCCCATCGGAGTTGAATTTTTTCCCTTGCAAGAAGTTATCCAAATTTCGAAAAAAATAGTAATCTGTTGGGGCAAGGTCCGGAGAGTACGGTGGATGTCTTAGACATTCCAATTGAAGCTCTTCTAATTTGGTAGCCGTCTGTTGTGCAGTGTGTGGTCTAGCGTTATCATGAAGCAGCAGTGGCCTAGAGCGATTAACCAGCCTCGGTTGTTTAGCAGCTAGCTTTTCCATCATGGTTTGCAGTTGCTGACAATAGACATCTGCCGTAATCGTCTGGCCAGATTTAAGAAAGCTGTAGTGAACGACACCAGCACTAGTCCACCAAACGCTCACAAGTAACTTTTTTGGAGTCAATTTTCGCTTGGGGCATGGTTTGGCTGGTTCGGCAGGGTTCAGCCATTGCGATGAGCGCTTCCGATTATCATACAGGATCCACTTTTCATCACAGGTAATGATTCGATTCAAAATCCCTTCATTATTGTGCCGGTTGAGTAATGCAACGCAGCAGTCAACGCGCGTTTGTTGATTTGCTTCACTCAATTCGTGAGGTACCCACCTTTCAAGCTTTTTCACCTTCCCAATTTGCTTCAAGTGGATTAAAACAGTTTTATCACTAACACCGCAGCCTGCAGCTAACTCGGACGTGGTTTGCGATGGATCCGCTTCCACAATAGCCTTCAATTCTTCATTATCAACTTTGGTCTCCGGCCGTCTACGGGGCTTGTTATGCAGGTCGAAATTTCCAGAACAAAAACGTTGGAACCAAAAACGCACTGTGTTTTCTTTTGCGGCACCGTCGCCATGCACATCATTAATCCTTCGAGCCGTTTCTGCAGCACTGGTGCCACGGTGGAACTCGTACTCGTAAATAACGCGATATTTCAAGTTTTCCATTTTGTAAACTGAGTGACGCAAAGTAAAAAAACAATTGAGGAAAAAACAAATGAATTATAATTTTCGAAACACAAATACTTGAGTAAATAGCTGTATAAATTTGAATTTGGTATTCCTAACCAAAGAGAAGATATTTGAGATCAAAGTTGCCAGTACGGCAAAACGCCAATTTCATATGTAAGGACCTAATATATATCCGAAAATGGTAAATATTTTTTCTTGTTTCCCTTCAGCCATAATTTAACTACGTTTTTATTGTACACAATGAAACAAAAATATTATCGTTACATATAATTATCCCCTACTTACATGAGCTTCTTTCACTCCAATCGTTGAAATTTTTCTTGATGTAAGTTACAATTTACATTCATGTAAGAAATTCGATATCAAACGTCGAGCTTTTAAGATTTTATTTTATTTTAAAGACATGGTCTTTGAAGAATGCGGTTGTCAAAAAAAAGTATCATGAATTTGAAAATATTTACAATTCCAAATCTCAATATATAATGTTTAATTTTGTTTTTTAAAACATTATTTAATTAACCTGTGACTATTATATTCTATGACTCGAAGAAGTTTATAACAGGTCGAGCGTCATGACTGAAACCAATTACCTAGGGTCGGCTACAAGATAATCAGACGGTGATTTTAGAAGAAAAATTATTTTTTTTAACTTAGTCTTTGAAGAATGCGGTTTTCAAAAAAAAAACCATCATAAATTTGAAAATATTTACAATTCAAAATCTCAATTAATAATATTTCATTTGACATTTTAAAAACATTATTTAATTCACTATAATTTAATTTTTGTTTCATCGAATACTTATAGATTTTTCAATGAGTGCACAAATAAGATAATTCTTGCTAAAAATAAAAAATTCACTTTCCAGCATAAATTTCATACACAGTTACATCATGTTTATAGGTTAGTGAAAATTATTTGATTATAAAAGTGGAAATAATTAAAAAAAAACAGTAATTATTTTGTAAAAATAATGACTAAAACCACCACTAACAGCATTGAACCAAATATGCCCACATTTGTATCAGGTGCCGAATCGTAGTCTCAACACACCCTTAATGTAATTACGCTGAATAAAGCAGAACTTCTAAGAGAGTGAGATGGAATACATAAACCCTTTGTTTTCGAGTCGCAGATAAATTCAGAAGATCATTCAAGATTCCATAAAGTGGCATAAAACCAAATGTACGTTTCGAGGCTAAAGCAATTGAAGATCGAAAAATGACAAGTTAAGTATATCCATTAAACTTAAAAATATTGGGCTGTTTATCTTTATAAGACAGCTCAAGAACATACTCTCTCTCTTCCTCAGCATTATTATTCCCACGTGGTGGTGGAGTTTGCCTTTCCAATAATTCGCCGCAACTTTACCCGATCCTGTGCATCCTCTGGAGTGATATCGGCGTCCCTCATGTCCCACCCAACCACCTCGCGCCACCTGCGCTTGGGTCTTCCTCTGGACCTCTTATCAGGGACATTAAGTGTCTGCGCCCTGTTTCCTATATTCTGCTGACCTGTCCATACCATCGCAGCCTGCTCTCTTGGATCTTATCAGAGATGTCGCGTACACCTAGACTCCAACGGATGTAGGAATTTCGGATCATGTCAAACCTTATGACACCACACATCCATCTCAACATTTTCATCTCAGCTGTATGTATGACACGGATGTGCCTTAGGTAGGAAGTCCAGGTTTTTGAGCTATATGTGAGCACAGGTGGAATGCCACTCTTGTAAACTAGCCCCTTGAGTTTGACGGGCATCTTTTTATCACAAGTCACACCCGAGACTTCCCGCAATTTCAGCCAAGCTGAGAATATTCGGTGCTGAATATTTGAATCTAGGTATCCTGATAAGTGAATCATAAGCTCATGAACATACAACTTTCAGTTAAAGTTCTATATTACAGAAGCACAAATCAGGTAACTTTTTATTCATGAATTTTTCACAACTTATTTATTTCAAAATAAATTCCACTGTAACGAAACGTAACTTCCTGAAATAATAACTCACGTTCCTGACACCATTGGAAACAAAAGCGTTAAACATGGCGCCATAGATATATGTTAAATCAATCCACTCGTCTCTCAATTTACGAGGTAGATACGTTCCGCGAAAAAACCGCGTAAACGTAAACCACGTTGAAAAAGGCATGGAGCTCATACAAAATCATTAGGTAGGTTCCAGAATATAAAAAATCACATATAAAATAGATGGAGTTCAAACGCAATGTGGGGATACGTTCCAAAAAAAATCGTAAAAAATCTATGATTGTATTAAGAAATATAATAAAATGTAAAAAATGTACATAATATCGTCGTTGTTCTGCGAAAAGCATTTAATTTCAAATATTGAGTTTTGAGATAAATGCCATTTAAGTTTCGGAAGGCGATTTCAAATCAAGTGATATGATTTTATCTTTTCATAACAGCGAAACCATATAACTTTTGGACATTAATATTTTTTTCCATGTGTAGATATTTTTGTTCAAAGTAAAATGGCATCAAAAAGTCATTTTAAGCAAAAATGGACTTAAATGCTTTAAGCAGAACAACGACGATATGTTCACAAACATGAACGTATAATAAACGAGATTATTTTATTAAGAATTTTCGCTGCTGTCTTCTAAAGCAACTGCTTTTTTCTTTTTCTTCACAATTGTTGGTTCAAAGTGGGAGTAGAAATATTTAATATGTCTGATTATTTCGGAGAAATTCATTCTCTGGTTACTGTTAGAAAATCTGTAGCTAACATTTTTTTTTATTTAAAGTCATTTCTTTATGAATTTCTTCATGTTGCACATAAATATGAATTTTTAAAGCTTGTTCAACATTGGAATCAATATTTAGTAACATATTTTCCAATTTTCCGGCTGATAAAATTAATTCGCCCACATTCGTAGCAGTAAATAAATTTGATAATAATAAAAATTGATTCGCCTTGATTTTGCTACCGTGGACTAGTAAAACTATATCTATAAACAAAACAAAATCCATTTTGAAAAAAAAAACGCGTTAGATTAAAACCGCGTAAACAAAACCGCGTAAATCGAGGGGCGGGCGTATATTTGAAAATTAATGCTCATTTTTTTCGTACATTTTTACACGTATAAAATAATCATTTGGTTATAAATAAATAATATCCAAAATATTGAAGTAACAATGAGAAGATTTTGGTTTTTGTATTGTTTTTCGTATCGGTAAATAAAGTTCTTAACTTGCAAAGTCTGGAGTAACTTGTCAGTAAGTTAAATAAAATGATTGATTTAATTTCTTGGATCTTTGAACAGCCGTTTGTTTCCCTTTGTGGTGTCACGTTTAAATTATTTTTTTGTAAAATAAATAACACTTCTTTTTATTTTCTTTTCACCATTGTTTTATTTGAAATCACTAACAGCTTCAAAGACCTTCGTCTTCCTCGTCATGTGAAGGTGGACTAATTTATCTAAAATACATTTTTTCCGATTATAATATGCACAGAAGTGGAGGAGAGGAGAAGTGGCTATTATGTAGGCAGAGGAAGGTAGGTTGGCGTCAAAGGGATGTTTTTAACATATATTTAGTAAAATACAATCATATTTTACTTAATATTTGTGAAAAACAATTTTCCAATTCGAACGAAAAAAGAAAATATTTTTTTAAGAAGTAAATTTGAATCGGTTTAAAGAGTAATATTTAGCAAACCAGATTTTCAAAACTTTCAAAAGATTTTTTTTTTTTTTCAATATTATTATATTAAAACATATGTGCAGGAAGGAATGAGAGAGTTTAGACAAAACGCCGCGAGTTAATCTACCTCCTGTTGGTTATGTTGCCCTGATAAGGTTATTCTGTCCCGCTGCAGTATTAATTGATGTGGCAATCGCCTGCAGCTACGAGTATATACGCAGGTCAAGAAAAATATTGTCATATAACACCTAATGCCGATAGTATTTTTGACCCACGCTCCCTGTTATCCCCACGCCCCCTGGTATCTTCACATACACCCCAAAACCACACACCGCTCCCCCCCACTCAAAATCTCAACTTCGTAGTAAACAATCTAAGATCAGCCATCACCGCAGCCATGAATTACCTTAACTTCATCCAAGAAAATGGATCGCTTTCACTTGAACACCAAATTTAGCCACCCTGAAATCTACTCTCCGCGCCCCTCAACTGTAAACATCCCCGCCACACTGAACCCCCCCCCCCCCCCCCCACCCCTCCAACTGTAAATGAACCCATCACACTGAAAGCCCCTCGTACCCTACACTGACAACTCCAACGGGCAGACGACGGCCTTTCTCAATAGGCAATCGCGTATCTCCCATATAATATATACTATATGTATTAATATTTTTAAAAAGTCACATACGTCTCCCCACATACCAATATATATTCAACATTTTATGCTTTACTCACCATCATCTCACCTCCATTATTTTCACTCACACCCATCTAATATATATATAGCCGTGTGTGACATCGCACCTTCACAAATCTATGTACGAGTATATTCGTATGTAATATTATTTATATATCATCACATTTATATAAGTATTAAACACTTGCCTTACTGTGCTAAAAAAATCCGCCAGCCACGGTGCTGGACGCTAAGCGTCCAGTGAAAAATGTATGTTTTAAATTAAAATTATGCAGTCTGCCAGGCTATTTTTTGTAATTAGCTATAAAAATAATTTTATTATATATTAAAACGTCGAATAATCAAATAAAATATAAGTCCTGGTCACTCGTTATCCATCACAGGGTGGCAAGTGTTAACGTTCTTATTATTTCTCATCATCATTCATCAAAAATTCAAAAAACTACCCTTCCCCGTCTCCTAAAAAAGAACCAAAATATCCAATTAAATATCATATCAGTCAGAACTTACCCGATGAAGGAATAAGGCGTCCTACCATTGTACTGAGACTCCGAACGAGATATTCATCACTTGGTAGTATTTTTGAAATATTGTAACCCAATATACCATCAAGTTACAATTTTTTTGGTAGGCTAAAACAAGAAATTTTCATACACTTCCATACCACATTCCCTCTCTAATATGACATTTTTTAAATATGTTCTTTTATTTCTTACACTTCTCGCCATTTTTTTAGTCAAAATCACTCTTAAGACGTGTATCTCCATCGTTCCTCCTAAATATTTTTCTGCTCCATTTAGAGTGCGTTTTTTTTGCAAATATTGCAAAATGTCTTTTTTAGAAATTGGTATTTTAATACATCTAAAATATCACAAGGTTTATTTTTTCCTTTTTTGTGTTTATTTATATAATAATATAACTATAATGATATAACCTATAAATATAACCTCTTTTGCCCAAAGGCAATATGCTTATTTGGCTCCCATTACATACAATGGCGTGCCGACTTCAATAAAAGTAAAGGTAGGAAAACCATTTAGACAGTCGATCGGAGCGTGGTTGTTATTGCGACAGGATTTTGAGTACTTGGGCTTTCAGGATGAATGACGAGTGGAAAGGATTTATGTGAGCTCGTGAGTGTGGGTCTCTTCTTGTTGTTTTAATTTTGGTTGTTTTTGTATTTGTGTTTCTGTGTGTTTTTCTTTTTTTCTTCTTTTTTTTGTTTTGGATTTGTTTTGATTTTTATTCTTATGATTGTGTGCGGTATATTGTGGGATGAATATTTTTGGTCTTTCTGGAGTGATAATGTGTGAGGAGTTGAGTTTCGCAAGATGTTTCCAGTTGTAGTTGAGTGTCACTGTTTGTCAGGTTGATGAGAGCGTGCAACGGGGTTTTTTGTGTTATCAAAAATCGGAAAGAAGTATCGATTTTTTTTTTCATGCTAAATATCCTCAGTGAGATATAGGCAAAAGCCTAGTTTACTGGGGATACGACAAATGAAAGGCAACAAACCCAGATCCATTAAAATTATATGTCCAAATCAAATTACCTGTTGTTTTTTCTCAAATTGTGTATATTTCTTGTCATGTGTAATAATAAATAAAAATAATAAAATACAATAAATTGAAACATTTCGCTAATCGTGGGGTTAGAAACCGCCATTTAAAAAAAAATTAAATACATGACTTTTTACTATATAGTATATGCACAAAAACATCTGCATCGATTTTTTTTATGAATATCCAACTTTAACAAATATTTCTTATTAGTTAATTTCTTTTTCTATCATGCTTTGTATAAACAAACAATTTTCGTTAAACACACACTTCT
Organism: Odontocerum albicorne; assembly: GCA_949825065.1. Taxonomy (NCBI): domain Eukaryota; kingdom Metazoa; phylum Arthropoda; class Insecta; order Trichoptera; family Odontoceridae; genus Odontocerum; species Odontocerum albicorne. Next base: position 2,035,911 of record OX463843.1, read on the forward strand.
GCCGCTTTTATTCTGGATCCTTCCTTCCGTGGTTGCAGTCCTAAGACTGGTTTGCAGCAATTTGAACTCTTCTCCTCCATTCCCCCCTGTCATGTGCGGCTCTTTTTAAGTCTGTGTATGTTGAGCAGCGCACGTCCACCAACAGGTCCTCCAGGTACTCTCGGCGTGGGCGTCCCCTAGAGTTTGTCCCCTCGGTCATACCCTCCATTATGGCATGCAAGAGGCCCTCTTGTCGTATTATATGACCGATCCATTTTGAACGCCTTTCGGACAGGATCCTGAGCAGGTGCCTTCCTCCTTCGATTCGTTGGAGAACCTCTTCATTTGTGATGCGGTCTCTCCAGGAAATTCCTAATAGTCTTCTATAGGACCACATCTCAAAAGCCTCTAGTCTTCGTCTATCTCTTTCGGATAGGCACCATGTCTCGCAGCCGTACATCAAGATACTCCATACATAGGTCTTGATTCTGGATATATCACTCAATACCCGAGCTTAATTTTTAAACAGTAAACTATATGCTTTTACACTACCGCATCTAAGTATTGGAAATATTAAACTAGTATTTTGGTTGCCTTTTTTTTTCAGCGCTTCTATTTGAAAACACTTTGTTTATCATTTAGTTTTTTAAGCATTAGGTAATTTTTTTTGTTAGACTTGTGGTGTGACTTTCAATTAATAAGGTTTTCGTAACAGTTTTAAAGACACCCTTTTCTTAAAAAAATATCAAACCATACCAATTGGCTAAACCTTATGCCGTTAGTTAACTTTTGAATAAAAGAAAATATTATTCTGATACTTTTTAAACCTACCCTAAACAGAAGTTTGCTTTAACCTTTCCTTCCCTGTGTTGGGTATCTTCTACACGTTGCTTCTAATAATCATCAATATCTCTATAAATATAATAAATACAAGGTTAAGATTTTAGTTATTCCTCCATAATATATTTACGCATTGATTTAAAAAGTAATATTAATATTAATCAGAATTTATCGACTACATCGTAGGTATTTTGTGAAGATATCGGAAACAAATTCACATTTAAACGCTGTGAGTGCCTCGACCTTGTGTCTTGACAATAGGTGAATAGTATGCGGGAAGCGCGACACTATATTCGCATCTTACTCTTGCATACTAGACTGAATTGCGAGGAGCTGAATTGTCTCAACGTCGTAAGCATAAGTGTAAGCGCCGGGGTATGCGACTGACGTTCCGCGCCACAGTAGCTTCTAGGCTTGCAAATAGGTTACACGTACGCCCGTTTCGTGAGCGTTGCCAGATGGTTTTTTAATGTTTTCAGCAAATAAATCTCAATTATTAAAATTTTTAACTTCAATTATAATTAATTAAGGGGATTATCTATCAATGTTCTTATTTTTCCGATTTAAAATCGCAAATTTTTTATCGCGTACTTACTGCCCAACACCTGAGCACACGTTTCAATTTTAACACCGTAAGGGAAGGATTAAAAAAATCTTATAAACAAATCATTGCGATCGATGTATATGTTTTTCACCGGACGTTGTAAACGGTTTTAAGTATACTAATCACCAATATGTTAACGTTATTTAATGTTTTATATTTCTTGTAAATAATAAATTATTGCTAGACTGAGAAAGAAATCCATTGTAAATATAAATATTTCATCTAATTTCACCATAATATCCTGATACAAAGAAGATACGGAGAAGGAAAAAATATACGTGTTGTTGAGAAAATACATTTTTTCTAATACGATATGTAAAAGGAAAAGGTAAGTTCTAAGCCCCATTCAGTCTCTAAGATATGCTTGATTTCGTCAATGTCTTAACCCTTTAAGTGCCGGAAGTTATTAGTATGGCCGTGTCCAGCAGGCCGGGATTTTTTCAACAAAAATAAAACCTAACAAATTAATATTTTTTGTATACAGATATAAAGGATATTATGAAAACTTACTAAATATATACACCGTGGGGCGTTTGAGCTGCCGTTCACTCAGAAAAACACAGTTTAAATATTCACAAAATATCAGGGCTGTCACAACTTGACACAAAAAACACGATTACTTATAAATATAGTGGAATATAATATACTCTGTAAACTAAAATCAACAAATGATCTGTATGATGTATAATAAAGCGCAAAAGGTAAATAAACTATAAAATAAAACTGTAAAAAGTCTATATAAACGTCGTATTATGCCGCAAAACTACCGCCAATAACCAAATATTACATGAAAACACACTTTGTAAATAAATACTTTGAAAAATTAACAAAAATAACTCACTAAAGTTAAAACTCAACCATTGAAGAAAACTACAAACGAAGTCATTGTGAATCGTCGCAATTACGCCGTAAAAAACTGTAGTCGGTAACCCTGTATCAGAGACACGTATTGACTGTCAGTGAAAGCTTTTAGAAAGATGACTGTAACTTTGATAATATCGGTAAATTGTAATATTTAAGTATTTTTTGATCATCCCAATAGATGTCACTATGTGTTACAATTTATAAATTATTACAATTTGATTTGATATTAGCTTGCGACAAGCTCAAAAGAGAGCGTGTTTACGCGTTCATTTTGTACGGCCGGCCTGGCGAGCACTGAATCGGAGAGCGCGTCAATACGCTCGTGGCAGTGAACCGGTTAAACACTGTAACAAAAGAAACTTAAATGGATAATCCATAACTTTGTGTAATCTACTCTAAATCTACTCTAAACTTAAATGGATAATCCATTACTTTGTGTAATCTACTCTAAATCTACTCTAAACTTAAATGGATAATCCATTACTTTGTGTAATCTACTCTAAATCTACTCTAAACTTAAATGGATAATCCATTACTTTGTGTAATCTACTCTAAATCTACTCTAAACTTAAATGGATAATCCATTACTTTGTGTAATCTACTCTAAATCTACTTAGGACATAATAACCTTTGTTAGACAGCTTTCAATGTTTTTTTTACACGTCGTATTTTCTTATCCCTTATATATGTAAACGTTTGTCTATTATACGAGTATATGTAACAGTAAACAAATATGATTTAGTAAAGATATTTTAGTTAACTTTGTTGAATTGTATTGTACAATACTTGAAGATAAGTTTGCCTTCACTGAAATTTATTTTATGAAGAGCTTAAAAATATATTTGAAAACAAGAAGCACTATTAAAACGTTATTTTGTTGAAACCCTTTAACATATTCAAGTTTCAGTGAAATGTGTATGATTTGTATTTTAAATTTTTTGCCATTAAGTGTACTTAACCTTTCCTTCCCTGCGTTAGGTATCTTCTACACGTTGCTTCTAATAACCATCAATATCTCTATAAATATTATAAATACAAGGTTAAGATTCTAGGTATTCCTCCATAATATATTTACGCACTGATTTAAAAAATAATATTAATAATAATCAGAATTTATCGACTACATCGAGGTGTTTTGTAAAGATCGAAAACAAATTCGCATTTAAACGCTGCGAGTGCCTCGTCTTGACGATAGGTGAATAGTATGCGGGAAGCGCGACACTATATTCGCATCTCACTCTTGCATACTAGACTGAATTGCGAGAACCGTAATTGTCTCAACGTCGCAAGCAAAGGCGTATGCGCCGGGGTATGCGACTGACGTTCCGCGCCACTAGTTGCCTCTAGGCTTGCAAATAGGTTAGATTTGTACGCCCGTTCCGTGAGCGTTTTTTAATGTTTTCAGATGTTTTTTTAATGTTTACAGCAAATAAATCTCAATTATGATAATTTTTAAATTCAATTATAATTAATTAAGGGGATTATCTATGAATGTTCTTATTTTTCCGATTTAAAATCGCTAAGTTTTTATTGCGTACTCACTACCCAACACCGTAACACGCGTATTATTTTTATCACCGTAAGGGAAGGGTTAATATCTGTAGTAAATTTATTTATCATTTTATTAGACATTTCATTCTGAATCTCCAATATTAAGTTTTTTGGCTGTAAAGCATTGGTTTCCTAAGAAAGTGGTGTCGTTATATACCGCACGTAACAAAACATTGTCTATGCAAACCATATGGCATGGTTTGCTAGAGAGCGTTGGATGTGTCGCTTTATAGCGCACGTTACAAAACATTGTTTACGCAAACCAATGGCGTTGGTTTTCTAGAGTGTATTGGTTGTGAGTGTAATGTCAAACAGCAATGCGGCCATTTGCATGACGGCCGTGATAGCGGAGCAAACAGTCGTGGAACGATTTTTCCCGTGTAGCAGACACTGTTTTAAAATAAAAAAATGAGTGCAAATGTAATTTAAACCAGCGAAAATGACGAAATATTGATTTATTTTATAAGAAATAATGAAGTTTTATATAATGTCAAGAGCAAATACTATAGAAGAGTCCAGTTGAAACAAAATATGTGGAATAATATCGAGAGCCGTCAGTTTGACGTTTCGAACTCACAGTTGTAGGTTCTCATTTCTGCCGTCTGGTGGTCTGCCAGCATCACGTCATGATACGTGCGCTATATAATGAACCCGCTTTCCTAGGAAACCATAGCTTTACATCCACAAAAATGTAAGGGGAACAAACATGGATGAAAAAATAAACCATTTTGTATGGATGAAAAAATAAACCATACATAAAGAAACAATCTCAATTTAAAATATATACTCGTATGTTACTTAAGATCAAAAACCACTTTTTGTCTTAAGAATATTTTTGTAAAAGTGACATGAACGAGTTGTAAAAGTGGTTTTAATTTGAAAAAGAATCTGATTTTGAAACTTAGAGATATCAAATTTTATATAAAATAATTTCCATATATAAACTTGTATTTCTTTAATTCGAAAAAAAAAATTAAGGAGTCCCACTTGTCGCAAAATACAAATTGTGTTGAAAAACGAACTTCAAAATCAAGCGGAGATCCAAACCAAAATGCATCAATATGCATTACCCTGTAGAAAGTTTATGATAATTCATAGACTGTCTCATGGATGGCGTGATGAAACTTCATTTTTCTTTTATATGTTTACTATAAAAATATCCGTTTATTACTTTATTCGATTCCTCTACATAAATAAATAAATAAATAATAAGTTTATTGATAGCAACATATTATGTACAGATTATATTTAAATAACACTTCTAAAACACATAAATTGCAGATAATACATTAAATACAGAAGCTATCAAAAGGTCTGGGCTCATCTAATAGCATCCCGTCAGCCAAGATACACCCCACCAATATAGGGCGAACCCAGCCACGGTGACACCAGATGTTTTTCAGCCCACACCCTTGAACACGTAGAACAAGAATATATAAAAAAAAATAAACACAGAAAATAAATAGATGACAAAAAAAAATACATTCAAGAGAGAAGACACTAAAAGGTCCGGGCTCATCCCACAAACATTCCCCCGGCCGAGATACACCCCACCAATGTAGGGCGAGCCCGACCGCAAGGGCATCAGGGGGCTTCCATCCCACATCCACGCATATCTAAATTAAATATTAAATATAAAAAAAAGAAAAAAAACAAAAAAACGTATGGCAGAAAACAAAATAAAAAGTAAACCCACATATACCACCTCAGGTTAACTGTCAGCAAGAGCGAGAAAAAAAAAAGAAAAGAAAAGCCTCAAAGGAGTCCAAATTTAACATAATGACAAATGGGAAGTAAGATAGTTGAGACAACATTGAAATAGTTAGGCAGTAATACCTTGAAATAGATAAGCAGTTTTAAAAGAATTAATGAGGAAATAACGCACAAATAACATCCATAGATATTCCCAAAATATCGTTTACTTATCAGATCGTTCTTTGCTCAAACGTCCTTAGTGATTTTGATCATATAATTTTTACATAATATAGCAATGAAGAATCAATCAGAAAATTATTTTATATTCTAAATGTATATTTGCACAGCTTTGATGACCGTTTCAGCTCCTAATGCCTTTATTATAAATTTTAAATGAGCACATATTTTTTATAAAAGTTAGTTGATAGTAATATAATGAGATACGTTATGACATTTATTAAGCATAATACAATTTAAAAAAAAAAACTAAAGTTATCCATCAGGAATTGAAGCAGAAATTCGCCATTAGCACACTTAAAATAGACACGATATAAATTGCCCAGTGAAAGTTCCAATTCGTACTGATATTTTCATTAAATATCAAGTGTTTTATCCATCTACAGGAAATGTATTTTTACCAATTTAGTTTATCGTCACCTGACGATGAAAACGGCGGTCTTCGAAACCGGTAGTTAACCCAAAAATAAACCAGTGGTGAACACAAAAATATCAAATAAATATTTCATTTACTTATTTTTACAGAAAAACAAGGGTTAGGTTTTTAGATTTCTTACTACCTTGATCAAAAAGTTTTAGGACTTTATTCATAAAATCGAAAATACAAGTTTATTGATCAAAATCGATACGGTCCCCTTCAAAGTACTCCCCATCGACTGCAACGCACTTACGCTAGCGTTTGATCCAATCCTCGAAACACCGTTGGTACTCAATTTTCGATATGTCCATCAGAGCCGTCTTCGATTTTTTCATGACATCCTCTCGGGTGCTGTAACGCGTTCCACAAAGCGGTTTTTTAAGTCGGTTGAACAGAAAAAAGTCACAGGGAGCCAGATCAGGTGAACTCAAAGGCTGATTAATAGTGTTCGTGTAGTTTTTGGTCAAAAACTCATGGAAATCATGTATTTCGCGATTGCAACGCGTTCCCTTTTTGCATGAAATTGAGGTATTTCGGCACCAGTTTTGCAGCGACACGTCTGAGGCCTAAATCACTAACCAAAATGTCTTGAGCGAATCCATAAGCGATGTTAAAGTCTTCTGCCAGCTCTCTGTTGGTCAATTTGCGGTTTTCGACCAACATTTCTTTGATTTTATCGATGTTTTCATCGATTTTCGACTGCTACTGCGTTCGTCATCCTCGATCGACTCACGACCACTTTTCCAACATTTCCAAGGTCTGCGGACCGTTAAATCCATTTTTCACACGAAATTTAATGCAAACTCGTTGATGCACAGTTGTTGTAAAAAATCGAACACATGAACAAAGGTAGATGTACTCAATACAGCGTTATTTTTACAAATGTCAAGCTATGACGCTAAAATTTGAAGTGAAGTATCAATGATAGATGTGGTAACCTTACAAAAAAAAAAATCCAATCGGGTAACTGACAGCGCCACACGGTGGCCGGTCCTAAAACTATTGGATCAAGGTAGTATATAAAATTTGTTTAAAATTTTTAATCGAGTTTTTACATTGGATAAATGCCCTCAGATACTTTAATTATTATCAAAGAGTTATCATAGGCAGTTAAATTAACCTTTTTTGTTTTTGAATTATTATGGATCGAGGTTCGTTCTGTACATCATCTTGATACGAAGTCTTATTTTTGTAGGAGAAGTTTATTCGTATGTTTGAATTTCTTCTTTCAGGGAGTATCAAAATATTCCGCTAAATATTTCTCTTACATAGAATAATTAATTAATGAAATCGCATTTATTTTAATACTTAGTGCGAAAAAAGAAACAACTATTTTAAAAAGAAACATATTGATCAACAAGACACATTCCAAGTACTTTTACATAGGATTAATAATTTATGTTTAGAAACGTGTATTTATCTTAGCGTACAATTCATTTATACTCATATCATATTTATGTGATAAACTCGAAATTTTCTAAAAGAAATTTATCTAAATACGATTTATTAAAACTTATAATTTTTTTTTCTTTCTTAACTCTTTACAAATAAATACCACTTTTATGGGCTATTTTGTTATTTCCTACTAATCTATTGTAATGAGTACCGAGGATGCTGAAAATAAATACTCATCAGTCAGTGAATTTTGTCAAATTATATTAGAATTAATCCAAAAGTACATAATAAATAGGAGATTATTTAAATTTTTACATTTATCTTAAAACTGTAGTTTTATAAAATGACTGACTCATTTGTTGATAATATATATTATTTCACTAAAGGGAGGTATTCTCATTTCATGGGCCGAAAAATCGACGATTTTTAAGATTTTTTTCGGTGAACGAATTATTTTTTTAAATTGTCGGTTTTTTTAGACATATGTATTGTATTTATCTTTCAAGAACATTTTCATAAAATTTTATGCCAAAGAAAAATAATATTTTTGTTTGTTAAGTCATTAATTTATTAACACTTGCCTTACTGTGCTAAAGAGTTCAGCCAGTCACGGTGCTGGGTGCTAAGCGTCCAGTAAAAAATGTGTTTTAAATTAAAATTATGCGAAATCTGCTAGGTTATTTTTTTGTAATTAGCTATAAAAATAATTTTATTACGTTTTAAAACTTCAAATAATCAAATTAAATATAAATTCTGGTCATTCGCTATCCATCACAGGGTGGCATGTGTTAACCCTACAATGAGGGGGTCCATTATGTGCACGTGATTGTGGCGATTGTACAAGTCTGAAAGTTAAAAAAAATATGTTTACTCAGAAAGCATGTGACTATAGCCGGTACCAGAAGAATGAAAGAAAAATAATTAGAAAAAAAATCATGAATTATTTCATACACACATTTGTAACGCATTAATAATTTAATACGCACATTGGTAGCGCATTTTATTTTGTACGAGTACTTAAATTCTTTGTAGGTGAATAAGTATAAAACAAAGCCTGTCAAATCGATACAAAGTAGGGCAATGCTTGTCTCTTTTACAGTGTAGGGATAAAACAACTTCAAATAAATTTGCGCAAACATCACAACGAATTGAAGAAAAAATAGTCAAGATGTTATTAATTACAAGTAGGAGAAACGATATTTGTTTTTAACTTGAAACAAATAACACATTTTGTACTTTTTGGATAATGTGAAAAATTTATTTGAACCAGAATGAGTGTCTTGCATCTGAAAGCCAGACAATGTTATTGGATTACAAACCCCCATCCAGTTTCTCTCCCCCAGCATATTATACGTATTAATGAAAGCTTGCAGCTACCAGACTTATTGATTTTCCCCATTGGAAAAGTAAGTCATGGATATGGTGGAAAACACAAGTATACACACGATGTAATATCTTATTTTTGTAGTTCATGCTACATTACTAAATCATTATTAAAGTACAACGAATTCAATAAAATAACAAATATTAAATATGAGAAATTATTTTAAAAAGAAATATTTTTTATAAATATGTGTATTAATATATTATTTATAGTTAAAGCATTAACATTGTGGAGGCTTGAAGATATTTTAATTTATTTTATCCAACACTGTTTATTCCACTTTTGTAACGGTATAACCCTGCCGATTTAAGGCTTTCACCTCATCATTAGGGGTATTGTTTGTGATCCCCTGATAATAAGGGGAAAGCCACAAAACATCATTGTTTGGGTCTCTGTGGTAGCAAAATATCTTCAACAGTTGCATGAGGTATCGCTGCTTGTTGTGTTTAATTTGCTTTGAACCTGTTATTCACATCTTTGCATTATAACAAAAAAAAAGACAATTTTTAAAGGGTCATTTAGAGAGAGCAAAATCTCCTCAAGTGTGCTCTGAATCCGGATTCGATTCCATTTATGAGTTTTGATATGACCTCCAAAAACATATTGTCTTCAAGTGCTTCCTAAAGCTGCACACGCTACTCATATTTCTGGTACTAGGATTCAGACTACCCTATACCTCAGGATCAGCAAAGGAAAAAGCTTTATCATAATACACCAACCCTATTTGAGTGATTAGGATAAACAATTTATCAAATGAAGTTAAGTTCAACTTTTATCAAAAAGAACATTCCTAAGACACAAATTCAAAAGATACAATAAAGACAGGGAACTTAAAACACTTAAACACAAAAACATAAAGTTTGAAATCAATCAATTATCCTTACTTAAGCCGCCAGTGTAGGTTTTTTAAGAGCAAATCAATATGGCAATTTTTATGCTTCTCCCTGGCTCCATCCCAACTCATTGTCTGCGAAGACTGTTGGGGTCAGTTCTCCTCGTCCTCAGGTTAATGACAGTCTGCTTTACATAAGCTACTGTGTAAAGTGTCCTTGTACTATTATATTAATCTTTTTCTCCCTGGCTCCATCCCAACTCACTCTCTGCGAAGACTGTTGGGATCAGCTCTCCTCGTCCTCAGGTTGTATGCTCTTCTGTCCCGGACTACGTCCCCCAGGCCGTGCCTCTGCATCAGGTTATCTTTTTGCACCATCCGTGAATTATTTGGTCTTCTTCTGGTTGTTATTCGAGAAAGATCCATGGAGATTGCCTGGTTTACAATATGATCAGGTGCTCTGCGTCCAACGTGCCCATACCATCTCAATCGCCTCTCCTCCATCTTGCTGTTGATGTCTGTAACACCCAGGCTTCCACGAATGTGTGGAAGCCTGGGTGTATGGAAATATGGCAATTTTTATGACTAACTTATATCAGTTTTTGTTTCTCTAGAATACATCAACGTACACATATTTAATATTTAACACTAAAAAAACCGTAGAACTAATTTGTTCATAGAAGGAGAGCTTATCATCAAAACAGACACTAAGAAATTTGATGCTATCTTTTAGAAAGATACGAGTACTAACACTCATAACTGATTCCGACTAAGATCATTCCGACCAAGAATGTATTGTTGACGCGGTGAAGCTGCTTAGAGATAATTTTTTTTATTTAAATTAAATTTATTTTTGACATCCGATAAGAAACTTTGAGAATGATGTTAAAAGTATCATTTTCAGAATCTTTTTCCACTTGAAAAAAATAATTTAAAAAACAAAGGTTCGTTCACAAGCACCTGAGACTCTAAATTGTCCGTGTCAATGAGATCACTGATATGATTAGAATAAAGAAAAGAAAAAAAACGTACAATACCAGCTGACACAGTCCCATGCAGCATCGCAATACTCCACTTCAGTGATGGATTTTAACTAACTATAATACATACTTCTTAGTCATGTGGCTATTTTTTATATTTTGGTACTTGATGGCTTGAGTCTTCACTGCCTGACTCGCATCCACTGCATGTACCGATTTTTAAAGACCATTTAATCTTTATATTTATAAATTTAACCAGATTCTACTATACTTATCCTTTTCTGAAACTTTGCTTCAAAGCCTTGATTGGATAAACATTGAAATAACTTAAGTAAACAAAGTTGATTCAAGTGAACTGGATTTAATATGTAAGTGAAGTGAAGACCGCGAATAATTAAATATTGTACGAATGTGAAGGAAGCAAACGTATATATTTTAATGCAAAATTGTGGAGAATTGTTCTACTTGCTTACCTCGCAAGGGACAGCGATACGACTTGTACAGATTATATGTAAATAAAAACTCTTTCAAATTGAGCGTTTTTTTCAATTCTTGGATAAAACACAGATGGCATCGCGAACTTGCCCGGGTCTTGTGACATTTGAGAAGTGTAATGTACGACATTTATAAAAAGGGAGTCGTACATAATACAACAACGCGTTCAAAGTATTGTAATCTCCGAGAATGGTGATGTTAATTGGCCACCAAGATCATGTGATCTGTCATCGTTGAACTATTTTTTTCTGAGGCTGCGTGAAAACTCAGAACTATAAGAATAACTCCCGATCAATTCCTTAGCTGAAGAATGAAATTATTCGCGTTATTGGTGAGTTAGAATCGCAATTATCTCAAAATGTCATTTTGACAAAAGAATGAACATCTGTGGAGCTGCAACAAATAAAAATTTGGCGGATATTGTTTTTTGTGTTTAAATGTCGTATATATTGTATTTGTGTTTTTGTGTATTTTTTGTTATAATTTTAATTTTTTTTTCTTATGATTGTGTGCGGCATATTGTGGGATGAATATTTTTGGTCTTTCTGGAGTGATGATGTGTGAGAAGTTGAATTTCGCAAGATGTTTCCAGTTGTAGTTGAGTGTCACTATTTGTCAGGTTGATGAGAGCGTGCAACGGGGTTTTTATTTTTGTGTAATCAAAAATCGGAAAGAAGTATCGATATTTTTTTTTCATACTTAATATCGTCAGTGAGATACAGGCAAAAGCCTAGTTTACTGGAGATACGACAAATGAAAGGCAACAAACCCAGATCCATTAAAATTGTATGTCCAAATCAAATAACCTGTCGGTTTTTTTCGCAAATTGTATATATTTCTTGGCATGTGTAATAATAAAAATAAAATAATTTAAAAATAAAATAAATTTAACTTCAATGACCAAAAAACGGTTTTTTTTTTAATCAAAGCAAATTGTGTGTTTTATTCAAGGATTTAAAATTTTTTTATTATAAAATCCGCTCAATTCGAAAGATTATTTACCTTTATAATTAAATTTAATTGTTTGCTGAAATTAACCATCATATTTCAATCAGAAATTGTTACATTATTTTACTATTCAGGGTATCCCTGTTTCTAGACCACATATTCACTAACACTAACAGAACTACAGTGAACTTGAAGAATCTGCTATGCTCGAGTCAGTATAGATTGAAAACTGTAACGAAATGTTGGCCTAGAGCTCTACTCTACCGTCCTATGAGTATATTCTCAATAACCAATTCAGCAAGCATCAATTGCCCTCATAAATAAATATTTAACTAATTGCTTTAACTAATAATCATAAATAGTTGTAATAACGCATTTTGGAATTATTTTGTGAAGACGCATTGGTGCTGTCATGGTTAGTGGCTTTTATAAATGGTGTTATTTGTGTTTTAACTTGAGCCGGATATTAAAGGTAAAATTTTTATGTTTTTCCTTCAAAATTAAATATTCGAAGAATTTTATTGCAATTTTGTTAATAACGCTGTGATTTTGCAGATATCGTAGCTAGTTTTTATTTTAGACAGTAAAATAATAATTTAAAAATAATGTTTTATTGAAGTAAGCATACTGGTGCATTTATGCAACCGATGCGTGCGCAGCTCTCGTTATGCAGTATATTCGAGACTGGTGTGGCATATTTTTATACTTCTTTTTCAATATCTTTAGTCCTCAAAATACTTCATTATCTCATTAAATAATGTTTCGGGATATTTTTCTAATCAATAAATCTTATTTCTTGAAATTTAAACATATTACAGGCGAGATTTAGGATATTTTGATAATTGTATTTTAACAGTTCTATAAATGCATTTTGCCAAAAAGTTCATATTATAACAATTGTTTCGTAATTCGAAACATTAAACAATTTAATACAACCACTGTGCGTCGAAACCGTTGTCATAAAAATGTTACAAATGTAAGTAATTGTTACCAACTTAAAATAATTATCACAAAGTTCTATGATTCTCACAAAAGTATAAAATAGTTGACTAAAATCAAAACACTTTTCCAAAAAATTAACAAATTCGAACAAAATTAAATAATTCTCATTGAATTGAAATAATTGTTCGAAAAGTGTTATATTCAATATAAAAAGTAATAAAGTCAAAAACTGTGACAATATTGTTTTATTTTCAAATTTTCACCAAATATTTAGTGTAAGTTTTTAGGATAAATCCCATATAATTAATTACAGTTAAAATGTTCAATTTCATTATGTATGTCAGTTATTGTGTTTCTTAATTGGTCGTTAAATAAAAACATCTGATTTTTATTTTGTATGATTTATTTACATTATAAATTTTACAATGTTATCAAAATAAACTATGATGGGCCGAATGCCGGACATATCCGGATTGGTGATGCTTGTGGGCCGTAGTTTGGAGACCCCTGATCTAGTCAGTCTAGCATATATGACATCTACCTTTACTGTGATCTTAAAGATGGAAAAGTTTCCAATATATTGATTATTGCAAAATATTATGAAAATATGAATGTAAATAAGGTGAAATTATTTTAGTTTTTTTTTGTGACGTTTCTCTTTAACGTCACCGGACGTTTTCAAGAGAAGCGAATCCCGCTGTCTGTCCGGAACAGAGACCTCAACAGGCTCACCGTTTTTTCTTGATCTTGTCATGGCAAAAATATTAACGAGTTAGGAATATTAATTCCTGTTTCCAGACCATAAATTACAATGGGTTTGATTATTACACTACTTATAGAAATTCCCATAGAGACCAGAAAAAAAGACCATACATACCAATAGTATTTCAACTGTAATAAGTTAGATTCTATGTTTGACCCCTACTATCAAATTATTTAAAATATCATATAAAATAATTAGAACTCATATGAATACTTCTTCGTCATTGTCTTAAACTTTCTGTAGACTTTCAAGAGTCTGTTACTGCAGTATTGTCTTCCTGTAATGCTGAGCTTTAGCTATCTCTCCAACGTTTCGGAGGTCTCCCTGGTGGACGCCGTCCATCCGGCACCCCATGCACAGCTATGTATGGAGTTCTTATGGAATTCATTTTCTGTACATGTTGGTACTAGTATCGTCGACGCTGTCGTCTCCATCTGACTACATCTTGGACGTCACATACCTCTCGGATTGTGGTGTTCCTTACACGATCGTGCAAAGTCTTCCCAGCAATAGCGCGTAGAGTTATCATTTCCGTTGTCCTTAGCATACTTTTTTTCCGGACAGTGTCCGCCCTCGCTTCGATGCCATATGTGAGGATATGAATACTGTTAGTTTAAAACATATATAAACAAACATATTAGATTGTTATGTGTTTTATCAAACACTGTTTATTCCCCTATTTGTAACGGTATAACCCTACCGGTTTAAATGCTTTCACCTCATAGCATACTTTCAGCACAAACAATATTTGTTTGTATTTCTCTGATTATGAGGTGAAAACCTTGAAACCGGTAGGGTTACACCGTTTCAAAAAGTGGAATAAACAGTGTTTGATAAAACAAATTACAATGTCTTTAAACCTCCACAATGTTAATGCCTTAATTATAAATAATAAACATATTAGATTTATACATAAAAAAAACTATGTCAATAATACATTCTCAAATAGAAATTAAAAAAAAAACATTTTGATATATAACAGTTAGTATATCGTGTAAATACATATTAATATGACCTATTTTTGTCAGCTCATATGGCTGTTTATATTTCATGTTTTTACTCCTCTAACATTTCAGATTGAAGACGACGCTTATCAAGAAGATTTGAACTACACTCGAGGAACTATCGGGAAGGTGGACAAGGGCTACGTGCGATTGTCGCAGGTGGACGAAGATACCAAGATGCACATCATTGAAAACACTGCAATGCAATCTTCAAAAGCAGCAGCAGTGAGGCGTAACCACCAGCGTGCACCATTCGGCCTTGGAGGTGGCCACTTATGAGCCACTTAGGTTTGTCTACATCATTTTATACCACAATACATAGGGATGTAATTTTGCAAAAATGTCGAAACCCTCAATGTTCTGTTCAAAAATAATTGAAAAAATATCTTTTTATTAATAATAATACATGAACGAGTTTAGAGAGCGAACTCTCCTTAACCTTTCCTTCCCTGTGTTGGGTATCTTCTACACGTTGCTTCTAATAACCATCAATATCTCTATAAATATTATAAATACAAGGTTAAGATTTTAGGTATTCCTCCATAATATATTTACGCATTGATTTAAAAAGTAATATTAATAATAATCAGAATTTATCGACTACATCGAGGTGTTTTGTAAAGATCGAAAACAAATTCGCATTTAAACGCTGCGAGTGCCTCGTCTTGACGATAGGTGAATAGTGTGCGTGAAGCGCGACACTATATTCGCATCTCACTCTTGCATACTAGACTGAATTGCGAGGAGCTGAATTGTCTCAACGTCGCAAGCATAAGCATAAGCGCCGGGGTATGCGACTGACGTTCCGCGCCACTAGTAGCTTCTAGACTTGCAAATTGGTTAGACGTACGCCCGTTTCGTGAGCGTTGCCAGGTGTTTTTTTAATGTTTTCAGCAAATAAATCTTAATTATTATAATTTTTAACTTCAAATTTAATTAATTAAGGGGATTATCTATGAATGTTCTTATTTTTCCGATTTAAAATCTCTTATTTTTTATTGCGTACTCACTACCCAACACCGGAGCACGCGTATTATTTTTATCACCGTAAAGGAAGGGTTAAGGGTGGGTCTAACTCAGATCCAAACTTTTTTATATATTTAATAGTAAAAAGTTCCTGTAATTTCAAAGAATTTTCTTATTTTAAATTATAAAAAAATTAAACATTCAAAAGTTTACAAGTGAAGTTCAAATTACTCATTATTGTAAAAGAAAATAATACGGACGCAACAATGTATAACAGAATATGGAAGCGAGTAAAAATGTAATTCAACTGATAACTGATAACACAAATATATAAAAAAGGGTTAAGTGGTTTTATTATTTTGTGTGTTGTAGGAAAAAGGATCCTGTCCGAAAGGCGTGCAAGATGGATCGGTCATATAATACGACAAGAGGGCCTCTTGCATGCCATAATGGAGGGTATGACCGAGGGGACAAACTCTAGGGGACGCCCACGCCGAGAGTACCTGGAGGACCTGTTGGTGGACGTGCGCTGCTCAACATACACAGACTTAAAAAGAGCCGCACAGGACAGGGGGGAATGGAGGAGAATAGTTCAAATTGCTGCAAACCAGTCTTAGGACTGCAACCACGGAAGGAAGGAAAAAATAAAATGAGTTTGTCAAACAGTGGATGTAATGAGGTGAAAAACCTGAATATCCTCTGATAAGGAATATGTGGCGAGTCCTCAACTGATTCAGCTATAAAAACATTTTGATAACAGAATAAATTGTCATATGATAAAATATCTGGAAATTCCAGTCATTTGCATGAATCTGAAGATATCTCATTTTCCCTTCTCCATCCCCTGCATTTTTTAAAACAATGGCGTATATTTCCTCTAAGTCAGTGTTCCCCAACCTTTTTAGACCTGTGGACCGGTAAAAAAAGGAAAAAATTTTCGCGGACCACTAATACTGAAATAAAAATGTTTTTTTTTATTTATTGTAATATTTTTTTAATCTAATATTGTGACAGATGGACATATGTAACTACAATATAATTAACAAATATACATATAACAGTTAAACAGTTTTAATTGTAACATTGTCTGACAAAATTAAAATTTAACAAAAATAATGGGGTTTTTTCAACAAACTAATGCGAAACCTGCTGTTGCAACAATTTTAATTGTAACATTGTCTGATACAATTAAAATATAGCAAAAACAATGGGGTTTTTTTCAAAAAACTAATGCGAAACCTGCTGTTGCATCTTTGCTAATATATTGGATATTCTTGGCTGCAGTGCTGTCTCTGACAGACGAAGTGCTGCATTCACGTCCAGTCTATTCCTTTGTTTCGATTTTATTGAGGACATGGATGAAAATCCTATATTTAATATTTTTGCATGGTGAATTTCTTGAAATTTGTTTGCGGCCCGGCGGAAAGTCTCTGCGGCCCGGCACCGGGCCGCGGACCACCGGTTGGGGAACACTGCTCTAAGTGATGATCTCTTTGATGTTTCAGGATATACGAGTACATATATCGGCAGGACAAGGTGGCTCAGCTCAGCAATGTGACAGCACAGCCCAAGCAGGGCTAGGAGATAAACCTTTTATCCAACTCCTGCAATCCCAGCCTGATGTGGACCAAGTTTGACTGATGATTATAGAAAGTACGTTTCATAACATCTTAACTCTACTGTATTTATATAAGTTAACTGAAAAAAATACTCTTACTTCTAGTATTTAATGCCTAAAGATCTTTAAAACCTTTTTACTACCTCATCATTTGATTTGTTATCGTTTTTTTCACAAATACTTATCAACAAAATATCCTGAAAATAACTATCGTCATCAGTAGGTGAGACTATTTTAAGTGGCATATCCTGGAATATAGGTTATAACTGAATCTTTCACTCAGGTGGGGGATTATTTTCTTCAATACAGTTTAGGATATTTTAGTGGTATATCCTGGAACATAACTTACGAGTATAACTGAATCTTTCACTCAGGTGGGCGATTATTTTCTTCAATACAGTTTTGGATATTTTTGGTGGTATATCCTGGAATATAACTTATAACTGAATCTTTCACTCAAGTGAGAGATTATTTTCTTCGATAAAGTTTTGGATATTGATATTCTCTATAAATTGGTTAAAAATTGAACTTCTTGAAAAGCTTTGCAGGTATACTTCAGTTAATTCATCACACAAATAGTTTTTTTTTTTACTTATAATTTTATTAAAATAATGTATATTCAATGTTCTACGAGAAATATATATTTTTTTTTAAATATTATTAATAAGCAGACATTTTTGAATTGTCTTGTTTAATGTATAAAATAATTGAGTAAAACTTATGTGAAAATTGAAACAGACGTGTCCAAATGATATCCTAGCCAAGTATTAAAAGAGAGGACAGCATCGCGTTCCACAAATAATATTTTTGAATTTGACAAAACGTGAATACCAAGTCAACTTGCCTAAATTTATCTCTAGCGGCCATACGATTATTTGAAAGTTTTCACCTTTTCTATAATGTTCTCCATTTCTTGTTATGAATATTTCCTTCGAACAATCTATCTTACCAACTGTTTCTAAATTTGTAAAACATTATCTAGAAAATTCTAATAAATTATTTTTACTGAATTCTTTCAACAAGGTAGGGCATTACCTCTCTTTTTGTACGTCCATCCCGTGTGATCATGCTTCCAAGATAGACAAACTCTTTTGCGATCTTAACTTTTCCTTCCCTGTGTTGGGTATCTTCTACACGTTGCTTCTAATAACCATCAATATCTCTATAAATATTATAAATACAAGGTTAAGATTTTAGGTATTCCTCCATAATATATTTACGCATTGATTTAAAACATAATATTAATAATAATCAGAATTTATCGACTACATCGAGGTGTTTTGTAAAGATCGAAAACAAATTCGCATTTAAACGCTGCGAGTGCCTCGTCTTGACGATAGGTGAATAGTATGCGGGAAGCGCGACACTATATTTGCATCTCACTCTTGCATACTAGAATGAATTGCGAGGAGCTGAATTGTCTCAACGTCGCAAGCAAAGGCGTAAGCACCGGGGTATGCGACTGACGTTCCGCGCAACTAGTAGCTTCTAGGCTTGCAAATAGGTTAGACGTACGCCTTTTCCGTGAGCGTTTTTTAATGTTTTCAGATGGTGTTTTAATGTTTTCAGCAAATAAATCTCAATTATTATAATTTTTAACTTCAATTATAATTAATTAAGGGGATTATCTATGAATGTTCTTATTTTTCCGATTTAAAATCGCAAATTTTTTATTGCGTACTCACTACCCAACACCGGAGCACGCGTATTATTTTTATCGCCGTAAGGGAAGAATTAAGTACAGCTCCTGGCATTAGTATGTTCATTTGGTGTTCGTCTCTGCCTACAGTTATCATTTTTGTTTTGTCCTCGTTTATTTTCATGTGTAACTTGGTATTTAGGACATTCTCCATGGTTTCCAAGGTCTCCTTTAGTTTTTCTTTGTTATCGGCAATCAGGTCAATGCCGTCTGCAAATCTTATCATATCCACTTTTTGGCCGTGAATTCTGATGCCTATTCACCCAGTCAGATTATTTTATCTTTACATATATGCAAAAATGAGAGACATTTATCTAATTGATTTGATTGATTTTCAATTTGATTTTCTAGGTCAGCCCCAGGTCCTTGCACTGAAGCCCGCTGAGTAAAGGCGTCAGATAGAAAATGCAGTAGATATGTGAAGTAATACAACAGAACGAATATACTATTGACCAGATCAGATTTATTTCATTTGAGGTATTGTTTATACATTTTGGTACTACTGCTGTTTTATTTGATTCGTTTAGTTCCAAAGGTAGAGAACTGATTTTTTTGTTTTTTTTTTTATCTCACTAAAATATGAACTCTGTAGTATTCTAAGTATACACAAAGGTCATCCAGAAATTAAGGTTACAAGAGCTCCTGAGGCCGGGGGAAATTTTTTGTTTTAAAATTGGCGCACCTGACGTGTAGGGGGGATCCTAACGGCCAGTTTGTTTGGTCCCGCGTGTTTGTCGGCCATTTTGTTCAGTCATAGTAAATTTTTCCGATGGAGAGGTCGTCGCGGGCTCCCGCCACCTCTCATCCAGGCGAGACCCTCGCGGTGATCCGTTTTTTGACTTTGCAGAACAAAAAAAACTTGGTAACAAGAAGCTGTGTGCTAGATGGGTGCCCAGAATGGTCACACCGGACCACCGTCAAAATCGCGTGACCGCTGCGCTTGATTTTTTAAATCGTTTTGCACAGGAGGGAGAAGCTTTTCTGGACTCTATCGTGATGGAAAATAAGACGTGGGTGTGTCACTACACCCCAACAATTTTTTAACGATCAGGAGGTCGAAGAAGCTGTGAAGAAGTGGTTGAAAGAGTTGACGGCGGAGGTATATGACACTGTCATACAAAAGCTGGTGCCCCGATTACAGAAATGTCTCGATCTCGACGGCAATTACGTTGAAAAATAGTTTAATATATTTGTGAAGTATCCTATGAATTTCAATTAAATACAAGCATTTTTCGATCCTACATAAATGTTGTAACCTTACTTTCTGGATGACCCTCGTATTTGAAATCCGAAAATCGATGATTTTTGTTACATTAATTTTAATAGACATTTTTAGTGCTTTTAGATCTAAAAATATTTAGATATTTTTAGAATTTATTTATTTAATAAATGACAAAAATTTCCCGCATTATAGACAAAACTAGTTGGGTTATAACTGAGAATTAAAAAAAAAACAAGAAGTATCGTTTTTGGCATAGTACTTGTTACACCTCTTTATTAAACATATTTTTATTCAAATATTTAACATTATGCTCCTTGTAAAATAAAATCAAAACAAATCAGTTTATACCAAGAATCCATTGACAATATTCTGTGTTGACTTGTCTTTTGGTTTATTATTTAAATTATTAGTCACCTTATTGTTTACCCTTGCCTTAGTTTGCTTAAAAATTCCGCCAGTCACGGTGCTGGACGCTTAGCGTCCAGTGAAAAATGTATATTTTAAATTAAAATTATGCAAAATTTGCTAGATTTTTTTTGTAATTAGCTATAAAAATAATTTTATTATGTATTAAAACGTCGAATTATCAAAACAAATATAAGTCCTGGTCACTCACTATCCATCACAGGGTGGCAAGTGTAAAGAATAAAGCCTGGGGAGTTTATTGTCTAAAGGCAAACTGTTCCAACCGACCTGAAAATAGTTTTATACATAAATGAAATGTATGAAAATTAAGAATCTATTTATGAACGCCAACAATAGGATTGAAATAGGAATTTAAATCGGAAAGTATCAAAATCTGTCAAGATGATAGTCCACAACAGTGTTTTTAATACTGAATTTGATGAATAACTGTGGAATAAGACAAAATAACCGAATACATGATGTAGCAATACGTGAGGTGACTGTTTGCTTGTTTATAGCTTCGACGTGACGTCCCCGTGCATCCAAATGCTGGAGAAATTATTTAAAAAATAGAAAGGGTCTTTTAAATTGAGCGGTTTTTTAAATTCTTGGATAAAACAATGATGGCGTTTTAGAGAAATGTCCTTGAAGAACGAGATGATGATAGTAGTTGTTGGTAAATGAATAAAATACGTCAATTAGCAATGCGGAAAGAGAGAGTGAATGAATCAATGAATAATAAATAGTGATTAATGATGCTTTATTTATCGGTAAGTAGGTATTTATACATTTCAGAACGGGTGCGGGAGTGCACCCGCAATATATTTTTATCTCGCTTCTGTGCGTGCAGAGATGGTCGATTGAAATATTGCAGACATCGCAATTAGTGTTGTGGGTAGACGATTTGTTTGCGAAAACGGCGAGACAGCGTGATGCGTTCTCTTTCTACTGTGGAATGTATCGTAAATAGTGTTTGGAGGTAAACAATTTCAATGTTTTGGTATGCGACCATTGGACATATCCAAAGGTCGTTTCGTCGGTCGTTGACCGTGTATGTTGACAATATTTCAGCGACGACAGTAGTTCCTACAGCGTCGTGAACTTGCCTGACCTTGTGACATTTGAGAAGTGCAATGTATTATATTTATAAAAATGGAGTCGTATACAATACAACAACGCGTTCGAATTGTTGAATTATTTTACGTATTGTAATATCCGGAAACGGTGATGTTAATTGGCCATCAAGATTGTGTGATCTGACACCGTTGATTTTTTTTCTCTAGGGTTACGTGAAAAGCCAGGTCTATAAAAATACCTACCAAATCACTTTCTAAGCTGGAGGATGAAATTATTCGCTTTATCGGTGAGTTAGAATCGCAATAATGCCAAAATGTCATCGAAAATTTTGACAAAAGAGTAGACATATGAGGAGCTGCAAGAGGTGGATATTTTGCAAATGTAGTTTTTTTTTGTGTTTGAATGTCATACATTATACTTCAACGACCAATAAAAGATTTTTTTGAAATCGAAGCAAATTGTGTATTTTATTCAAGAATTTAAAAAAAAACCGCTCAATTTGAAAGACCATTTATATTAATGCTAAATTTGATGAATAATCAGTACACGAGTAGACATCGTGTCTCAATTGTAGCATTATATAGACCTGGTACACGTATAATAATGCTAACTTTGATGAACAATCAGTACACGAGTACACGTCGTGTCTCAATCGTAGCATTATATAGACCTGGTACACGTATATTAATGCTAACTTTGATGAACAATCAGTACACGAGTACACGTCGTGTCTCAATTGTAGCATTATATAGACCTGGTACACGTATATTAATGCTAACTTTGATGATCAATCAGTACACGAGTACACGTTGTGTCTCAATCGTAGCATTATATAGACCTGGTTCACGTATATTAATGCTAACTTTGATGAACAATCAGTACACGAGTACACGTCGTGTCTCAATCGTAGCATTATATAGACCTGGTACACGTATATTAATGCTAACTTTGATGAACAATCAGTACACGAGTACACGTCGTGTCTCAATTGTAGCATTATATAGACCTGGTACACGTATAATAATGCTAACTTTGATGATCAATCAGTACACGAGTACACGTTGTGTCTCAATCGTAGCATTATATAGACCTGGTACACGTATATTAATGCTAACTTTGATGAACAATCAGTACACGAGTACACGTCGTGTCTCAATTGTAGCATTATATAGACCTGGTGCACGTATATTAATGCTAACTTTGATGAACAATCAGTATACAAGTACACGTCGTGTCTCAATTGTAGCATTATATAGACCTGTTACACGTATATTAATGCTAACTTTGATGAATAATCAGTACACGAGTACACGCCGTGTCATAATTATAACATTATATAGACCTGGTACACGTATATTAATGCTAATTTTGATGAATAGAGTAAAAGTGAGCATGGAAAAACTGAGAGCCAATTAAATGCTGTTGAAGTGCATAGTAAAGAATACAAGAGGTCACAATGTACGATTGAATACTAAAGGAAGAGATTTAATGGTAAATGAGAACTTAAGACTCTTGATTGAAATAAAGACAGCACTCTGAGACGGTTGGGGTACTTAGAATGAATGATTGAGGAAAAAAAACAAAAAAAAAACAGTGCAAACGTAAATGGAAGACGTTGTAGATTAGGACCAATGAAATATAATTGGATCAATTGTACAATATTTTGAAAGGAGTTAATGTAAAAACTAAGATAAGTATAGGAGCTTTATGGGAAAACTTATGAATGTGGAAGATGTATATTTCGATAAGAAAATCTGGCGCTCTCTTTTCTCTGCCTACTCGGAATAAAAGACGATGTGATGGTGTGTTTTATGTATGATTGTGAAAATTTAATATGTTTTAAAAGTTTATATTTGCTAAAATATTGCGTTATTTATTATATGCGCTGTATAAAATATGTTTATTTCAGGCATGGAAAGAGTTGTGCAATGCATCCAAGACCATACTTTTACACAAGGAATACAATGACTCAATCCGTAATTGGACAAAATATATCTGAATCAAACAATTTCGGTAAAAGGGACAACACTAAAAAAATGTTACATTTGGATAAAAAAAAAGTTTTATACAAAATTGAGGCAGAATAGTTTTATCAACCTAATCAATTAAAACTAACGAATTAAATATGTGGCGTTGTGGCACAACATGATATGTCAGTTTTACCTTTGTTTACATGGGAAGAAATATTAACTTTGATAAGCTGTTAAAATGAGTATAAATAAGCATTTTTTAAAGTTTTTCCATACAATATATCTTTTGTTTGGACAATAACTGACACACCAAGTTTTGCCACAACATGCTTAGAAATATTTTCTATAAATCGGGAAAATTTACAGAAAATGACAAAAAACGGATATATTAACTTCTGCCATAACGCCACGTAAATAAAACACCTAATTTAGTAACTTTGTTAAACTTTGACATATATTTTTCTTCACCTCAAATGCACGTTGGATAAGATTTTCCGCTTCTTTCACATTAAGCATATTTATAAATTTTCTTAACTGAAAAACAAATTCGGTGTATGAAAAAGTAATTCATACTTTGCAGTATTTATATTTTTAATACATTTTTCCATTGATTTTATAAAAAAACATATGTTATGGTAAAGTAATCAAACGCTAAAAATAGTAGGGGCATTGGTATAAAAGTTTTCTAAATTAAGTATGAAAATATCTTTGTTATCAGTTGAAAGGGCAGTTACAATATATTGGTTCACAATTTTGAGAGCTTAATTGAATGCTGAAAACTGATTTAAAAGAAATTTCTATACTATTAAATAAATTAATGATTATGCAAGTCTGTTGAATAATTGATCATTCAATATATTAATTGCTGATTATTATGTAACCAAAACTGTATATGACAATACTTAGAAAAAAATAGTTATAAAATATGTTTAAAAAAAATTTATTTCGATATTTATTTCACTATCGGTTTTTCTTCTTCTTGAGGTATTTTTATATTTTATGTCTTGGTTTGCTATATATTTTATGTCTTGGCAAATTGGTTTGCAAAAAGTTATTATAAAAAATGTTTCCTGATAGCAGAGTTGCTTTATTTAAGAATACTTGTTTATTTTTATTGTTATCAAAAACTTTTATATTTATTTAAATAATGTTTTCCATACTATTTGAAACCATTCACTATTTAAAAACATTATTTTGGTTTGAGCTACGAGTATTAATAGACTATACATTTTTGTAGGGATAATATATATACATTTTACATTTTTTTATCCCTTTGCAATATTGGTTTTCTTTTTATCCCTTTGCAATATTGGTTTTCTTTTAAAGTTTGTATCTTAAATACTTCATAAAAAAAGTCTTTTTAAATGACGTATTGTTTCATTCAAAGATGTAAAAAAATAAATGTAATTTTTGATTCAACTATAGTATACACATTACAAGTCATTATTAATTACATGATATACTAATTTGATTAATTAAATCTACCCATGGACTTCTGTAAACAAATATTTATACACAGAAACTACTTTTATTGTTTGTAAAAACTTTGTTGAGAATAAAATATTTTGTATATTAGAAAAAAAAAATTTATTTCTATCCTTAATAATTTAAAAGTGATGATTATTTTATGCAATTTGTAAGCAAGTGATTTGGTTTTGAAATTATAGCAGGAGTAAAAAATAATTCGAATCAAATTTTGTTTACTGCAATTTACTAAATATTAATTTTCATATGCGTATCCCCTTTAAAGTATAATAATTTATATAAATATTTTGAAGCTTCCGCTATAAAACCATTTTAGTCAAATGTACATTTACTTTCTCAAATATTTGTTCATCCCTCTACTCAAAATATAAAAGGGATGCATTAGGTTTAACATCAGCTACAATTGTTTGATTCGTTACTTTAATTTTTTATGTGTAATTTTTAAACTCTTTTCGCTTCATATAATGCGACAAAGAATTAAGCACTATTTGAAAGAAAAGGACTGCTTAGAAATTGCATGAAATATGTAAAAAAATATCTCGTTAATGTAGGAAAGTATAATTTTAGTCATATTTCTTAAATATTCACTTTTTATATCCTCATATTTTATTTTCATGTTTCAATTCGCATTTCAGTTCATCGTGTGGATATACGAGTACATTGCATAGCAATATGGCATATTCTCAGATAGACATCATTAAGATAAGTTTTTCGCCACTTACACAATTTCAAACGCTCTGAATGCATTTTATTATGTAAAAAGTAGCTAAGCGCTATGACGATTGTTTACACAAATTAGTCAAGGACCTTTTTAACTTAATTTTGAAGGTGAAATAAAGTTCGTAGTATTTTTCGTTGCTTGATGCTTTTTTATTACCGCAAAGAAAAAAATGCTACACAAATTTAAAAAAAGGTACGTACAGTGTATAGTGGTGCAGTAAGTGATCTTGTGATAGATTATTGCATCGTCGATCGATGGATACTAAGTTTCAAATATATCACCTTGTTACATTGAGCGAGTATTTAAATAATATTTTTTAAATATTTATTTTTGTAATTTGTTTTATCAAACACTGTTTATTCCACTTTTTTGTAACGGTATAACCCTACCGGTTTCAAGGTGCACACCTAATCATTAGAGGAGCAAAAACAAGACTGAATTATGTTCGAACTGGTACCGAGATGCATGCTTCTAACGGTTAACATTCGGGTTGAGGACTGGAGGTGAAGGGAGGGATGAGACAATCTCGGCAAGCAGTGGAGAGATTCTTGGGATATATGTGTTGGCCAGATGTTCACCTCGATGCACTGACTTAGAAATTTCTAAGGCCTCTAATCTCTACATTATTTTATAATTCAGAAAAATGTCTCACGAGCACATCATATATTTATCGACCATAGTGGAATAGTTTAGTCAATTGTGAGCAAGTGGAATAGTTTGTTTGTTCGAAAAACTGGACGAGAGTGGTAAAAATAACGGTAAGGCTGGTTTGATTGAGAATAACGATTATTAAAGTTAATCTTCAGCAAGTGTGAATGGTAGTAAACGAAATCAGAAAGGGTAGGTTATGGAGAAGTGAACACAGAATAATTATGTGTGGGGCTGAAAGAATGATCGAGTTGGTCAGATAGTTTTTCAGCAAATGCTGAAAACACTCTGAAATACTAGAGGAGTGCAGTGATAGTTCCGTTTTATTAAGGTTAAGGTGTTATAATGGATTTTGGTAATTACAGACCCATTAGTTTGCTGAGTTTAATAAGAAAACTGCATGAAAAAAAACTCTGATAGAAAAACTGGAAATAAAGTGTGGAATGCTTTGTATGCCGTTTCAAGCAGAATAAACTTTCCTCTTTTGCGTTTGCTTGTGAAAAAACATACGGCAAAAAATAATAAAGTTATTGTGCATTTATAAATTTGATCAAGGCATATTATTGCGTGATTACAAAATATACTTTTCAACGACATAAAATGAAAATTTATTTCTAATAAAATATGTATATTCAAATAAAATATTGTCATTTTAAATTGGTAAATTTCGCTCGCATACTGCAAATCTAATTTCATCTAATTATAAATGTTTATTTTGTTGTAAATCATATAATTTTCCCTACAAAGTATCTCACCCGATAACAATGGTCTCTGCCCAAGTTGCTCAAAATATCGACTTTGTACACGGCAACTCAAAAATATGCATATGTCGCCCATATGAAAACAGAACATAGGAGATTATATGAAGTGGACATCACTTGACAATGGTGTATAATTCATATATAGAAAGAAGTTCACGGCCATTATTCGAGAAGCAAAAATTATTTTACTTTAAACCATTAATTCCAGAGAAAATATTAGGAGCACATAAAGTGGTAGAAAGTATTTTCTTCGCGCGGGCACAGTGCACTAAATGCTTAGACGACAGAGAAATAAGTGTGCTCATTGATTAGCTTCCTTCCTTCCTTCCGTGGTTGCAGTCCTAAGACTGGTTTGCAGCAATTTGAACTCTTCTCCTCCATTCCCCTCTGTCCTGTGCGGCTCTTTTTAAGTCTGTGTATGTTGAGCAGCGCACGTCCACCAACAGGTCCTCCAGGTACTCTCGGCGTGGGCGTCCCCTAGAGTTTGTCCCCTCGGTCATGCCCTCCATTATGGCATGCAAGAGGCCCTCTTGTCGTATTATATGACCGATCCATCTTGCACGCCTTTCGGACAGGATCCTGAGCAGGTGCCTTCCTCCTTCGATTCGTTGGAGAACCTCTTCATTTGTGATGCGGTCTCTCCAGGAAATTCCTAATAGTCTTCTATAGGACCACATCTCAAAAGCCTCTAGTCTTCGTCTATCTCTTTCGGATAGGCACCATGTCTCGCAGCCGTACATCAAGATACTCCATACCTAGGTCTTGATGAGGAGTATTCTCAGTTTAAGGTCTATATTATTTGATTCTATTATTTTCGACCTTTTATTAAATGCAAGTCTAGCCTGATGTATACGGCTGTCGACCTCGCTCTTGGACCGACCGTCCCATGTTATTTTGCTCCCGAGGTAGACAAACTCCTTAGTGTTCTTTAGTGGTTTACCCGACATCACTATTCTCATCTGGTGCTGCGCTCGGCCTACAGTCAGCAGGTTTGTTTTGTCTTTATTTATCTTCATACTGTAGTTATTTTGAAGAATGCTTTCCATAGTTGTTAAGGCCTCTTATAGTTTCTCTTCACTTTCAGCAACCATAGCAATATCGTCAGCGAACCTTATCATGTCCACCTTTTGTCCGTGTATCTTTACACCTTCTCTGTGACTCATTCTCTCTCTCAAGTCGTCAATCGCGCTCTGTATATAGGCGTTAAAAAGAACAGGTGACAGAGAGCATCCCTGCCTTACCCCTTGTCTTATATTGGCTTTCTTTGTGTCTTCGTCACATCTGATTATAGCGGCCTCATTCTTGTATAGCGCCTGGATTATACGTCTATCTCTGTATTTGATATCAATTCTCTTCAAAATCTCGAAGAGTCTTTTCCATTCTACTTTGTCAAAAGCTTTCTCCAGGTCTATGAATGCAATGTATGTGTTTTGGTTTCTTCTTATTCTATTTTCTAGCAGTATTCGTAGAGACAGTACTGCTTCTCTGGTTCCCACACGTCTTCTGAAGCCATACTGGTCTCTGGAAAGGATGTTCTCTCATTTTGGTTCAATTCTCTTTAGAATGATATTAGTCAGTATTTTTGAGACATGGGATATTAGGCTAAGAGTTCTGTGTTGCTCACATTTTGTCGTATTAGCATGTTTGTGAAAATCAATGATTACTCCCACAACGGTTCAACTCTGGTATCAGGGAATCATAAAATGAAATCGATAAATGTTTTGTAACCTGATTTACAGTGTAACGACACTTTATATTTTTCTTGAATGTAAATTTGGATTTTGAAATCAAAAGAAAAGTCGTGGATTACTTTATATATGTTGCAAAACATAATTTAATTCAAGCTAATTTATTTGATCGAATTTTCCAAAAATTTGAAACTAAATAATGAATGTAATGAAATACTTCTTAATTTTGTGACGAATATCAAAGATTTGCAATCACGTTATGCCACATCTAGAAGTGTTAAATAAAGATTTTTAAATTTTTTTTACTAAGAATGTAAGCTAAAATATTTGCTAGTGAAATGCGTAGACTTAAGACGTGTATTAATTACGATAAAAAATAACACTGAGTAAATTTTGACTTGTACAATTTTGCAAAACGTAATATAAACATGCCACAGTAAAAATGTACATCCTTAAACGTCCAGTTGCATCAGGATAATAACTGATTTTGCAGGGTTTTTTTTAGCTCATAAAGATATTTCTGCAATTGAGTTTTAATTAATTTAACTAGTTGACAAGACTTTAAAAGATAATTATTTGCAAAGATTTGATTAATGAATTGACTTTATTTTTTAGCAATTGCAAAACACTTCCCTTGTATACAATATAGTGGGTTTAGGCCATATACCAATCTGTTTCCACTTATCAAACATGTGTTATAGGTTGAACCATTAAAAACAAACTGGATACCAAAAGGAATCTAGCTTGCATCTTTTGAGATGGAAGTCAGGCCAATATCAAGTAGACCACAAAGCTCATTCATTCTTTATAATGAGGATACTTCAAGTTACTTTGTTTTAAACTGATTGATGATGTAAAGAAGGTTTACGTTTTTATACAAAAGTGTCGAAAATTAAGAAATTTCTCTTCAATTATTTAATTCTAAACGGTTCTAGTATAACTACGATGCAGTTCCCAAACCCGAATGAAAAAAGGGGTCACCCTTACAACTTTCATCCCCTATTCCGGGAATTAACCTCCTCTTCTATAAATCATTGAAACATTAAATAAAGGAATTTATATCTACGCTTTATTCGAGGACATAGTTACTTCAGTCTTAATTATTTTTTTCTTTCAGAAAATGGTTTTTATTCTTCATGCAAAGTCTCTAGGACATGATGGTTCTTAACTCCAGCCCTTTGAGTTCAAAAGTTTTCCGACATAATTAATACTCACAAGTAATTATTTCGTTCAAACAATTTTATCAAATAACTTACGCCTATCGAATACTGACAAGTATTTCTGCAAAATCCATAATAATATGTTAATTTTTATAAAACTTGCACAAGTATTTATTACGTTCATACAACCCTTAACCCTTCCCTTACGGTGCTAAAATTGAAACGCGCGCTCCGGCGTTGAGTAGTGAGTACGCGATAAAAAATTTGCGATTTTCAATCGGAAAAATAAGAACATTCATATATAATCCCCTTAATTAATTATAATTGAAGTTAAAAATTATAATAATTGAGATTTATTTGCTGGAAACATTAAAAAAACCATCTGGCAACGCTCACGGAACGGGCGTAGGTCTAATCTATTTGCAAGCCCAGAAGCTACTGCGGCGCGGAGCGGTAGTGGCTTACCCCGGCGTGGCTTACGCTTGCGACGATTGAGACAATTGAGCTCCTCGCAATTCAGTGGAGTATGCAAGAGTGAGATGCGAATATAATGTCGCGCTTCCTGCATACTCTTCACCTATCGTCAAGACACAATGTCGAAGCACTCACAGCATTTAAATGCGAATTTGTTTCCGATCTTCAGAAAATACCCACGATGTAGTCGATAAATTCTGATTATTATTAATATTATTTTTTAAATCAATGCGTAAATATATTATGGAAGAATACCTAAAATCTTAACTTTGTATTTATAATATTTATAGAGATATTGATGGTTATTAGAAGCAACGTGTAGAAGATACCCAGCACAGGGTAGGAAAGGTTAAGCTAACGTAAAAATAAAATTTACACACATTGACACAAATATGAAACTCAAGCATTCAATAGCATAATTTCAATAAAGCAGAACGTAGAGTTTGGCTGAAATTATTTTATAATGAAATTTTTCTTCCCTTCAAAATATTAGATAACTCGTTCATTGACCTGTCTAGACGTCTGGTTACCTTCCCCCATTAATTCTATAAATCCAGCCTTTGCAACAGCTGAAATATTTTTTATTTAGGAGTTACTTTTATTAAATATACATATATACTTGTACAGTATGAACAGTTGAATATTTTATTATTTATTTATTTTACACATGACAAGAAATAGACATAATTTGCAAAAAAACAACAGATTATTTAATTTAGACACATAATTTTAATGGATCGGGTTTGTTGCCTTTCATTTGTTATGTCCCCAGTAAACTAGGCTTTGGCCTGTATCTCACTGAGGTCATAAAGCATTAAAAAATAAATCAAGACTTCTTTAAGATTTTTGATTATATAAAACCCAGTTGCACATTTTCATCAACCTGACAAACAGTGACACTCCATTACACATGTATACATATGTAAGAAGCTTAACGAATGGCATTTTTAGAATGTTTGGGCACGTATCTAAAATCAATAGAAGGTGATGATAAAAAAATAGTAGCCAAGAAAAAAGTGGTATAAGATATTTTAAGTTACGGAATAATTACAAGTACGAGAAATGTGAGAGCATGTATGACAAAGAATATGGATTTTAATGAGGCAAGAGCTGTGTGCATGAACAGAAAAGCTAGGAGATCTGTCATCTCTGCCTTTTCCAAAAAGAACACGGCGTGATGTGTGTGTGTGTGTGTTCGTAATACATAAATGACCACTATTTAAAAATAA
This sequence comes from Odontocerum albicorne, assembly GCA_949825065.1. Lineage (NCBI taxonomy): Eukaryota > Metazoa > Arthropoda > Insecta > Trichoptera > Odontoceridae > Odontocerum > Odontocerum albicorne. Next base: position 2,067,965 of record OX463843.1, read on the forward strand.
TAAAAAAAAAGATAATCAAAAAAGTCCTGAACAAGATTTTAATATTAAAATAAAATTGCATTATCTTACGATGAAATAAAGTATTGAGTTATTTTATTTATCAAAATAATTCATTTTAGTTTATGAATTGATAAAAAACCCTGCTTGATAAATTGTCATATTTTCAACTTTTCCTACCACCCACAATTAGGTTCAAGTGACCTTTATTAAAAATAAAACCTCGAAGAAAATATGGGTTAGAATGAAAATCGAAAATTTAATCACCGGACTAGAAAATTGGTGTCTTACTATCTGATATAAAGAGGTTATTAATGTCGGAGGACGACAATTGTGAAGAGGCGTGATTTATTCATATTAAACGCACTATTTTATATATTTTTTTTTTATTTAACAGTGATGAGATAAAAAAAATAACTAGATAAATAAATAAATTATCATTTGTTAAATAACAAATGAATATTCAAATACTTCTTAGAAGAATGTTTTTTTTTTATTTATCATTAATTTAACATTGCCCCAACACGACACGACTATGGTGGTGGAATATATTACATTATGTATTCGTTTAAACCATGAAAATCTTAACCATTACAAGAAACATGCGGTGCAGTGAGCTTGCGTATTTTCTCGTCTACATTTTAGATTTCACAATATCCCTTACAGATGTTGTTCTCCTGATATCTTCGCATAAACTATTTACGAAACAGTCCTACTTTGGGCCGATGAAAACTGCAACCATACTGAAAAACGCTACGTTACATTAATTAATGCCGTAAATGTAAAAGAGACTGATGGATGTCTCTTATTTTTTTTTTTTTTTTTTTTTATCCACTTTGCACGGATTTCTCCTGTTACACAAAGAAGGTTTGCTTCTAGCGTTAGCTTATTCGTTAGGAATAATATCAGCCAGGATTCTTCTCATACTGCTAGACGGTACCGAAAATATATCAACCGTGTCATTCAGTTGGTTCAATATCTCTATACCACGCGTGACTGAGTGTTTAGCCATGATATTCGTCCTGTAAGTTGGTATGTAGAACAGAGGGTGATTCCTTGCACGGATATATTTATTGGGTACATATAAACTTAGTGCTTCTAGAATCGCGGGACAGTTAAAGGAACCTTGGAAAACCTTTATTAGGAATATCGCAATGGATTCTTGCCTTCTTGTTTCAAGGCTTCTATAGTTACACACCGTGAGAAGTTCGGCATGGTGAGCATATTTTGGGTAAGAGACATAACATCTTTTGAAAACGTTTTATATTTTCAACACCTATACAAAAGGGTGTACCTATAGGACACTTGTTTTTTTTTGTGCGTCTTGAATCTTTCAAAAGATATATTTGTTATGTTTATTTAATATTAACTCTTATTTACAAATATTTATTGGTTTGCATATTTTACAGCTGACAATACAATTGGAGACATCGAAGAGGTGATACAGGTAAGTTAATAAAATTTATATTTATTTAGTTAACATATCAAACACTTATGCCTAAGTTAAAATACTAGATATGTCAAAGTAATAGTTTGGTATGCATATTTCATTTTTCAAAGCATTTTCGTGGCAGAATAATTCGTTATTCGAACAAAATATTAAACACTTAGACGACATTAAATAAATGCTCTCAAAATTTTCAGTATTTGTATACTTCTGTTTAATTAGTATTTCTTCATTAATTCGTTCCACATGGCCAAACTATCTCAGCATGATCTAATTCATCTTACTCAACACGTCAGTCTTAAGTCAACACTTAACATATCCCTAATCTCTTCATTCCGTACTCTGTCATACATTGTTACTCAATATATTCATCTCTAAGTGCACATTTCTACAACATTTATTCGGCTCCCTCTGTCTTTATTCAGATCCACGTATTACCTCCATATAACAAAATTGGCACCAAAATACTATTGATAACTTGCATCTTAGCAGGCAATAAACATCTATCTTATTGACATCCAATATATTTAGTTTAAATCTCGTCCTCACGGATTAAAATCGTAGTAACGAATAGAAATAACTTAGTTTTCTATCCGTTACTGCATTATATTCTCCTGATAAAAGGTCCCGTATCGGGATATTCTCACATGAGACACCGAAATGAAAGAACGTTTTTTTTTCAGATCCGTTTGTCAGTATAGTTTGGTGCAAATTAAATTATCAGATTATTTTGTCAGTATAGTTTGGTGCAAATTTAATTATCAGATTATTTTGTCAGTATAGTTTGGTGCAAATTTAATTATCAGATTCTTTTGTCAGTATAGTTTGGTGCATTTTAAATTTTCAGATTATTTTGTCAGTATAGTTTGGTGCAAATTAAATTATCAGATTCTTTGGTCAGTATAGTTTGGTGCAGATTAAATAATCAGATTATTTTGTCAGTATAGTTTGGTGCAAATTAAATTATCAGATTATTTTGTCAGTATAGTTTGGTGCAAATTAAATTATTTTATTTATTTGTGTCCCTTATAACCAACTATAAAAATTAAAGAAAAATCTAAAGTACTATAATTTGTTCAATACAAAATCAATGAATGAGTTATTTGTTAATTTAACAGATGTCTTTATTGAGTAATGTTAAAAAATGGAACAATAAAAAACAAATTTATAAATTCAGGATTCTTATGGTAAAATTATAGTTCTATCGTTGTTTATTGTAATAAATTTACTTTTACGTGCACAGAAGTAAGCATTTCTGCGACAAAAAATTGCATTTGATTTCTAAAATTAAGAATGTTTAATTGCCATCTTCAAAATCAATTGCAAAAAACTCAATCAAAAACAAATTATCAGCAATGCAATCGTCGCTTTTTTTAGTTTCATTTCATTAAAAATATATTTTACTTAAAACGGTAATAAATGCGAATTCTCTTTAAATTAGAAAAAAATCCAATTTTAAAACCAAAATCTATTCAAATTCCACCTCCTTTCTTTACGTGCATTGTTTGTAAAGCATATTGGCCTTATTGAGTGTCAACTTGTATCAGGAGCACATAAAAACCTACAGTTTTAAATCGTAAATTGAGACCAATTGCAAAAAAACACAACCACAAACAAATTATCGGTGATCCAATCGCCACTTTTTCAGCTTCATTTCATTAAGAATATATTTTACTTTAAACGGGATTAAATGCGAATTCTCTTTTAATAAAAAAAATATCCAATTTTAAAACCAAAATCTGTTCAAATTCCACCTCCTTTCCTTACGTGCATTGTTTGTAAAGCATATTGGCCTTATTGAGTGTCAACTTGTATCAGGAGCACATAAAAACCTGCAGTTTTAAATCCTAAATTGAGTTTTTAGATTGTATTTGGTCGTAACAAATAGATTTTTCAGATTGTATTCGGTCGTAACAAATAGATTTTTCAGATTGTATTCGGTCGTAACAAATAGATTTTTCAGATTGTATTCGGTCGTAACAAATAGATTATTCAGATTGAATTTGGTCGTAACAAATAGATTTTACAGATTGTATTCGGTCGTAACAAATACGAGTAGATTATTCAGATTGTATTTGGTCGTAACAAATAGATTTTTCAGATTGTATTCGGTCGTAACAAATAGATTTTCCGCTTAAATGGAGCTTATAATATATATCAACCAGATTTCTTTATTTTACAAGTGTCCTTTTTTGATAAAAAGTTTAATTGAGATATGGAAAACACTACTCCAATTATTCTTTACACCGCGGCATTATAGTAATCGGCAGTAAAAGGAAGTACATTTTTTATTGAATCTAGTTTATTTAAATTTTTATGGGAAAAGCACATTTTGACATTATAAAAAAAAAGGGTGCACAAATAAACACTTTCTTTTAATAGAAAAAAAACAGTTTTCAATGACTAAGAAAACTATTGGTAATTGTATATTTTTTAATGATTTACTTATAAAATGTCTCAAGCTACGAATTCTTGTATGAATTTCCAGCGGATTGTGTTAAACTATTGATTTTGGTCAAACTACAATTAAGACAGTATTTTATTAAAAAAAGATCGATTTAAATATCATCTTATTATTTGTGAAGAACAAATAAGGAAGTTTGACGAGAAAGTAAAATATTTTATTAGTTTAAAAATAAAACGAAATAAACCACAAATGATCATCGCTCTGAAAAAAATACATGATTAATTTTTTTTTAAATTGTTCCATAAATAATATTTTGTAGAAATGAAGGAATTCAAATTGAGTATATTTATCACATGTTATTTATGTTACCCTGATAAGGTTATAGTGTCCCGTTGCAGTATTGATCGATGTGGCCATCACTTGCATTGACTACGCAGGTCAAGAAAATTTTTAACGTATAACACCTTATTGTCGATTTTGTTTTTTAATTTTGAAACCAAATATATTGGGTGTTAACATAAGTTGTGTTTTTTTTTTCCAATATAAAAATGAGCACCAAAATTAAAACAAAATGGTTAAAATTATATGATATTCAAAATAAAATTTTCTGTTCTACAAGATATTGTGTTTGCTTTTACGTTACATATATTATTTTATTTGATAACAAACCTTCAAAATGGAATGTCAAGAAGACGAAAGTGAGCATTTTCGACACCTCCTTCTGTTCGCGTTCAATCGAGTGAATAAAGCTGCCGAAGCTGCTCACGATATTTGCAAAGTGTACGGTGAAGACGTTATGAATGAAAGGACAGCTCGTTAATGGTTTTTGCGTTTCAAAGACGGCAATTTTGACCTGATACACATGGAACGTTCCGAACGACCAGTGGACTTCGATGAGAACCGCTCAAACCATATTATTCATGAAGATCCTCTTCAAACCACCAACAAATTGGCTAAGCAGATTAATTTAAGTCACATGACTGTATACCGCTATCTTAAACCAATGGGAAAAGTCCAGAAGTTTAGTGCTTGTGTTCCAAATGTTTTGAGTGAAAACAACAAAAATCAACGTTCGACAATTTCTGCTTGTTTGCTCGCGCGTCATCAAGCTACGTATGACCACAAGCAAAGGTTCCTTTACCGCATCATTACTAGTGATGAAAAATGGTTTGAAAATGGTGATAAAAAATGTTTGAAGGGGATCTTCATGAATAATATGGTTCAAGCGGTCCTCGTCGAAGTCCACTGGTCGTTCGGAACGCTCCATGTCTTTCAGGTCGAAATTACCGTCTTATAAACGCAAAAATCATCGACGAGCTTCCCTTTTACTCCCAGCATCTTCACCGTACACTTTGCAAATATCGCGAGCAGCTATGACAGCTTAAATTCCTCGATTGAATGCGAACAGAAGGAGGTGTCGCTCACTTTCGTCTACTTGACATTCAATTTTGAAAGCTTGTTATCAAATAAAATAATGTATGTAACCGAAAAGCAAACACAATATCTTGTAGAGTAGAAAATTTTCTTTCGAATGACGTATCACCTTTATCATTTTGTTTTACTTTTGGTGCTCATTTTTAAATTGAAAAAAAACGGACACAACTTATGTTAACACCTAATAACTTCATGTTATATTTTTTTAGGATAGGCACAGAAAGCAAAACATAATTCCAAGCACAGTTTGGCCTTATCCACTCTCAAACAATACATATTACATACCCCTTTATTTTTCAAACAATACATATTACACACCCCTTTATTTCCCAAACTGATCACCTATTGTTGAGCCATAATTATGCCATACATTTATACTTCTTTAGTTCGTTTTGTCCTAACACTTGATTTATTTCATTCGTTTATTTGTTTTACAAGTTTTCAGAATCTATTCTCTCTCTGTTTCATTATAATATGAAGATGTATTTTTATTAAAAAAAATGGTATGTATTTATCAGATCATTGTTTACTGTTAAACATGTTTTAATATATACGCAAGATAATTTTCTAAATGTATCATAAATTATGCGTTTTTTACCGTAATTAATTTCTTACCATTATTTTTGTAGTCTTGTCGTTCGACTATGGCCGCCAAAAAAAATTAGCTTATAAATTACAAATATTATTATAATCTAAAAAAAATATTTGAATTAGTAAAAAAAATCTATTAAATTCATTTAACGACATATACCCTCTACTAAGTCCAAAACACACCGTGGGAAGTTATACCTGTTTATTCCCTTGCGCTCCTGTTACATTTTAGTGGATAACATATATCTCTCACTACTTTTTGTATTAATTTAACGACATATACCCTCTACTCCTCCATTACCCCCTGTCCGCACAGGACAGGAGGGAATGGAGGAGAAGAGTTCAAATTGCTGCAAACCAGTCTTAGGACTGCAACCACGGAAGAAGAAGTCCAAAACACACTGTGGAAAGTTATACCTGTTTATTCCCTTGAACTCTTGTTACGTTTTAGTGGATAACATATATCTCTCAACTACTTTTTGTATTAATTTAACGATATGTACCCTCTACTAAGTCCAAAACACACTGTGGAAAGTTATACCTGTTTATTCCCTTGAACTCTTGTTACGTTTTAGTGGATAACATATATCTCTCAACTACTTTTTGTATTAATTTAACGATATGTACCCTCTACTAAGTCCAAAACACACTGTGGAAAGTTATACCTGTTTATTCCCTTGAACTCTTGTTACGTTTTAGTGGATAACATATATCTCTCAACTACTTTTTGTATTAATTTAACGATATGTACCCTCTACTAAGTCCAAAACACACTGTGGAAAGTTATACCTGTTTATTCCCTTGAACTCTTGTTACGTTTTAGTGGATAACATATATCTCTCACTACTTTTTGTATTAATTTAACGACATATACCCTCTACTAAGTCTAAAACACATTGTGGGAAGTTATACCTGTTTATTCCCTTGCGCTCCTGTTACGTTTTAGATGATGACATATATCTCTCACTACTTTTTTATTTTCAATAATTTTTACTTTTTTTTCTCAGACTTTGATATCTTTAAAAGATTTGTCAGTAAGAAAATGTTAAAATGTACATTTAATTAACTGTAATATTTCCCATGCACTTAGAAAAGTCTGGATGTTTTGCGTTTAAACCATTTATAGCCAAAACGGAACAAACCATAGCGCAGCGCAGAATCTACATTTTGGTAAAAAGACAGAGTCGTTTTTAGATTGATTTCAAGCTCGATACTTCATTTCGTACAAAAGTCTCATATTGTTTTTCTTTAATTTAATGTGAGTTGTTTACACTTTATTACCCTAGAGGTTGCACGGCAATGAGAATACGACTTTTATATTTCGGATGTGGTCTGAAAAAGGCAGATAGTCTTGTTCTTCAGTTTCAATCCTGGGGATTGAAACTGAAGAACAGCAAAGCTCTGCATCTCCTCTTCCACTCCGCTCGGTCTTCAGCGATCCTCTTGAGCTCTGTATAGGAGGTGCAGTCCATATCGCGGCATAGTTGCTCCAGATACTCTCAGCGAGGACGCCCTGTGCTAATCGATCCCTTAATTGGAATTTTTCTACGAGTATAGAATAATTTGGATTTAAAGTAGAAATTTGTGCTGAACTTTTTTTTTTGTTTTATTATAACAGTTATAATAAGGATGCCATGGTTTAAATAAATGTATTAGACAACTTCTGTTATTTGTAAGTTGACTTCTGAAAATGGGAGAAATTTAAATGAAAAAAAAAATCGAATAAATTTTTCGTTTATTCACACCGACATAAATTACAAAGTTGAATATTTAAAATTACACAAATTAAAAAGTTGAATATTTAAAGATACATAGAAAAGAACAATGTTTTTTACTATAAATGATCTACTCGTACACTAAAGACCGTTTAGCTAATAAAACACTACAAAATAAAGCAAATGCCTCAAAAATAAATTTAAAAAAAAATTGATCATATTTTTAAATGCAAGCCCAGGAAAAAAAAGTTGGATAAATTTACTAACAAAACATAATTGAAAAATATATCAGTGAGCTAATTCAATTGTTAATTGACAACTCAACGTGATATCCTTAAATATGCAAAAACATTATTTGAATCAAATTTGTATATTTTGCACAAACGTAAAATGACAAAATAAAAGGCGAGGGTAAAAATAGTTCTAATAACCAATTGATTTTACATTTCAAATAATAATATTTATTTACTTCTGTCATAAAAATGAATCAATCTAACAAGTCCAATTCTAACCTAATTTACTTTAAGATACAGTATTATTTTAAAATATAATATTAAAATTATTATTTAAAAACCTTACATATTTAATTTTTTTTTAATGTGTAAGTATGTTGTATTTTTGTATCATAAAAATAAATATTGAGTTTTGTATTGGGTGTTAAGATAAGTTGTGTCCGTTTTTTTTTTCCAATTTAAAAATGAGCACCAAAAGTATAACAAAATAGTAAATGTTATACGTGATTTGAAAGATAATTTTCTGCCCTACAAGTTATTGTGTTTTCTTTTATGTTACATATATTATTTTATTTGATTACAAGCTTTCAAAATGGCATGTCAAGCAGACGAAAATGAGCATTTTCGACACCTTCTGTTCGCGTTTATTCGAGAGAATAAAGCTGCTCGCGATATTTGCAAAGTGTACGGTGAAGACGCTATGAATTTAAGGACAGCTCGTCGATGGTTTTTGCATTTCAAAGACGGAAATTTCAACCTGAAAGACATGGAGCGTTCCGGACGACCAGTGGACTTTGATGAGGACCGCTTAAACTGTATTATTCATGAAGATCTCCTTCAAACCACCGTAGAATTGACTGAGCAGATGAATTGTAGTCACATGACTGTACACTGCCATATTAAATCAGTGGGAAAAGTTCAGAAGTTCGGCGCTGGGTTCCACACGTTTTGAGTGAAAACAACAAAAATCAACTGTCGAACGTTGCTCAACCAATTCTACGGTGGTTTAAAGGGGATCTTCATGAATAATATGGTTTAAGCGGTCCTCATCAAAGTCCACTGGTCGTCCGGAACGCTCCATGTCTTTCAGGTCAAAATAACCGTCTTTGAAACGCAAAAACCATCGACGAGCTGTTCTTTCATTCATAGCATCTTCCCCGTACACTATTTCCTTGATTGAACGCGAACAGAAGGAATTGTTGAAAATGCTCACTTAAGTCTACTTGACATTCCATTTAAAGGCTTGTAATCAAATAAAATAATATATGTAACGTAAAAGCAAACACAACATCTTGTAGAGCAGAAAATTTTCTTTCGACTGATGTCTAACGTTTACCATTTTGTTTTACTTTTGGTGCTTTTTTACTTTTAAATTTGAAAAAAAAAACGGACACAACTTATGTTAACACCTAATATTTAGTTTTAATTTATATTTTAAAATATGTAAGTAATGATTTTATTTTAATGTTTTAAACTTCTGTTGTAAACAGTAAGAATTGGTGAGTTATTTTAACCAACAAGCTCTATTTTAAAGATACTTTGAATAAAATACAGACTGAGATATTTTATTTTCTTTTAAAAAACCACAAACACTCGGGAATTACACCCGTAAATCCTAGTTTGTTAGAAATGAGCATTCCTAACAAGGATACATAACGACAATATCACGACAATAATTAATTCTAAGTGGATATTTATCTCTAAATAGTGAATGACAGAATTGTCAATAAAAGTTAAATTATTTTTAAATATTTTTGATAATACATTCTTGTAAACTTTAAAAGTTTTTAAAATTATCACTAAGAGACATAATATATATATATATATATATATATATATATATATATATATATATATATATATATATATATATATATATATATATATATATATATATATATATATATATATATATATATATATATATATATATATATATATATATATATATATATATATATATATATATATATATATATATATATATATATATATATATATATATATATATAAGTAAATATGGTTTATGAAGAATAATATTAATATGTTTCCTTACATAAAAACTAATTATTTCTTCTTAAGAATCTTTTCTACCTTCATACAAGAATAATTTATTTTTAAAAGCATAATACATTTATAAACTGACATACAAGAAAGAAACTTGATGAAATATTTTTTGATTTCAGTAATCAAGGTGAACAGTACTCTAAAGAATGTAAACTGAGAGATTTTTTTTAGTGAAAATAAAAGCATTAGACTAAATCAATCGATACATAGAGGTCGTCTTTCTACGATGCCTTCGCTATCGTAACATAAAATATATAGAAATTTTTAAATTTAAATTATGAAATGGTGTTATGACTATAAATTTCTATTGGTATAATTTAAATATAACCGAATAATACATTTTTTTTCTACACACTTTTTTCTACTGATAACGTTTACAAAATAGGGTTTTTTGTATTTTATATGATTGAGTTAAATTAAGTAATATGCTTTACATTAAATAAATGTATTTTGTTGATTTTTTTATTTAGATTTAAAAAGTGATTTAGCCCCATAAAATATAGAAAAAAAATGAAAAAAAATGCTTTCGGTTTTACTACATATTTAATCTTAAATGAGACCGATTAATTTTATGTATTCAATAACACGTGAGAGAACTAGGTTTTTGTCCCAAAGTTATTTGACATTTTGTTAATATTCACATTGGGGTGGCTCTTTCGAAGAACATGCTTCTAGACGTCCGGTTCAAGGCAGTAGATTAGTAGACGCCATAGGTATTCTCTCGCCATACTAATATTCTTCGTCTCAGATAACAGATGGATCAGTTTCCTCACATTTACGTGTAGTGCCAACATCATTATACAGCCTGTAAAATAAACAAAAAAAAAATTAAAAAACTGGATTGAATAGTAAAAATTATTCTAACAAAGAAAAAAAAAACATCCTAGAAAAATAAAATGATTTAAGGTTAATTTGAACCATTCTGAGTTTGTAGCTTTATTGTAAAGTGTTTGCAAAAAAAAATATTAATCATAATTCATTTTTCATAGAATTGTTAATATTTTTATAGAACACGCGTTCCCAAAACTTGGACTGTTAACCTCAACTAATATAAATTATTATTTATAGATAAAGCAATTACAATGTGGAGGTTTAAAGACGCTGTAAATTGTCTTATTAAACACTGTTTATTCCACTTTATGTAAAGGTATAACCATACCGGTTTCAAGGTTTTCATTTGATCGTCAGGGGAGCACAAACAAAATTTTGTACTCTCGTGATAATGTACGTTTTGAAACATAACGTGAAATATTTTTGCGTGTCAAATAATAGAGAATAATATTTGGCGTATAGCAATGAAGGGAGATCATTTTAAAACTGTTCACATTTCCAATTTCCAGATTAAGTAAAATTGTATATGGCTCATTATTCAAAAACTAAAATCGTTTCTTTCATATGAGGATTTATTTACAAACCTTAAATACTTAAATAAAAAAAATAAGAACTATTTTTTTTATTAAAAAATGTCCATAGACTAAATTATACACTTGTTCCTTTTTTCTTTCATTGCATATATGGTTTTCATAGTCAAGAAGCTATCCATAAAAACTTTTGCTATGTAGTTTTACCACTTGACTGAAATATGTTACAAAGGCGATTGTTTTGAAAGCTTCCGTCAAATATTCTCTCATCCAAAAATATAAGGAAGAAAATATGAAAATAATCTCATAACTGGCTGATATAATTTAATTTCTAATATGAAATAAAGAAAGAAAAATCATAAACAAAGATTATAATTTTTCCCACGTAATTATATTTTACGTTTAATTATTCTCAAAATTAGAATTTATTTTATTAATTTACACATGATAAGAAATACATTGCGAAAAAAAAACAACAAGTAATTTAATTTGGACACATAATTTTAGTGGATCTGTCGTGTCACCAGTAAACTAGAATTTTGCCTGTATCTCACTGAGGACATATGTTATAGCATGAAAAAATAAATCGATACTTTTTTCCGATTTTTTATTTTATAAAAACCCGTTGCATATTGTCATCAACCTGACAAACAGTGACACTCAATTACATATATATATACTATATACATCACGCGAATCAAACTCCTCACACTTCACCACTCCAGTCATACCAAACACATTCATTCCACAATATACCGCACATAATCACAAAAATAAAAACGAAAAAATATAAAAATACAAACATAAAACACCACACTCAAGAGCTCACACAAACCTTTACCGTCATTTCTCTTGAATGTAAATATTAAGTATTAATGTAAAGAATTAAATTTAAAGTTTTTTTTGCCACATATATATCAAGATTGTTATACGGCCATATATCATAATAATATTTCAAGTAACTGACATTAAATGATAAACTTGAATTAATTATTTTTACACGTTTTAAAAAATAACAAATGTATGTTTCGTTCAAAAAAAAATTTTTATTGAAAAATAAGAAATTTTTGAATTAATTTTTAGACAAATTTATGTTGATTATTATATTCAAAATGTTTGACCACATGAAATATATCATTAAAGACTGAAATTGTGTAACGCATTTTAAATGTGAATTGAATTTCGAGCGCCCTTGATAAGAGTCTGAACGGTGTTATATAAATTGTCTTTTTTTTTAAATACGCAATCCACCCATACCAAGATGATTTGTGCCACCAAATTAAAAACATTATGAAATAATTCGAGTCAACATAATAAACATTAAATTATCCTTTTAATATTCTGCCCTCATAAGCAAACACGCAGCTAACGGGAAAAAATCTGAAATTTTACTAAGTATGAGATAATATCCCGTATCAAATTCTGAATCATAATCCATAAAAAAATGCAGAAAACCATTTTTCTTTAATACAAAAATCGAGATAATGTATTCTTTAATTTTATAAAACGCTAGGTTTTTCTAAGCAAAAAAAACAGTAAAATGTGATTCATAAGCAGAAAGACAGCAAGTGCCTATGCGTTCGCTGCGTTTTTGCTTATGAATCACATTTTACTGCTTTTTTGTTTATGATCACATTTTTAAGCAACAATGAAAAACATGAAAGTACAGTTTTCTCAAAACTTTACTTTTGCCATTAGCTGCGTTTTTTTTTTGCTTATGATGGGCATATTATGATTTTTTTTACTTTCGAACTTGTCTCTCGAAACATCTTTGCCGTCCATATTGGCTTATATCTCTGACCACACTTTGTTTCATAAAAAAATGTCGCTAAGCACTTCTCCTACTGTGTTTGGCACGCAAAAATGCATGGAAGATTGACTAAAATTGTATCGTGGATATTTTCACGTAGCGAAAAATGAAGAGAGCGTTCAGCAAGCACAAATTAAAAGAGACCATTTTAAAACATCCCGCTTAATATTACTTATTTTGAAACGATAAAGAACTAAGTTTTAAATTATTTAGTAATTTGAATTGCTATTGATGAAATCTTATTTCACATCTTCGTAGTATATGTTTGGAAATATTTTTAGAGCTTTAAAAATTACACTGTAACTATTACCAATTTTTTTGTCCAGAAATTCTCGGTAGAACTGAATTAACACCAAATAATTCTTCAGGTTCATTGAAAATAAAATAAGTCAAAATAAAAACCCTAGAACTACTTTGGATATTTTTTTTATTATACGTGTTATTTTTGTAGACTTAAATTTTTCCTTAACAACCGTTACTTTGGAGTTTTACTTCTGCACTCGGCACACAGAAATATAAGTCATAGGAAACCGTATTGTAAGCTTACGTCGGATACTGCCACTTATTCGATGTTATCGAATTAAATAAAAAAAACAGATGCGTAAGACTCTCTCGCGGTAGAAATGAAACTTCTTAGCTTCTAGGAAAAGTTCATTTTATGCATTGCTTTTTTTTCCATTTTTTAACGTTGGTTATATTAATTTAATGGTTATATTAATTAATTAAATGTAATAAATTAATTGATACTTAATAAATGTATTATTAATTAAGTAATAACTTTATTTCTAAAGTAAAAATAATTAATGTTTGATGATTATTAATTAATTATTAAATAAATTAATAATTAATTTATTATTGATTATTAATTAATGAATATTAAATGGATTATTATAATGATAAATAATTAATTAATGATTTTTAATATTGACCATAATTATAATTAATTAACGATTATTAATATTGACCAAAATTATAATTAATTAATAATTATAATATAAATATTATATTATTAATTAATAGTAATTAATATAAATATTATAATTAATCAATTAATTATTCATATTTATTAATCAATTATTATTAATATTAATTAATATTAATAATATTAATTATTAATATATATTAATAGTATATTAATAATAATAATTATTCATAATTATTCTTATTAATTAATATTAATTATAAGTTAATTATTTATTTATTATACTACATATATTTAATTATATTTATTTATTATAATTAATTAATTATGTATTAATTAACAAAATTAAATATAATTTATTTAATTTAATTAAATATAAATATTTATTATTATAATATAAAATGTAATATTTAATTTATTATTCAATAAATAAATATTGTTTTGTATTTATCGTTCATTTATCAAATTATTAAATTATTTATTTATATTATTAATAATTATATATTTACATTTATTATTTATTATTCATTAAATTTATTAATTTATATTAATATAAATAAATATTAAAGATCATTTGAAATATTACCATTAAAGTCGGAGAAGGGGAAGCGTTTCACTCTTCGTGACGTTCAGGCCAATTTGCCCTACCGTGCCTATAGAAGTTTCACTTCAAAAATAAAAAACCATCAATGCCAGTAAATATTTGAAATTATTTAGATGTTCAGCTTCATTCCTTCATACAAATTGATTTGTTTATGTTATGTCACTTAGTAACCAAATTATGTCTTTGAGAAGCCAATGTGTGACTTTGAGATTTTCAAGGAAGCCAATGTATGACTTTGAGATTCACCTTGAAAATCTCAAAGTCATACATTGGCTTCTTATATCACAAACCCCATGTTTTCCCCCGACAACTGTTGCTGAGTAGCTCTCCTATTGTATTCGGCTCACCTTGTTATTAAAAATTATATCATTCGCTTTCGTAACAAAATGTGGAGTTTAATTTCTGAAAATAAAATATTCAGAGGAGATTTTGTTTTGATTTTCTTTGAAAAAATAATTTCTTATGGTAACTTAACAGGCCGTCAACGGTATCAGATTGAACTAAAATATGTAAAATAAATCAACATTTGATGGATTTAGTTGAATCATCTGAAAACCTTATGGTAAAACTTAACTTACATTTTTTTTTTGTTAAATATCGCGTAAAAATTTTGTTTATTATTTAAATATATTACTCGTAAAACAAAAAATATTTTATTCTTATTTATAACACTGTTATAATTTATTTTACTTTAATTTTGCAGATATTACTGGAAAAATAAATTTACTTTAAACATACCAATTGAGGTACAGTTTTCCAGATAATCAGTCTACTTTAAAAAAACTTTTCCCCGTCTTAAACCTAACTGGTTAAAACTAAGCCCACTTTTCAGGAAAAATAGCCTTATTAGTATTTTTCTTATAGATGCATCATACTTTAGTTGCTTAAAGTTTAACCTGGCGAGTTTTTTGCCTGGTAGTAATATCTTCCAGCTAATCAGAAATATTTGAAATAGCTTGTTGGGGAGTAACCACTAAGATACTATTGGAAAAAAAACTACATAATATGTTCAATTTTGAGTCACATTAGAAATTTTCAGGATAGAATATAAATACTCTACTGGACAAGACTTAAGTTTAGAATTTTGTATTTAGTCATTGTTAGAGATGTTTGCTTTATATTAAAATTTGATGTATTTTAACTAACAGGATAACTTTCAGGATGAATGACGAGTGGAAAGGATTTGTGTGAGCTCGTGAGTGTGGGTTTCTTCTTGTTGTTTTAATTTTGGTTGTTTTTGTATTTGTGTTTCTGTGTATTCTTTGTTTTAATTTTTATTCTTATGATTGTGTGCGATATATTGTGAGATGAATATTTTTGGTCTTTCTGGAGTGATGATGTGTGAGGAGTTGAATTTCGCAAGATGTTTCCAGTTGTAGTTGAGTGTCACTGTTTGTCAGGTTGATGAGAGCGTGCAACGGGGTTTTGTTTTTGTGTAATCAAAAATCGGAAAGAAGTATCGATTTATTTTTTCAATGCTAAATATACTCAGTGAGATACAGGCAAAAGCCTAGTTTACTGGGGATACGACAAATGAAAGGTAACAAACCCAGATCCATTAAAATTTTATGTCCAAATCAAATTACCTGTTGTTTTTTCGCAAATTGTGTATATTTCTTGTCATGTGTAATAATAAATAAATAAAAACAATGATTGTTATTTTTCATAATCAATTTTTTTTACTAACCATCAAAGAATTCTTCAAAGTAACATACCTTTGCCAACGATTTCCTGGCCTAGTGGTATTTATGCATGTGTTCATCTTTGGCGACCCAGGTCTATCTTGATTGAATCAACCCAAATGTGATTTATTCTCAAGTCATCTTTCTTGGGTTTTGTTGCAGTAGCTTTTGCTTTGCATGAATCCTTAGAGCGTTACTGGAGTTAAAAGTATTAAAAAACAGCATTAAGTAATCAATTTCGTCTTATGTCGACTTTCATAGAATCTTAATATGTTGTTATGTGGCATCTGGAAATTTTGTCATTCGAAACAAATTTATTTACAATTTTAGATTATTTTGTAATTTTTAGAAGTAAAGGTAAAAAAAATATTTTAGGTTATGGAAGAAAATAATTTATATTCATAAAAAATATATATTTCCAAATAATAAGATGAAAGTTTGTTTGTAAAATATAGGAAAAACACCTTGAATACTGGTTTGAATTTATAATACTCAATATCCATACCAATAAATTATATTACATAAGAAAAACTTATATATTATTTAAAAGAAAACTGTTTTCTAAAGGGTTTTTTGTTTTAAAAATAGCAGTTCATTTTAAACTTTAATGATTTGTTAGACGCCGCTAGATATTCTAGTAGTTAAAAGAAAAATTATGTTATTTCATTATAAAAAATAGATAAGCATTGTAAATATTTTGTGTTTTTTGGAAATAAAACATTGGTATCCTGATCGACTGCATCCTAAAATACAGCCTTCGATTATCAGTTCGGGGCGTGCAATCAAAATGTCCTGCCAGTATCAGGTTTAGCTTTGTTGCTCAGTTGGCGAATATTCCAGCTTAATATTATACAAAGTATGCAAAGCTGATACATATTACAAAGTCCATGCAAAGCTGATACATGTTACAAAGTCCGAACAAAGATGATACATATTACATTAAATCAAATATGTCGCTACCTTATTAATTTATTTCCATAAAATGATACACCACCCGATTTTACCTCAATCAATACTCTTAGATCAAACTTGTTAGCATGAAAATTCAATCATATCGTTATATTAAACAATTTATGACGCATGTCATGCATTGAATTCGATGTCCCAACATTAACTTAATTGCAGAGATTAAATAAAAGATGCACAAATTAACCATTAATGAGAATATTCATTCATTAGGAAATAGATCAAATCAAGTTGTTCGAGTATAAAGAACCAGATGGGAATATTTAAGTCTGAATTGCTATTAAAGGGAATACACATGAAGTCCACTTCCTTTATGATCTAGATCCAGTATTGTCGATATGACTGAAATGGATCTTAACAATACTGTATATCGCTGAATCGCCAGAAGGTTGACGCTCCTGAAATCTGATGCTGAATATAATACTTAGCATATCCTTGAAATATGATGAAAAAAAGTTTGAACCACAAAGTAAAAACGACTTCTGCATTTTAATTTTTGTGAGGCTTGTCGTAGACATTCATGACACTGTACCCCAAATGTATTTGGGTGTATGAGGATGCCTTTTACGTTGGTCATAACTTTTATTTAAAAAATGCAAACTTCAGACTGTTAAATATGCCCAATGAGAGAAATATCTGACAGAACTTGATAGCTATGATTACGTTTATACCCCATTTTTAATCAGATTATACACAATTATTGAATACAAACAGGAGGTTTATATATTGTGGTAACATTTTTTAACCAACCAAAAACACATATTTCAAATATACCTCAAATGAAAACCAGAAAAGAAATTTCAACCCTTGGATAAAAAAAATACCTTCTTAATCAAGACTATGGTGTGGTCAATTTGACAAAATAAAAGAAATGGAAAAAAATCCGCCATAATTATTGAAGAATCAAATAGTTAAAAAAGCAAAACTAAAACTTTCAGCTTTTTTATTTAAAAATAACATTTCAATGGATAATTAAAAGGGGAAAAAAAAGATTAAAAATACGTTACCTGCAATGTATATAGCCTCCTTTACTTTCCATGTCGTTATACTCTCTTGAAACAGCTGCCAGCTGCTGTAAGACATCTACCCCAATAGCTTGATTCAAAAAGTGACATAATGTTTTTCCGTTCTCTCTTTAATGACACAGCTGTTTTTTTTTTATATATATTTTTATTTTAGTATCTAACCTCAATCCGTTTCATTCTCGCAACCAGCAACAGGCAACCCGTACCTGGTTTGTTGGAAGATATTGCCGTAGAGCAATAAACCTTACTATTGAACCGTTGTGTAATGAATTTCACGTAAATTAAATAATTTTAAAAAACAAAAAAAATATATTCAGTGAGTGCTTTTTCTTTTTAAAATATTTTCAATTGTCGTTAATAAGTTTTAGGATGTTAAATTCAAATATTCAGAAAGTTCTTGACTTTAGACGGCTTCGTATTTTGTTGATGATTCGTATAGTTAAATTGTTGCATTTTTATGAGTTTATATTTACTTGTATTCGAATACAGTTAACCTTGTTTGTTAGCAATTATTTTTAACATTAGGTAATTGTTTTAAATACATTTTATCTTTTTTTTTAAATATCATTTCGTTTTGTTATGTACGAAGCACTCACAGCTATTTTTTTTAATGGAACTATTGTTTTGAAGCACGTCAAAAATTATATCAATAAATAAATAAATAAAAAATAATTCAATTTTGTTTTGAACCTTTTAAAGAAAGGCTCAGTGGAAGAAACAAGGTTTTGCAAAAAACAAAATATGTTAAGTACAGCCAGTTGAGTTCATTTAATTTAAATTCATACGAAATACCACTTTTAAAACGCATGGTTTCTCTCTTCGCTGTTTTTAAGGGAATCCAATTTTTGTATCGCTGAAACACAACCGGACAAATAAAACACGAGCTTTAGCAATAAACGCAACCGACACGTGAAAAAGAGATACAGCTGGCGTATCGATCTGCGCAGTCTGTGTTGGATTAGATTGAGAAAAAATATATAAGACGTTATTTAAAATAACTTTCCGTTATTATCAATTCATATTATTGAAACACTTAACAGCAAAATACAATTTTTATAAGTTAAAAAACGATATTAATTTAGACTTTTACGGAGACATTCCGTACAGGTGTGCGATCTGTACACGCCAGACGAATTATGTCCTTAGAAAGATCAGGGTTAGTTAACGACTGTGTCGTATTTTGATTACACCAATTATTTTATTATTTATTAAATTCTACCCGAAAAATATTCATGCTTTTTTTATCCATTCAATTTAATTAGATATTTAAGAAACGTTCTCACTGCTATACTGAATTGCTTTTGAATAAATTAGTCAAAAAATATTTACATCAAAACGATTCTTGTATATACATTTTATTTTTTACCGCCTTATAAATTGAATTGATAACTGTATTTGCTTAATATAACTATCAACCAATAGCGCGAGTTATAAAATAATATATTACATAACGTGAACAAAAAACTATACAAATTGTCTTTTTTTTTCAGATGTACGTGTTTAAGTTTTATTTCGAAATAGATTCAGATGAAAAATATTCATGATAAAAGTTTTAGCAGAATGTCCGATAAGGAAGAAATGATGATAGTAGTTGGTAAATAAATAAAACACGTTAGATCGCAATGCGGAAAGAGAGTGAATAGTTTATTTTAATAGTAACGTAGGTATTTATAACATTTTAGAATGGGCGCGGGAGTGAATGCAGAAATGGTCAATTGTAGTATGTAGGTAACAATCTATTTACGGAACCGGCGAGACAGCGTGGTGCGTTCTCTCTCTAGTATGGAGTGCGGTCCACTCGGCTACGGGATGACTGGCCGGCGGGCGATCTTTGGACTTGAATGGCCGGCGTATGAACTTTGGACTGTTTATTTAAATTAGTCGAGGAATGCGAAGGTCATCTCATGGGTCATTGACCGTATGTATGCGACAATATTCCACGACGAACGCCACAAAGTTTTCATTTTTTTTCGCATTCCTTTAATATTTCCGAATTCGTGTAGAGGCCATGAAACGATATTGACTATTGACTTCAGTAAGCGAGCCTTCAGACTTAGAACCTCTGGAGTAGGAACGGAAATAGATTATTATTGGTAACACTACTGCTCGGCGCATGCGAGTATTATTACCAAATGAACGCTTTTATCACCCTTGGGTATATCTGGAAAAGAACCCAAACGCTTAAGTGGAAGCCAAAAATGCTACACTTGGCAACGACGATCAAAGTTTTAATCAATTATTCGCATTGGAACTATAATTTCATTTTTTTCTTTATTTCAATTCGATACTGGAACAAATAAAATTTTAAAGGTTTAAAATAAATGTTGATTTATTTAAAATTATTCTTAAGAAGTACAGTGCTCTCACTTCAAAACTGTAAAACATGAAAAAAATTATACATTATTTTTTAATTCGAATAATCCCAAAATTTGTTTTATATTTTGATTTTTCTAATTTTATTTAGAAAAAATGTAAACAAAATTTTCTTTTTTGATTTTTTAGTGCTTTTAAGTCTCTGGGTTGAAATTTAAATAAACTTAAAAAAGAAAGTGATCTTAAATTTATTTTTGCAACATTTTCAAATACCTCTTGGTATTTAATCTATCGTCCAAAATGTTCCTCATTATGCGCTTGAAAAATTTGGCTTTCATTTTCTTCAAAGCACTGAATATATAGAAAACTTGAACATACGTGACACATCAACCTATTTTAAAAAAATTGACGTTTAAATACAGATTGAATTCATATTTGATTAATGTTTCAGCAATCGAAGAAATAATCATTGTTAAGTAAACGTGACATTTTAGCAATTTTCTTCTTCCTATAGATCCTGATCTGTTTGTTCCGCTTGTTCCTCTTCTTGTGATATGGACTGCCAGCTGTCACGCCATCTCTTTGGCAATCTTTTCATGGCTGGGTTCCCTTGAAGGGCGAGACGTGGAAGTCTGTCGTCTTGCATTCTGTTTACACGTTCGTTCCAGTATCGCCTTCGTTGTCTTCCCCACCTGACGATGTCTTCCGTACTACACTTTCTCCTTATTTCGGTGTTTCTGATTCTAACTTTTAGTGTGTTTCCGGTTATACGTCACAGTGTTTTCATTTCCGAGGTTCTCCGGTGAGATTTTGTTCTAGATGTGTCTGCTCTGGTTTCTATTCCGTAGGCTACTATCGGTCTCACACATGTCTTGTATATTCTGACTTTACTTTCTATTCTCATGTGTTTATTATTCCACACCGGTGTTTTTAGGCATCCAGATATTGCAAGCCGCCTTATTGACCTGTCTCAATCTTTCATCATACAAATTTCCATTGCTACTGATGCTCACTCCAAGATACCTTAACTCCATCATTTTAGCAATCACTACAATTAATTTAAAGTCCAGCTTTAAATATTTAGAACCAAAATAAATACAAAAACATGGATCAAAATGACCTTAACCTTTCCTTCCCGGTGTTGGGTATCTTCTACACGTTGCTTTAAATAACCATCAATATCTCTATAAATATTATAAATACAAGGTTAAGATTCTAGGTATTCCTCCATAATATATTTACGCATTGATTTAAAAAATAATATTAATAATAATCAGAATTTATCGACTACATCGTAAGTATTTTCTGAATATCGGAAACAAATTCGCATTTAAACGCTGTGAGTGCCTCGATCTTGGGTCTTGACGATAGGTGAAAAGTATGCGGGAAGCGCGACACTATATTCGCATCTCACTTTTGCATACGTCACTGAATAGCGAGGAGCGCAATTGTCTCCACCTCGCAAGTGTAAGCGACGCCCGAGTTAGCCCCCAACGAGACTAGACCTGGCAACGAGACTAGACCTACGCCCGTTCCGTGAGCGGTGCCAGATGGTTTTTTAATGTTTTCAGCAAATAAATCTCAATTATTATAATTTTTAACTTCAATTATAATTAATTAAGGGGATTATCTATGAATGTTCTTATTTTTCCGATTTAAAATCGCTAATTTTTGATCGCGTACTCACTACCCAACACCGGAACACGCGTTTAATTTTTATCACCGTAAGGGAAGGGTTAAATAAATATTATTCAATATTTTTTTTAAAAAAGGAGTCAAATATAAAAATGTTTCGCTTACCTGGTTTGACCCCACCCCAGATTCAAGAGAGGTGTGTTCCAATAGAAAAAGGTACATTTCCATTGGCTCAAATTGCCAATCTGCTTTCATGTTACAAGTTCAAAGTAAAAATGACCATTAGTCCAAAGCGTTCAACTGTGTTGATGTATACATTTAATTGATGAGAAAAAGGGCTAACATTTTGAAAACCAAATACGAGTAGATTTATTGCATTTAAACATAAATTTCGTCTATCGCATTCGAAGAAAAATATGAATTTTGATAGTTGGATAGTGACTCGCTAGAAAGGGACAACCGATGTTCAGAAAAAATCTGTCTACTTCATATTTATGTTCTCTTGATATTCGTAAAATGTTTTTTTACGTTACTTAATTTACTAGTATGGTCATAGTTCCACGCATTTTAATCGACCCTAACTTGAAACTTGCGTCTTATTCTCTCCAGTTATTTAAAAAACATCGCAGGTTTATCTTAATCAATAAGAAAAAAAAACAGATACGTGAGACTCTCGCGCGGTAGAAGTGAAACTTCTTAGCTCCTAGGAAAAGTTGTTTTTATGCATTGCTTTTTTTTCATTCGTTGACGAGTTTTTTTTAGGATTAGGAAATGGTTAAAATGTTAAATAATTTAAATTTATTTGCTAGGCGACGTCATACCCGTTTTTTTATGAAAGTTCTACGTGTGCAATATTATTTTATTTTTATAAATTTATTTGATTAAAACAGCAGTTTTAGTTTAAAAAAATTACAAGGAATATTGAGTAACGATCAAGTATGTTACATAAATTCATTTCAACATCTATAATAAGAATGTGAAAATAAAAAATATCTAGGAAATAGAAGGGTAGAATTCAGACAGAGGAATAAGGAACGAGTATGTATAGATGTTGTTATCATCAACCAATTTAATTTTCTTTAAAAATAATAAATCTACTTATGTATGGAAAATCATTTATTTTTGGTATACCTTCCAATGAGGTAACATAAGAGTGTATATCAGATACTCGGAATATGTATTATCACATATTATATAGAAATAAGAACATTCATTGTTCTAAACAGCAGTAGTGGAACTTTTCAAAAATGGTACTCAAGTCACAAGTTTCAGAACTTGAAATAACACTTTTCAGCCGATAGTTTTCATTAAAAAATATTGTGAGAAATACTGAAAAGGTGAGCAATCAAGCTTTTAGTATTCACGTTATCAATTGGAATACAAAATCGTTAAATATTTTCTAAACGTAAAGATCAATGAATGGAGCAATTCATTTTTATATTCATGTTCCTGATACGTCAATTATTTTTTTTCATTTTTTGACAATAGCCTGTTAAATGGAGTACAAAAGATTCAAATCATTAGTTACTGGTTGTTTTGGTTCCCAAAACATTCGTAAATCAAAAGTTTTAATACCTTTTAGAATAACCTTTATTTAACCTGAGTTAGAAACATAATATTTATGATGCGCATCAATCAGACAGGGAGGCAATCGATATAATTATAATCAAGGAACGCTTGCGCATTAATCGTTGGGTGGAAGTTGGTGGAAAGGTGACCTGTAGGTATATACACGAATAATAATTATACAAACAATTTTGCACTCTTAAAGTACATATTGCAAGAATTGACGAGGCAAAAAGACAGCCTAAAATTTTATAAAAACAAATTTAATTTTGAAATAAATTTTACACGTAATAAAAAATAAATAAACTTCGTTTTCAAAAATGTGTGATTAATATTTGTTAAATAGGTTAAGTTTTTATATAAATTGACGTATTATCTCAGCATGTTTAGCTTACGTTATTTGTCAAATCAATATATATTCTTGAAATCGAGAAAAATAATTTATCACATTGAGTAAAAACGCATTATTTCGATTTGTAAACTCCAAATTTAATTTCAACCTAAAAATGTTAATAACATACCTAATATATGTCTATATAGTTGAGTTTCTTGAAAAAAAGTTTAATATCGTGCAATCAATTGATAACCTCAAAAAGGATTTTTTTTTATTATTTCAGCAATGCAACTGAACACAATTGAATGAAAAACATCCGTGAAAGTTCAATACCTTAATAATATTATACTTCCTTTTATTTCTTACTTTAACATATAATACTTCTTCTTCTTCTTCTTCATCAGCCGTTCTGGATCCATCCCTGGATATAGGCCTCTCTTTCGGTCTTCCACAACTCTCTATCTCGGGCACACTGCAACCACTTCACCCCCGCGGCCCGTCTTATATCGTCCGACCATCTTGTCTCCCCAAATCTCTCCTGCGCGTTCTAGGCTGCCATTCCAGGACCTTTTTCGTCCATCGAGAGTCAGAGCATCTGGCAATATGTCCTGCCCAGCTCTACTTTAAGGCAGCTGCTCTCTCAACTACGTCCGTGACTTTGGTTCTCTCTTATCCATTTGTTGGTCTTTCTATCTCGCAGTGAAACTCCCAGCACCCTCCTTTCCATGGCTCTCTGTGTCACTAGTAGTTATTGCGTTATTTGCTTTGTTAGGACAGAGGTTTCGATTCCATATGTGAAGATCGGTAAGATGCATGAATCAAAGACTCTCTTTTTCAAATGATTGGTGTATTTTGGAGATTTCAGGATGTAAGAGTGTTTACCAAACGTCGCCCAGGCAAGACCACGTCTACGCTCTATCTCGGCCTCTTAAGTCTCTTTTCCCAGCGTTACAGTGTGTCCTAGGTACACGTAACTTGTAACTCTCTCTATATTTACTTTTAATAATGTTAAACGTTATTTAACGGATAGTAATTAAAAACATTAATCTAGAATTTGAGTCTAAATTATTTTTATATCCCTGTTGTGCATCACTTGTTAATATCAAGTTTTTCAGACTAAAGAAAATAATACATACGATTATTCTAAAATATTGTTCCATCAGTCACTTTTACTTTTATGAAAAATTCAATGCCATTGTAGGAATACCTACCTAAATAAATAAATAAATAAATAATTGTCAAAATGAATAAGTGAATTGTTAAACACAATTAAATTAAATTAATTATTGTCAGATAGTAAACATACAGGGGCAATGACCGATGAAGAATTCAATGATTGTCACACACTATGGACCGAAACTCCGAACAAGCTATCCATCACTTGTACACTATGAACAACAACAATATTTACTATTTACAACGTCTGCAAATTGGCTAGCCATCTCCAAGTATAAATAATTAACCTACTGCCAATTCATTCGCTAGAGCAAGGCAGATATGTATCGCGAATGTATTCACTCATTGGTATAAATTACTCGGACGCCGAGAAATAAACATATTATTATTGTCATTCATTCAACTGTCAAGACTTGTTATTTATTTTACCCGCTGTCCACTTATCGTTTTATATCCGCATTCCTGAGTCTATATTTATTGAATACAAAGCAAGATCATCATGACTTATCAAGACAAGCAATCCGCTATATTGATGACTCTGAACGAGAAGAAACGCAGAATCAACTAAAACGAAGAGCGATGTCGATATCAAAATCATCAGCACGTCCTAATAGGACACACGCTACATTGATAACGACCATCGTTACACCATATTGCTCGATTGCGAGAATTATGTAAATATTAGTTGGAACACTTGTTGCTTGATTAAAATGCTTGGGTAATTTTTACGTGTGCTTCTGTGTTAACAGTTTTTTTGATATAAGTACAATTTTTAAAAAACTAACCAGTCAATTAATTAAATTAGTCTTGTGAAATGTTTTTGATCGACTTAAGTTTTGTATAAATTTTTTTAACAGGTTTCAAGTTGAGCTCAAACAATTTTTGTAGTTGTATTAATAAGCATTTGAGATACTTGTATATAGTCACTGGACAACATTTTGATGTAGTTTTTAAGATAATCATTTTGCAGAAATTTTATATGTGATAGTTTAAGATTTAAG
Organism: Odontocerum albicorne; assembly: GCA_949825065.1. NCBI lineage: Eukaryota > Metazoa > Arthropoda > Insecta > Trichoptera > Odontoceridae > Odontocerum > Odontocerum albicorne. The sequence goes on from OX463843.1 coordinate 2,094,251, forward strand.
TAGAATACTTGACTTTTGGTTTTTTCAGCGTTATATATTTACAAGATCTATATACATTAGGGTGTCCCTTATTTGGTCAAAAAAAAAAAATTTTGCGATTTTTTTTGGTCTCACCCCCTAAATATTTTCCATTTGGTTTGATTTACTTAAAAACAAAATTTTATCTCAATGAGATGACGTTAACCCGTGCCGAGTTGAGTGCCAAATTTGAATGTTAGGAATTATAGGTTTATTAGTTCTTAGTCAGTGTAAAAACTATTGATGAACGTATAATATCGAACTTTTTTTTATTTCAATACATTTTTGCTCTTTAGAGTGCACTATGGTTTTTATGTATTATTGTGGATATTTTCTTTTCAGTGTTTCTTTCTTAAAATCTGGGTATGGTCTACGATGTTCTTGAACACAACGCAACACAAATTGCTTTTGCGCCTCATCGACTGTCAATAGTCCATGAAAATCTTGCATTAATTTAACACGTTATTCAACAGCCATTAACAGCTTTTAACTCGTTAACTATCATTTTAGCTTCTTAATATGAAGTGTTGCTCATCCATGTTGAAGGATTTTATTGAATAAAACTAGTATCCATCTTCAGGCGAGAGAACAGATCTCTGCTCTTAGTTGACACGAAGTCATCTATTGTTTTCTCGGAAATGAAGATAAGTTTAGTTTTTTTGCAGTCTCCTCCCAAAAAAATTTCAAACAGCTCTTTGCGTATAGTTTGCGGCAATTGCCTCTCAGTATTGGTTTATTTTATTTACTTTCATAGAAGTCTAACACTTCCTTAATTTCCGACTCGTTGATAAATACTTCCACATTCTTTATGCCACTTTGAAAAGTATTTGCGTTGACACTTTTCCAGCTCTCCCTCAAATGTTTACAAAATGGTATGTCAGGACTGCTTATTACATCATGTACTTTGCATTCAAATACACATCGTAAAAAAAGTTAATATATATGATGACGGCACGGGAAAAACAACAACTCTCTGACAAATATTTGTTCAAGTAAGACATATGCCCAATTAAAACAGCCAATGTTTGAGGCAGTTGTGTCGCTACAGAGAATTTGTACATTGTCTTCTCTACCCCAATACGTTATTGCATCCCAAACAGCATTCGCTTGCTTTTTACCAGAAGCATTCTGTAATTTTGGAACGCCGATGAGCTGCTCACTGTCCCCAAATATATCAACGATTGGAAGTCTTTCTGCTTTTGGGTCCCTGACATTTAATGCGGGCAACAATTTACCATCCCAATGAAAAGTAAGAATTGCAGGGATATTATTCTCGAAAGCCGATTTAATTATTTCAGAACGTTATCTTCTTTTCTTCTGGCTGATTCGATGAATAGAATATTTATTAATAGATAACTCTTCGGTATTGTGGCCAAGTGTCTCTGCTGTCGCCGGAAGGATGTATACAGAATCTCTTACACTCAGCTGACATCTATCCAGAGCAGCCACTAATTTTGTAGTAATAAAATCTGTGGTACCTCTCCTCGCTGCATTCTGCATATATGTATTCTCAAGACTCACCAACGTCGATTTCATCCGAACTTGAAAATGCCTTATCTGAATCTTCAGATTATGGAAAAGGAGGTACACTAGAAGATGTAGATGCTGCACATTGTTGTTTCTCTTGCCTTTTCTCTTTTTCTAATTTTCTTTGCCTCGCCCTTTTTACTTTATCCGCGAGCTTTCGGTCTACTTCTAATAGGTAGCCTTTACTTCCAGGCTCTCTCTGTTGAAGTAATGACTTCCTTTATTCTTTCAACTTTAATGTTTGGAGAGCATTGGCATGTGCAATATCAAATAAATTGTGCAAACTATTTCTAAACTCCCCTTCACGGCGCTTAAAAAAGTCTTTAGAATTTTTTGCAATTTTCTCCACTCCGAATGCAAGTTAATAAGTTTTTGTGAACAATTTTGAACAGATCTTGTCGTAATTCTCACTTTCTCCGAAAATATCACGCACTCTCGAACCTCAAGATTAACACTTACACTGAAACTTAATTTTACCTCCCGTATGTTATAAAATAAAACTTCCAGCACTTGTCCGTTTGTTGGTAACTTGTGCCCTGTTATTTGGTGTTTTATGTATCCTATTAAAAACACACGTTCCCTGGCACTGCGTAATTGATGTGACATAATGTAATGGTAGCAAGCCAAAAACACATGCTACACGCTTGATAAAAGATAATAAACTGAATGCACTGCACGTGCCACGTACTAGAGACCTGACTTAGCGTGACAAGTTAGGCCATGTTCTTCATGCGAGTTCGCGCTCAAGTCGGCACGGTTTATAATGCTTCGATCACAACAAAATTTTTTGTAGACATGTTTTAGAGTCATTCAAACAAAATTGGAGAGTGAGCGTTCAATAATTTTGAAGTCGGAAAATAAGGGACACCCTAATATACATCTTACAAAGAAATACTTTTTTATTAATTATTCAAAATACTTTTTCTTTTTAAATAAGTTCTAAAGGACAAGTGAACCAAATAGTACAACAAAAAACAATACATTTAGTGGATAACACCCACCAATAAAACATGAAATAGGAAGAAATGATTTTTTGAAAATACATTCTTTTTTTTCTTCTTATTGTCATGGCAGGTTCCCCTCAACCTTGACTATTACCTAAGAGTAGGCATCTTTTCCCCGGCAGCCCGAAAAAGATCTACAATGCCCCTTATACCAGTCCAATCACGTTTATTGCGGAGCCAGGAGATTTGCCTCCTGCCAACACCTCTTCGACCCTCTATTTTGCCTTGGATGATCATATTATGTATTACAAACTAACACATGAAAATACATACGAGTATTTACTTAAAATGCAATAGTAAAGGTACATGCATATTTGTTTTAGTAAATTTTTACCATATGCCGTTTTTCTGTCACGGTGGGAAGAAATGCCTGATTATCAGAATTTCCGATCACAATATACTTATTTTGCCTCTTCTGCATCTTGAAACAATCTTATATACCTCCTATTCTCAATTCAAAATATCATTCACATAATCAAACCATGCTTTCCTTGATCTTCTTTGGTCCTGTCTTTCAATGGCATTGGTTTTTTTATGCACTCTATTTTTATTAATTTATCTGTTCTACATTATTTATTTATTTAACACTTTTGTTGCAATACAATCAGGAGGACTTATTGCCAGGCGGCAATCTCTTACAACCAAACAGACAAAAGTAAATGAAGCAAGTTACATGGTCGCATAAATCATTCAAATGACTATCCATCCCCACGAAATCCATAAACACATACGTGAGCACATGCCCACGAACCCCACAAAGACGGACAATCACCCGAACATTATTTTTCATATAAAGTGAGATATCATCAATCAAAAGGAAATTAATGGATGGTGGAGAGGAAAGGAAAAGAAAAATTAGGAATGAAACACGTTATTTTACTGACTAGAAATTAAGAGTTTTTTCAGTCGCTTCATTATCCAACCATAAAAAATTTAATTCATCATCTAAATAGATGTGTTAAAATGGTTTTAGTTGTACAAACATTATCACATGTTTGTAAAACAAAAATTTAATTAAATTAAACCGGGACCAAGTTGGTAAGATGTCAAATTTCCAGCCTAGTATTTGTAGGTTCAATTATCATTGGAATTAAAAAAAATTTAAATATAGGATTCCAGTTTGATTTTTACTAAATATTTCTACCATATATTATGTTTGTGTTAGGAAGAAAAAAAAATTATGAAATAAAGTCTCAATTTTTCAACTTTTGGCATATACTTATTATAATTATCCGAATTATTATTGGATTATTATTAACCAAGGAAACGAATATTTTTTTTTATGAATTTTAAATGGATAGTATTTTTATCCGTGTTTGAAACTAAAAGTATTTTAATGTCCATGTTTAAACTAATACAAGCAAAAAAACCATGTTTATTTTTAATTGTAATAAAAGTATAGTAATAAAAAATATTGGTAAGAAAAAATCTGCTTTAAGTTTGAGAAATACGATATAAGGTTTTAAGAACATATAAAAACATTAGCGCTACGCTCAAAGATTAGCGCTACGATATAAGGTTTTAAGAACATATAAAAACATAAGCGCTACGCTAGATTAGCGATATAAGGTTTTAAGAACATATAAAAATACGATATAAGGTTTTAAGAACATATAAAAACATTAGCGCTACGCTCAAAGATTAGCGCTACGATATAAGGTTTTAAGAACATATAAAAACATAAGCGCTACGCTAGATTAGCGATATAAAGTTTTAAGAACATATAAAAATACGATATAAGGTTTTAAGAACATATAAAAACATTAGCGCTACGCTCAAAGATTAGCGCTACGATATAAGGTTTTAAGAACATATAAAAACATAAGCGCTACGCTAGATTAGCGATATAAGGTTTTAAGAACATATAAAAATACGATATAAGGTTTTAAGAACATATAAAAACATAAACGCTACGCTAGATTAGCGATATAAGGTTTTAAGAACATATAAAAATACAATATAAGGTTTTAAGAACATATAAAAACATTAGCGCTATGCTAGATTAGCGCTACGCTCAAACAGAGATTGTTTATTGGCCTTTTCAGTTCATCGCTCCTCCTTTTTTGCGTCGTCCTTTACTGTCCATGCAGTGAGACTCTGGAATCAGTTACAAACCAATATAAGACTCGCTCCGTCCTTGGCATGCTTTAAAAAGCGACTGAAAAAACTCTTAACTTCTAGTCAGTAAAATAACGTGTTTCATTCCTGATTTTTCTTTTCCTTTCCTCTCCACCATCCTTTCCTTTCCTTTTGATTGATGATATCTCACTTTATATGGAAAATAATGTTCAGATGATTGTCCGTCTTTGTGGGGTTTGTAGGCATGTTCTCGCGTATATGTTTATGGATGTCGTGGGGATAGATAGATATTTGAATGATTTATGCGACCACGTAACTGGCTTCATTTACTTTTGTCTGGTTGGTTGGAAGTGATTGCCACCTGGCAATAAGCCCGCCAGATTGTATTGCAATAAAAGTGTTAAATAAATAAATAAATACATAATATAAATGTAAGGTTTTAAAAACACGCCCTATTTATAGCATGTCTATATTTGAAAAATCTGTTTGTAATATACTAACTTTAGAAAGTAAGCGCACGTTATTTTATGTAATATACTAACTTTAGAAAGTAAGCGCACGTTATTTTATGTAATATACTAACTTTAGAAAGTAAGCGCACGTTATTTTAAAACTTTCTTTCAGAATCTGTACATATTTTATGAAATTTCACACTCATGGCACTTCATTTGATCAGCCCGTTTATCACTTGCCAGATGATGTCTTTGTCTCAAACAAAATTTTGCATGCGGTATAGTGTTAAATTCTTCAATAGATTTTCGTTTTAAATTAATTGCCTTTATAAGTAGAGAATTTATTTTAGCATCAATAATGTTACTCATTGTTCTGAAGCCTCTTTCAGTTTTGGCGGAATTAACAACAATTACATTCAAAATTATTTTAGCTCTCAAAATATTATTTTGTAATATTTTTTATGTTCTAACATATACGAGTATCTCTGCCATCAACGAAATCTCGAAAGTCTTTTACTGAAGCGATTTATTTTATTCGACTATTTTAGTCTGTTATGTGGTTTATAGTTAAGGCATTAACGTTGTGGAGGTTTAAAGACATTGTAATTTATTTTTATCAAACACTGTTTATTCCACTTTTTTGTGACGGTATAACCCTACCGGTTTCAAGGCTTTCCCCTCATCTTCAGAGTCTTGTTTGCGCTCCCCAGTTATATCCCAAAAATCTCTCCGCTCTTGGCCGAAATCGTCCCATGCCTCCCTCGCCCCTCAGACCCCAACCGTGGAAACGTGTATATCGGTACCAGTTCGAACAACATTAAGTCTTGTTTGTGCTCCACTGAAGATGAGGTGAAAGCCTTGAAACTGGTAGAGTTATACCGTCACAAAAAAGTGGAATAAACAGTGTTTGATAAAAATAAATTACAATGAACAAAATTTGTTTTTTGAGGCTCTGGCGAAAATAAAACTAGAAACTATGAGATAGAAATCGCATCTTTAAAATTATAGCCACTGAATTAGTGTTTCAAATGGTGGATTGAGCAATAAAAAGCAGAGTACTGCGTACATGACATTATATTATCCTGACAGATCGAATAACCACTATTTTTACGATGTTTATGAAACAAACTAAATTGAACTATCTGAAAACTATTTTCACCTTCAAACTACTTTGCTTCATGAAAATAAACTCGCCGGAGTGTACTATACACCATTCATTCAAATCACGAAACTAAACTAAATTACATGAAAAAAGCATTCGCCATTTGTTTGAAGTTATATCAATGTTTTCGCTTATGAATAATTCACTCGTCTGAGCGATTCTACTACCCGTAACATAATATGATTCGATCCAACTTTCTCACGTTACACGAAGTGCATTTACGTGTACAACGGATTGAACAATGGAAAAACTTCAACGCGCGAGATTAATGAAACTACTTTTGCATTGTTTTAGATTTTTTTTTTTTCATACATAATAATATATAATAATATAATGAGATTATGTCACAAATTAGAAAAACAGAAAAAATAAAATTAGGTCCAGAAGAATTTGAAAGTCTTGGTCTCCTTGAATAAGTTTCTTACATCTTAGCTTATCTTTTGAAATCTAAACACTAAATAAAATTAAATAACATCGCCGAATATTTAATTAAGAAGGCCGACTACACAAAAGAAAACAGTAGGTTCATCAATTTGTTTACAGGAAGTAAAATTACATATTTATGAAGTACAATATTAGAACATCAAAATATATAGTTTCTTTATTTATAAATAAATTTTAAATATACCGGGGTCATCCAGAAACTAAGGTAATAACATTTATGTCACATGAAAAAATGCTTGTATTTGATTGAAATTCACAGAATACTTCACAAATATATTAAACTATTTTTCGAATTCAGGATAAACAATACATTCTTCAACCACAAGGAGCAACACAAATATACTTTCTGGAACGTAAGAGGAGATAAGTTGATGATTGACTTTATAATCACAAATAGACAAATCCATCCAGTTGATGTCATTGACATAAGAGCACTAACCTCAGCAAACATATGGTAGGCTCAGATCATAACCTAATACTGGGAAAAATCAGAATGGAAAGACTGAAGTTAAACAAAAAAAGACCAAACTACATAGAGAAATACAATATAGTCGTTAGAAGCAGACAGCACCAAAATACTATATAAGTCTAGACTCGCTGTGACTGAAGAGGATGACGTGGAGACAGCATGGAGGAAAGTGAAACAGAACTTACATGATGCATCAATGGAAGCATTGGGGAAGAGGAGAGTGAACACTAACGCACACAATAAGACAAAACCTTGGTTTACCAAGGAAGTAAAAGAGCTGACTGGGGAGAAACGAAAAAGCTATTTAAAATATAGAAGTACACCATCAGATGAAGAGAGACAAGCATATGCGACAACTAGAAACAGAGTCAACTTGGAAATAAAACGGATAAAGAGGGAATACTGGACTAAATTTACCAAAGATATGGAGTTTCATCTGTACGGGGCTCAAAAGAAGGTTTAGGTTATGTGTCCTTAAGGGAGAGATGATGATGATTTGTTGATAAATAAAACACGTTTTCGATCGCAATGCGGAAAGAGGAATTTTATTGGTAACGTAGGTATTTATACTATTCCCGCGTGTGTGCGGGAATGCGAGCAAGATATCTCGCCGTCTCGTTTCTACATCCGCAAAACGATTAATGTCGTATGTAGGTGATAATTTATTTACGGAACTGGCGAGACAGGTGTGGTGCGTTCTCGCTCTAGTATGGAATGCGCTCCGCATCGGCTATGAGTTGAATGACCGGACTTTGTACTTGTTTGTTTTGCATTGCTAAGGAATGCAAAGGTCATTTCATCGGTCATTGACCGCGTGTGCGACCGCCACAAAGGTATGGAAAATGCTAAGAGAAAAGAAGAAACCGATCAATGAATATGTACAAACAAACAAAATTACAATAGAAAAGTGGGAAAAGTACTTTCAAGAATTGTACAATGACCCGGAAGAAATCCCATTGCCTCAGAATGTTGCTGATTCGGAAATTATTGAGTATAGTGAAATCAAAGCAGCTATAGCAAAACTGAAAAACCGGAAATCAACAGGACCAGATGAAATTCACAATGAGTTGCTAAAATATGCCGACGATCGATTAGTAGCTGAGCTTTCTAAACTGTTTAATAAAATATTGGACACATCAATCATCCCTAACGACTGGAAAACCAATATAACAATACCCATCTTTAAAAAGGGGCAGAAAACAAACCCTGAAAACTACAGAGGAATATCCCATCCCTGCCGTGCTCTACTCTTAAATTGTTCAACATTATAATAAAAGAAAAACCTGAAATACATATTACGAATAGAGAAGAACAACAGGGATTCAGAAAGAACCACTCTACTACCGACGCTATATTCACTCTTAGACAAATTAAAGAAAAAGCATTAGAATACAACAAACCAGCCTACCTCTGTTTAGTCGACCTTACAAAAGCTTTCGGCAGGATTCGGTTGAAGAACCTTCTGAACACTTTATCCACAAAAATGATACCTCTTTTACTCATTAATGGCATAAGAGAGATCAACCTGAATAGTAACACAAAAATCAAAGCAAATGGGAAATATACTAAACCCATAAAAACATCAGTTGGAATCAGACAAGGCGATAGCCTTAGCCCATTTCTCTTTAACTGCATAATGGATAATATCATTGCAGATGTTGCATCTCTCAAGTTGAGGTACATTCTTGGTAAGGAAGCGGTGGGAATTCTCTGTTATGTTGACGACGCTACACTCATAGCTGAAAATAATAATGACTTACAGAGAATGCTCACAAAGTTCGATGAATCCTACTCAAAGTACAATATGATTATCTCCGTAACAAAAACCAAGTGTATGACATTCTCCAAAGACCCACTAGAGTGCAGAATTTCAGTAAGTGAGCCAATTGAACAAGCAACCCAGTTCTATCTCGGCAGTGAACTGCTCAGCTCTCATGACCTTCCAAGAGAAGTATGGCCTCAGGTAGATAAAGCTGCAGTTGTGGCGGGCTGCCTGAGAGATGTCATATGGAGGAATAAAGATATAAGAATGGATAGCAAGGTACGCATTTATAAGACCTGTGTGCGACCTATCCTCACATATGGCATCGAAGCGAGGGCGGACACTGTCAGGACAAAAAGTATGCTAAGGACAACGGAAATGAGAACTCTGCGCGCTATTGCTGGGAAGACTTTGCGTGATCGTGTAATGAACACCACAATCGGAGAGGTCTGTGAGGTCCAAGATATGGTCAGATGGGGATGACAGCGTCGACGATACTAGTACCGACATGTACAGAGAATGAATTCCACAAGAATTCCATACATAGCTCTGCATGGGGTTCCGGATGGACGGCGTTCCACCAGGGAGACCGCCGAAACGATGGAGAGATAGCTGGAGCTCAGCATCACAGGACAATCCTGCAGTAACAGACTCTTTAGAGTCTACAGAAAGTTTAAGAAGAAGAAGAAGACATTTTGTTTTGATGATATTTTAATTGATTTATGGTTAAATCTATGAATAGTATTTTCAATGAAAATATATATATTTTTAATTATTAACATTTATACATAAACACTATCATTCGTTTCCCTGTTCGGGGAAGTAGAAAGAACGAAGCGCCCTTATTTAACACACATATTTCATTTTGCTGCGACACGTTTTATTTTATGAGAACATTTTTGATATTGTTATTGTATGGAACATTTCTAAGTGTTATATTTATTTGATACTAAACACTTTTTTCTGCGATGATAATCTAAACTTGAAACTTCGACAACGTTTCGTCAAATGCTACGTTTGGTCATTGTTATTACATGGAGTGGAATCATGGACCCTCAAAGTTGGTATTATAAACAGACTGAAAGCATTCGAAATGTGGATGCACCGGGGAATGCTACGGATACCCTGGACAGATATGGTCAGCAACACGAGGGTTCTTCATAGAGCCAAAGTTGATAGACAGTTGCTGACTAATATTAAAATCGAAAGGTGTCCTATTTGGGTCAAGTACTTCAAGGAGCAAAGTACAAATTACTGTACCTGATCATCCAAGGCAAAATAGAGGGTCGAAAAGGTGTTGGCAGGGGGCAAATCTCCTGGCTCCGCAATATACGTGATTGGACTGGTATAAGCAGCGTCGGGGATCTTTTTCGGGCTGCCGGGGATAAAAATGTCTACTCTCAGGTGATATTCAACTTTTGGGGGACCTGACATAACATTTGTAAGAAAAAGAAGAAATACTTTTTTGTCTTGAAATATCTTAAAAGAAGAATTTAAAAAAACCATAAAACAAATAAAGGAAGCGTCGATAATAATTGTTATTGTTCATGATTGTGTTTTTATTTATATATCCGTTTATCATTTTTCTAACTTTGTTTTAAAGAGTCAGCCTAGAAGGGAAAAAATACCTGAATATTAATTTCCTGATTTTTTTTAAAACTTTAACTAAAACGGGGTTAGGGGTAAAAAAAACAACGTTTTGTTTACAACATTTATTCTAAAACATTTTACATCACATTCAATTGACAATATTTAGTTTTTCTTCAAACGTTCAAAATACTTAAACACATATTTACCTACGATACATTATAATTAAACATTCATTATAAGATGATAACAGAAGAAATATTGTTTTTGTGAAAAATAATTACAAAATATTATCTCATAGACATCTATTCTACATCATTTACGTCAGCAAATATAAATAAAAGAGACATTTTTTTAGGAAGTATGACGCCATGAATTTCATTGCGGAAGGTCGTCTGAAAAATACCTGAAAATTGTTTAGCTGTACTAAAAAATGTTAGCAACTAAAACATGAATTGGAGTTAAAAAGTAACGTTAAGTCGACAACATTTATTCTAAAACACTTTACACCACGTACAAATGTAATTAAAATATTTTACATGTCTCCAAATGCTACAAATATTCTTATCATCGTCTCAATTCGATGTGCCATCGGTGAGTCTGCTGGTGTGCAGCGGCTCTCTCACTTAAAAAGAGACGGAAAAAAGACGATACGACAACAAAGCTAACATTAATGATAAATATTACGTGTGTCCGTTTTTTTCCAAATTAAAAAATGAACATCAAAAGTAAAAAAAATGGTAAAAATTAAACGTCACTCAAAAGAAAATTTTCTTCTCTACAAGTTATTGTGTTTGTCTTTACGTTACATAAATTATTTTATTTGATAACAAACCTTCAAATTGGAATGTCAAGTAGACGAAAGGGAGCATTTTCGACACCTCCTTCTATTCGCGTTCAATCGAGGGAATAAATTGTCGATCGTTGATTAATATGGTTTAAGCGGTCTTCATCGAAGTCTACTGGTCGTCCGGAACGCTCCATGTCTTTCAGGTCGAAATTACCGTCTTTGAAACGCAAAAACCATCGACCAGCTGTCTTTTCATTCATAGCATCTTCACCGTACACTTTGCAAATACCGCGAGCAGCTTTATTCCCTCGATTGAACGCGAACAGAATGTGTCGAAAATGCTTACTTTCGTCTACTTGAAATTCCATTTTGAAGGCTTTTAATCAAATAAAATAATATATGTAACGTAAAGACAAACACAATATCTTGTAGAGAAGAAAATTTTCTTTCGATTGACATAACCGTGACCATTTCGTTTTACTTTTGGTGCTTATTTTTTAATTTGGAAAAAAAACGGACACAAATTATGTTAACACCAAATACATGAAAAATTAAAATGTTCTCACAAATTTAAGTATATGTAACATTTAGTATTTTTTTTGTTGGACACTACTAATCACATAGTTATTATACCAAATACATATAAATTATAAAAGATTTCAACAAACTCTCTTCAAATAAAACAACGCATTAAAAATGATCAGAAATTAAGGAAATAATAACAAAAATATATAAATCTCTCTCTCTCCTTCTCTCCATCTTTTTCTATCTCTCTTTTTCTCTTTAAAAAATAAATGTAATGTATTATATCATGACGTTAAAATCTTTTATTTATTTTGAATAGGTCACAATTTAATTAATCATAACGTTTAAATTCTTTCTTGATTTTGGCAAGGTCACCCAAAGGATAGTGTTTTGGAAAATCCGAAGTACGGTTTATGTTGATTTCAAGAAACATTTCCATAATTAGTTCATAGATCGCATAAATTCCAGCATTACTTCCAGCAGCTCGGAGTAATCCTTCTTCGTTAACGATATTTCTTGGTGGTGATTCTGGAAGCAGGCATTCATTTCTCTTCGTTAGAGCAGTTATTACAGCCTCCCTCTCTTTGCGTTTTCTAGCAAGTTCCTGTTTCTTTTCTAATTGTTTTTTTAAATAATTACGCGTAGAGATAAATTTATTTTTCAGAATTCTCATTGACTTGCTGTCTTTGTTATTTTTTTTACCTTCATGAAGCAGCCATTTAAGGTATTGAACTTTTTTCGTTATTGTTGCCAATTCTTGAATCCAATAATATTTGGGAATCACGAATATTTTTATTCCCCGGGTCCTGGGTCCCGAACTGTTTTCCATCTTGCCAGGTAATTTGGCAACGTTCCCTAAGACGAGTAATTAAACCTTATACTTGGAAAGTCTTTAAATAGAGCAGAAACCAAAAAACACAGTTGAAAAATATTTTATTGGAAAATCTAGGTGCATTAAAATATCTAGTTGTTTTTATTATATGAGTTTTCTTCTTAAACTTTTTATAGCAAAAGTTCTAACAGTGATTTACTCCTGAAACCCTTTTACGTATTTTTTTTTTAATTTTCTTAAGTCTTTGTACTTATATAAAGTTGTTTCTTATTTGACGTCAGATAAAACTATTTTAAACACTTGTTCATGTGATTTACGTAGACAAGTAAGTCACTTGCTAAAACCACTTTTTTTTTTGATAATTTTTTTTTTAATATTTTATTTTAAATACAAATCCAATTGAAAATTTTTGAGGTTAGTTTTTAGATCACTATTATATTAGGGTCAAACGATAAATTACAATATATTTTCACTTCTCATAGTTATAACACAATACTCTTTCAACTGGATTGTTTTAGAATCAAAACATGTAAATTAAAGCACCAAATTAAAATAAGTTTAACTGTAGGCTTTGTCCTAATTATTAATGAAACGTTTCGTCACAATCTACGTGGTGAAACGTTTGCTCTGAACGAATATTGTTGCGCAATTGAGGCCAATTGCCCACTACTGGTAGGTGCCGCAAGCAATGGAGGCCAGCCTCCCTCTGCGCGGTGACGGAGGCGGAGATACGGAGGTAGAATGCACTGTAATAATATCCATCATAGAAGTTTTGAGTTATATACCATGTAAATTATGAACATTCATCGAAATGAATCAATTATTACATTCATCTTTATGCATAAAAAAATATTTAATTTCTCCCTTTTAAAGAAGGGATATTAATTTCTTTGTCATATTGCAATACTTGAATAGTGCATTTAAAAGCGATGGGAGAGTTGTAGAAAGAAGTGTTCTTACTAGTGAACCAAAATATCTTGCACACAAATTGATTTACCGATATTAATGCCTTGTATTCCCTTTACATACCATATTACCATCTCACTTAATAATTTTTAGCCCAAATTTATTCACGCTATTTGGGACTTTTTTAAAATGTAAATATTACTTTGTGTACAAAATATCAGGCCTGATGAATATGCATATATTGAGGTGTCCTCGTTATTAACCAAAGGTGAAAAGGTAACATTAAAAAACGATCATGTCTATCGGATACAAAAAATGAGTTGATAACGCAGATTTATTCTTATCGATGGTACGGAATTTTCATTTAAATGAAAAAAGCATATAAATCATTTTAAAATCAAAATAAAAAACAAGTTTTTTTTTCAAAAAGGATCTTGTCCAGGCTTCAAACTAATAAAAAAAAATCATGTCCAAATTGACCAATCATAGCTTTCCGATTGTGTCTAGCTTCACACCAGTTCACCAGCAAATGTCAGTTTTAAATCGTACGTGCAGTGTAATGTCTAGCATTATACCGCTTTATCTACCTACATTAATTTATAGTTTTATAGTATTTTTTTTTAATTTTCACTTAAATATAAATACTCGTACTATTTGTCAGTATTCTTACACATATTTAATCTATACAAAGATTTAACATTTTTGGAAGTCATGTTTGCGAATATATAATTAGGCTTCTAGGGACCCTGTCTTGAAAAGGCATTTGACAGGGTCCCTAGAAGCCTAATTTGGGCAGCACTTAGAGCCCACAGTGTACCAGAGAAGTATGTACTTGCCATCCAGGACATGTACGATAACGTGACAACGCAAGTGAGGTGCACTTCAGGAACTTCACCAGAATTTCCTGTAAAGGTGGGGGTACATCAAGGATCGGTACTCAGTCCGCTACTGTTCATCTTAGTCATGGACTATTTAACTAACCAGGAAATGAACAGTCTCCTAAAGATCCTACTATTTGCAGACGATATCGTATTAATAAGTGAAAAACACGAAGACCTGCAAAATAGTCTGGAAAGATAGAGAAGAAACTTGGAGGACAATGGATTGAGACTGAGCAGAAAGAAAACAGAGTATCTGTACCTACCATTCGAGAACACAAATGCTGTCACTCCCGTAATGCAAATGGATGGAGAAACATTACCAAATTGTGACTCCTTTAAGTATCTTGGGTCACTCATCCATAGCGATGGAGGATGTGCAGCAGATGTAACACATAGAATTAGTGTGGGATGGATGAAGTTTAGATCAATGACAGGAGTTCTATGTGATCCGAAAATGCCAGTAAAGTTAAAAGGAAAAGTATACCAAACAATTGTCAGACCCGCACTCCTCTATGGCTCCGAATGCTGGACGATGTATACCTCTTACTCAAGGCAACTAGAAACTGCTGAAATGCGCATGCTAAGATGGTCAGCAGGTGTGTCCCTAAGAGACAAAATAAGAAGCTCACACATTCGTGGAAGCCTGGGTGTTACAGACATCAACAGCAAGATGGAGGAGAGGCGATTGAGATGGTATGGGCACGTTGGACGCAGAGCACCCGATCACATTGTGAACCAGGCAATCTCCATGGATCTTCCTCGAATAACAACCAGAGGAAGACCAAGGAATTCATGGGTGGTGCAAAGAGATAACCTGATGCAGAGGCATGGCCTGGGGGACGTAGTACGGGACAGAAGAGCATACAACCTGAGGACGAGGAGAGCTGACCCCAACAGTCTTCGCAGACAATGAGTTGGGATGGAGCCAGGGAGAGAGAGAGGTTTGCGAATATATAATTTGATTATTGCAAATTATTTCTCCGGTTCAGCGCACCAACGCACTTCCAGACCAGCCGCCGCTGGATATAACTATTACTATCAGCCGTTCTCTACTCCATGAGTGAAGGCCTCCCCCATTACTCACCACAAGTCGCTGCCACGTTAGACCGCCAAACTTCCTTACGTCGTCTCTCCAACGCATCTTCGGTCTTCGATACCATTAGAGAATTTCGTACGTCCATCTGTGGTCTTTCATTATTGCAACGTTCCCTGCCCATCGCCATTTGGTTTCTTGGATTTTGAACTATCACGTTCATAGCTCCTGTTTGCTCTCTAATCCATGTATTTTGGATTCGGTCACGTCTCGACAGTCCAAGCATAAAGCATACTTCGCTCCATAATTCTTTGAGTTGTTTGCATAATTTGTATCTGGTTTGTTGTCAATGACCATGTTTTACACCCATGTACGTATCAATACCGGGATCCCACACTGGTATAAGACTTGAGGATTGAAAACCATATGAGTATTTTTTTTTATCTCTCCAAATAAAATCCATGCTTACTTGGTTCTTTTGGGTAATTCTTCTGCCAAGCCACTTACAAGTGAAAGAAGTTGTCTTAATTATATATAGTTCAGACCCAGTTCCAGTTGTATATCACCCACTTTCATTGTATTGGTTGTAGCAAAGTCGTTATGTATACATTTTTTTATGTTCATTTTAAGACCTACAGCTTTGCTAACATCTACCAATTCTTGAAGATAACTCTAAAGCTCATTGCAATTGGAAGAAAATAAAACAATTCATCCTTAAATCTTAGTTAGTGAAAGAAGTATCCATTTATGCGAATTATTTTTTTCTCCCAGTGAACATAGGACAGACTCTAAGAGTGGCTGCGAGACATGGACGCTCACAGCAAAGAACATACGAAAGCTCCAGACCGCACAAAGGGGCATGGAGAGATGCATGTTGGGATATACTAAAAGAGAGCGTAAACAAAAAACCTGGATTTACAACACAAAGGCAAAATACGTTAAAGATGTGCAAGAAAATGAAGTGGCAATGGGCAGCACACGTAGCCAGAATGTCAGACTCCCGATGGATAGCCTAAATATTCCAATGGTACTCAAGAGGCATAAAGATGCCCAGAAGAAGACCGAAGGTACGCTGAATAGATGAAATCAGGAAGCGTGGCAGCATCACATGGCACCAACGAGCAAAAAACCTAACTGTTTGGAGTCTTCTTCTTATTTTACATCTGTTGGCTTGTTATGATCCTGCATCATTGTTTGCCTCTTGTGACGTCGACTGTCAGCTGTCTTTTTATCTTTTGGGAGGTCGTCCTGGAGGTCTGCTTGCTTGGGGGATACTGCCCCTGGCTATTCTTACGGCTCTCGGTTCCGCCATTCTGGATACGTGTTCGTTCCAGAACCTTCTTCTCTGTCGTCCCTATCTGACAATATCTTCAACTTCACACATCCTTCGGATTTTTGTGTTTCGTACTCTATCACGAAGGGTTTGGCCAGCGATACTCCTGAGTACTTTAATTTCGCTGTTTCGAAGGAGATTTTTGGTTCTGACAGTGTCGGCTCTGGACTCTATGATGTATGTCATTATGGGGCGGACACAGGTCTTGTATATCCTCACCTTGCTTTGGATGTTCATATACTTGTTTTTTCAGATATTGTTCTTTAAACATCCAGAAATAGCTGCGGACTTTTGTGATTGTTCAAGCACTTCGCGATAGAGTTCATTATTGCACATTATGCTAGCACCCAAGTATTTAAATTTTGTTACTTGTTCAATCGGTGTGTCCTCAATCGCCACACTGCATCCAACTCACTCTCTGGCTAGTCATGCATTTAGTCTTGTTGATGGAGATAGACATGTTGTATTTTTTGGAAGCAGTGTGGAATCGATGTAGCATTTGTTGTAGGTCTTCCTCTGATTCGGCTATGATGGTGGCATCGTCAGCATAGCATATGATATTTAGCATATTGTCGCCCATCTTGTATCCCAGGTTAAGGTCGGCAACTTCTTCTATAATTTTATCCATAACCAAGTTAAATAGAAATGGGCTTAAACTATATCCTTGTCTTACTCCGTTTGGTGTTGGAACGTCATTAGAGAGTTCTCTGTCTACGCAAATTCTTGTGAAGCTATTTAAATTTATGTCTCTAATAGTTTTGGCGACTTGGAGTCAACTTGAGGAAACCTTCATCCAGCAGTGGCTATACCCTGGTTGACAATGATGATGGTATAAATAATTTTTTTTTTTGCTGATATTTTTTAACACAATGTGTGCCAAAGATAAATTTACTGAACGCTGCAGATAACTGATCTCTCGGCGTTTGAGTGGGGTGTCTGTGTGGGGTCCATGGGAGTGGGATGTGACGGGGGGGGGGGGGGGTGCGCATAGAGGGTGGAATGAGTGAGAGGGGTAACAAATGGGAGGAGAGGCTGTATCACGGTATTGATCTGTTGCTTCTCCATAGGATATACTCGTACTACCTCAATGTGCATTACCTTCATATCAGATTTTCGCTCTCATTTCTCCTCATAAAAAAATCTTAAAGAACATTAATTGTGTAGTAATTACACAAATATAATTAAATATGACATTAAAATAATCAACATTCATATATAATATCACGTCATTTTCCTGTCGGGATAGGTAGAGAGGACCAAGCGCCATACTTTCTTATATCGAGATATATGCTTAGCTTCTTCTACATCCATACACCTTCTCCACCTTTTTTTTTTATTTTCTTAAAAGAATAAATATGACAGAAGTCATAGGTATCATTATACCCTCGAACACTAGGCGGAAGAAGGGTCTGTGTCGTTTGAGGGGAGTAGCATAGCGCAGGGTTCGAACCGATGACCTTCCGCACGGAAGTCCAGCGCGTTACTGCGCGGCCATGCACCTCGTTAAACATTTACTTTCTACGTTTATTTCTTTCAGAATACCGTTCACTTCATCTAACTATAGGTACTCCATCGCTCTTTTCTCACACGCCTTCCACTCACATTTGCACTATACACGTATATATATTTTGTTAGTTTTTCTACATTCATTCGTTTCACTTGTCCAAACCATCTTAGCGTTCTCTTCTCCACCTTACTCAACACATCAGCCTTAAGTTCACATTCATCTCTAATCACTTTAATCCGTATTCTGTCATATATTGTCACTCAATGTACGCATTTCTACAGCGTTTATTCGGCTCCTTTCAGTCTTTTCCACATTCACGTTTCACTCCCATACAACAAAGTTAGCACCAAAATACTTTATGGACTGTCATCTCAGCAAAAATTTTAATATGTCCGGCTCGTGTTAACTAGTTTTAGTGCTCCGTTGACTTTGTTTTTTTATCGCTACACGCTTCCCTCTTAGCTCTTCCATCAATATCCCTCTAAACTCTTCAATGATCTGAGAAAAATATCCAAATATCAGAAATCCTCAACTTGCTTCAATCTTTCATTATTCACCCACATTTATTCATTTATTTTTATTTATATATTTATTTTTTTCAAAACAGGCTTAGCCCAATTACTTTGAAAAATACAAGACATTAAAAAGAAAAAAAATTATATAAAATAAAAAAATAATGTATATGCATACAAACGAGTATATACACACAAACATATGATACACATATATTCAGTCACTTAAGTATGTTGATGAGTGCTTTCTAACGCGCTTAATCTAAGAAGAAAATTTGCTTTTGCTTTTGGTAATGTGATATGAAATATGTCAATATCCGAAGCAGTCCCGTTAAGAAGAGTTAAGGCCCTTCCAACAGGCATAGCGGCTGGAAGACCCGTTCTTGCGTATGTTATTGAGAACAGTTCTTGCCGGCGCAGTCTAGTGTAATTGTTAGGAACATTTAACGCTAATCTTTGTAGTAATGCTGGACAGCTCACAGCTCCTTGAACGAGTTTGACAACGTATATTAGGAGACGCAGATCTCTTCTTACGCTCAAGGAGTTATACCCGAGCACATGTCGCATATACTCTTCCTTGCACACATTTCTATCACCATTACTTTTTTTGCATCTTTCGTACAATTTAATTCAATGGAATTCATCTTCGTTTTCCGCTAAAATAAATAACAATATATCAATAGCAAAAAATCTAATTTATCTTTAACCCTTCCCTTACGGTGTTAAAATTGAAACGCGTGCTCCGGTGTTGGGTAGTGAGTACGCGATCAAAAATTAGCGATTTTAAATCGGAAAAATAAGAACATTCATAGATAATCCCCTCAATTAATTATAATTGAAGTTAAAAATTACAATAATTGAGATTTATTTGCTGAAAACATTAAAAAACCATCTGGCAACGCTCACGGAACTAACCTATTTGCAAGCCTAGAAGCTACTGTGGCGCGGAGCGTCAGTCGCATACCCCGGCGCTTACGCTTATGCTTGCGACGTTGAGACAATTCAGCTCCTCACAATTCAGTGGAGTATGCAAGAGTGAGATGCGAATATAGTGTCGCGCTTCCCGCATACTATTCACCTATCGTCAAGACACAAGGTCGAGGCACTCACAGCGTTTAAATGCGAATGTGTTTCCGATATCTTCACAAAATACCCACGATGTAGTCGATAAATTCTGATTATTATTAATATTATTTATTAAATCAATGTGTTAATATATTATGGAGGAATAGCTAAAATCTTAACCTTGTATTTATTATATTTATAGAGATATTGATGGTTATTAGAAGCAACGTGTAGAAGATACCCAACACAGGGAAGGAAAGGTTAATGGACGACTTAGCATTGGTTCAATTTCATTGAGCTGCTACCTATTAATATTTGAAGGCATCAAATAAAAGAGCCTTTTTAAAAATGTTACGAAGAGAATCTGGATTAAGGGCAATGTTCTCCAGAAAAAGATCAGCTTTATTCATTTATTGGATACCGCCTTTTTTTGTCCTAGTAAGCAGAGAAGACAGCACGCAAAGTTTATCTTCACGATATACAACAATTTTTTTTGTTGTATATTATTTTTTATATTAATATATTTAATAATTATTAATTTTGTTTTATGTTAAATTATTTTATTTTATTTTATTAAATATTTATTTTAATATTGATTTAATTTATAATTTATATTTAATCTCTCTCCGTGGTTGCAGTCCTAAGACTAGTTTGCAGCAATTTCAACTCTTCTCCTCCATTCCCCCCCCCTGTCCTGTGCGGCTCTTTTTAAATCTGTATATGTTGAGCAGCGCACGTCCACCAACAGGTCCTCCAGGTACTCTCGGCGTGGGCGTCCCCTAGAGCTTGTCCCCTCGGTCATACCCTCCATTATGTCATGCAAGAGGCCCTCTTGTCGTATTATATGACCGATCCATCTTGCACGCCTTTCGGACAGGATCCTGAGCAGGTGCCTTCCTCCTTCGATTCGTTGGAGAACCTCTTCATTTGTGATGCGGTCTCTCCAGGAAATTCCTAATAGTCTTCTATAGGACCACATCTCAAAAGCCAACTTAGCATTTGTTCAATATATATGTTTCAATATTTAATACACAATCATAATACCATATATACGAGTACGTACGTTATTATAATATTATTGATTATATTATTATTATATTATAATTAATTATAATATAATAATATAATTTATTATTAATAATATAATAAAAATTTAAAATAATAAATAAATAATGAAATAATTATTTAAAAAATTTTAATTTCATAATTAATAGTAACATAAAAAAATTAATTTATTTAATATTAAAAAAATATTAATTAAATATTATTAAGTGTATTATATTATTATTAAAATAACTATTTAGTATTAAAATTATTGTTATTTATTACATATCAGAAATAATATCTTTTTATTTAATTAAGAGAGATTTTCTTGAGTTAAATTCTATAATACATATTCATTTTTTTATTTAATTAAGAGAGATTTTCTTGAATTAAATTTCACATTACAATTTCCTAATCCTAAAAAAAAATTCGTTAACAAATGGAAAAGAAAATAATGCATAAAATCAATTTTTCCAAGGAGCTAAGAAGTTTCACTTCTACCGCGCGAGAGTCTTATTTCTTCATTTCTTTTTCGACTCACACGTTTTATTTTCATACACTGAATGAAGCCACAACATACAAACTGAATGAAGCCACAAAATACTAATTTAGGAAATTCGATTTTTTTACTCGAAACAGTTTCTCGAAAGAGGGCAAATTTAAAATATTATTTAAGCACAAAAAATTTATACGAATCAGAGGCAGACAAAGTCTTTCCGACAGCTCAAATTTACTTCTAAATAATGTTTTAAGATTGTAATTTATTTTTAACAAACACTGTTTATTCCACTTTTTTGTAACGGTATAACCCTACCGGTTTCAAGGCTTTCATCTCATCTTCAGGGGAGCACAAACTTGTGCTCCCCTGAAGATGAGGCGTGCACCTTGAAACCGGTAGGGTTATACCGTTACAAAAAAGAGGAATAAACAGTGTTTGATAAAAATAAATTACAATGCCTTTAAACCTCCACAACGTTAATGCCTTAACTATAACCAACAATGTTTTGAGAGTTACGTACATGTTAACATCGATATCAATGATGATTGCAAAAATTCAAGAGTGCCATGACTTACTTTTTCAGCAGAGAAAATCGATATCCTTTGAAGTAGTACGCTTTTCAGTATGTATATTCGTAGTTTACTAGGGGAGAAATACGAGTTGAGGGGAAGGGACCTACTCATATCGTCTAGCTTTAAGATGATCGAAACTCGTTTTGATTCTGATAAAATTTGCGCATGAACCGATAAATTTAAATTGTTCAGCGTGTATTTAGACTGATATTTATATATGTTCACCTTTTTGATAAAAAAACATTTGGACTACTATTTCTTCAATTCATCGTGATGCTTGGAACAATTTCTTTGAACTTGACCCCATTCGTGTTAAAGAGGGAAGATTAATATATGTGCATTGCTCATTGACCTATATATTTAAAATACAATACATGGGTTATGTTATCCACTGACACGTGGGGTTTGTATTATTATTGCCTTTTTGTGATTGATTTAATTCACTATTTTTATTTAGAGGAACTAAAAGACTTTGCAAAGTTAGTCAGTAAACATTTTTCTGTTTTTATTTCTTTTGATAATAGACCAAGTCCCTTACTTATCAGTTTTTATTGAGAAAAACTCATGTGCCTGCTTGATTTTTATAAAATTATAATTATTATGAACCTGAATCCTGAATATAAAACTATTATTATTAAATTCCTGAATCCTGAAATTAATACAATGAGTACTAAAAATGTTACGGTCGAATCGTTTTATTGGTTGATAATACAATGGAAAGGTAAAATTTCTTAAAGATGCTCCTTATCAGATGTTTTATAAAACATCTTTAGATAAGAGTGCAGAATTTCAGTTTTTAGATATTTCACCCAAAAAAAAAGAAGACGAAAAATGTACAAAAAAAATATAAAAATATTTTTGCTTTACGAATGTATAAGTACAAAGGAAAAACGTAAGTGTATAATGGATCGTACATTCTGCCAATTCTTCATGAATATTCTCGTTCTCTCAAAAGATCAAAAAAAGAAAATACCATTCTTGAAGAAAAATAGGAAATCTCTAGTACTATTCTCAATTAAATTAAAATGATAAATAGGAAATCTCTAGTACTATTCTCAATTAAATTAAAATGATAAATAGGAAATCTCTAGTACTATTCTCAATTAAATTAAAATGATAAATAGGAAGTCTCTAGTACTATTCTCAATTAAATTAAAATGATAAATAGGAAATCTCTAGTACTATTCTCAATTAAATTAAAATGATAAATAGGAAGTCTCTAGTACTATTCTCAATTAAATTAAAATGATAAATAGGAAATCTCTAGTACTATTCTCAATTAAATTAAAATGATAAATAGGAAATCTCTAGTACTATTCTCAATTAAATTAAAATGATAAATAGGAAATCTCTAGTACTATTCTCAATTAAATTAAAATGATAAATAGGAAATCTCTAGTACTATTCTCAATTAAATTAAAATGATAAATAGGAAATCTCTAGTACTATTCTCAATTAAATTAAAATGATAAATAAGAAATCTCTAGTACTATTCTCAATTAAATTAAAATGATAAATAGGAAATCTCTAGTACTATTCTCAATTAAATTAAAATGATTACTATTACAAAATGTAAGTTAATACATTATTAATATGCAAAAAAAAAAAAACACTCATTTTATATTTTTATGTTCACCACTGGTTTATTTTGAGTTTACTACCGGTTTCGTACACCTCCCTCAGTTTTTATCATCAGGTGAAGATAAACTTAAGTTTATCTTCACCTGACGATGAAGACGGAGGTTTTCGAAACCGGTAGTAAACTTAAAATAAACCAGTGCTGAACATAAAAATATAAAAAATAAGGGTTTTATTTCTTTATTTTATTTCTTTTTACATACAACATGGCGCCACAAGGGTAACTAAAGTATTTTCGAAGATTCAAGAAACATTATTTATAGTTAAGGCATTAACATTGTGAAAGTTCAAAGACATTGTAATTTGTTTTATCAAACACTGTTTATTCCTCTTTATGTAACGTTATAACCCTACCGGTTTCAAGGTGCACACCTCATCATCAGGAGAGCACAAATTAAATGCTGTGCTCTCCTGATGATGAACGTTTCAAAACATAATGGAGATCATGAAGGGAGATCATTTTAAAACTGTTAAAGTACACGCCATGTTCTACTATTCGAGTCTATAGATCTTTGATTATTTGAGTTGAGTATGTAGCTGATTGATTTTTTAACCCTCATACTTTGTTTGACAAGAATATATATTTAGAGAACACAAAACTTAATGTGCCGTAAACTCAAAGTACAAATGTTTACGTGCCATCCGTCCGGCATGAATTTGAGAGCCAATAATAGGGGGCGGATCCTCTTTTCGTGCGGCAAATACGCCATTGGTCGGCCTGTTCACCCAATCACCAATAACTGGGTTTCTCTCAGCCAATAAAAAAAGTTTAAATAAATATTAAGTATTTTATAAAATTTCTAAATCCATTAGCATAAATTAAATTATACAGTTAATATCTTTTTTCCTTCTTCACAGATGACCTCCGTGGCATGGTGGTAAGGCGCTTGTCTGCCGATCCGGAGGTTGCGGGTTCGATCCCCGGTGGAATACAGATTTTTTTTTTAATAGAATTCCAGCCTGGTTTTCACTTAGGGCTCATTAAAACATATTTCTGGTTGGTTGGAAGAGATTGCCACATGGCAATAAACACGCCAGGTGAAATAAATAATAAAAAAATAATAATAATAAAAGTAAAGGTAGGAAAACCATTTAGACAGTCGATCGGAGCGTGGTTGTTATTGCGACAGGATTTTGAGTACTTGGGCTTTCAGGATGAATGACGAGTGGAAAGGATTTATGTGAGCTCGTGAGTGTGGGTCTCTTCTTGTTGTTTTAATTTTGGTTGTTTTTGTATTTGTGTTTCTGTGTGTTTTTCTTTTTTTCTTCTTTTTTTTTTGTTTTGAATTTGTTTTGATTTTTATTCTTATGATTGTGTGCGGTATATTGTGGGATGAATATTTTTGGTCTTTCTGGAGTGATAATGTGTGAGGAATTGAGTTTCGCAAGATGTTTCCAGTTGTAGTTGAGTGTCACTGTTTGTCAGGTTGATGAGAGCGTGCAACGGGGTTTTTTTGTGTTATCAAAAATCGGAAAGAAGTATCGATTTATTTTTTCATGCTAAATATCCTCAGTGAGATACAGGCAAAAGCCTAGTTTACTGGGCAACAAACCCAGATCCATTAAAATTATATGTCCAAATCAAATTACCTGTTGTTTTTTCTCAAATTGTGTATATTTCTTGTCATGTGTAATAATAAATAAATAAATAACATTTGACTTAAAGACGCTTTTGAATATTTTACTAGTTTCGTAATTTTTTGAGTCGTTAAAAGTTTTTTAATGAACCTTAGTCATTTCTTACCCTTCTATTAAATCTTTCACATACTCTAATTTTAAAGAAAAAATTAAAAATATAATATCTTCAACATACCCAAATCAGTTCTAACGTGTTCGAGAGATAGTATTGTAATGAACAACGGTTTTTAATTTACGGGCATTCCTACACATAAGGGCATTAAGGAAACTTAAGAAAGAACAAGGTGTAGATACCAAAAAAAATAATAAAGCTTTCAAAAGAAATGTGTAAATGTAAGAACGAAGAAGAAGCCAAACATGGATATTGTGATAAACATATTTGACGCAAAATTTTCTGTCTGTCTCGAGATGTAAACAATATATTCTATTTGTTTATACATACACTTACGTTTAGTTTAATCTCTTCTTTCTTCTTCTTTATGGCACTGCCCGAACTCATTGCCTAGGTAGGCTGATGGGGTCGGCTCTTCTCGTTCTCAGGCTGTATGTTCTTCAGTTCTGGGTGTCGCTTTCATCTAGGCCGTTTCTCTGAAGGATTTGGAGCATTGGAGTTCTATAGTCTTTCTCTGGATGGCTGTTGAGGAAGATCCACATATATTGCCTGATTTACCGTATGGTGTTGTGGTCTCCGTCTTATGTGTCCGTCCCATCTCAGCTATTACTCTTCCCGCTTACCATTTATGTCAGTGACCCCTAGGCTACCACGAATGCGTGAGTTTAGTTTAATATACTCGTATTTTTCTAAAAATTATTTCAAACTGGCATTTGCAAATTAATTGTATCTTTGAAGAGAACACGGATGCCTTTTTTCTCTGAATATAATGATCGAAATTGCATAATAATTTTTATGCTTTTGATTTTCCAATGTAGTCACCTGAAAGCTTGTAATACGAGGAGCACATGGAGCAAGGCGGATAACGAAAGCCACATAGAGCTATGTAACCTGATTTAGGTTGTCCCAACATCTCTTAATATCAACATAGCTAGCTTTACATTCAACAGGATACCATAAAATGTGTAAAGTGAATATTTTACCCTTTGTAATATTATCAAGTTTTCAAGTATTGAGAGCTTTTTTTTTAAACTTGTCGATTTGATTGCCATGTGGCCATTTCTTTCAACCAACTTATGTGAAAACCATACTTGAATCCTTTTTTTTTAATCTGGGTTCCAGCGAGGATCGAACCCGTAACCTCCAGATCGGCAGACAAGCGTCTTACCATCGGGTCATGGAGGTTGTCTTTTTTAGCTTTCTAATTGTAAATCAAGTTAAATAATAGATTTAGTCTTTTGAATGCGCCATAATTTCAAAATATTCTCCTTTTTTACAAAAATTCTTAAAATTATTTAAGAAATTAAATTCCTGAAAAAACTACTGACCTTTTATTTAATAATATAACCTTCAAGATGGAAAAATCTAGCGTTATATATGTTCTGCCTTCCTCAACAGGGAAATTGTGTGATGATGGTATAAATGTTTTTATGTACGAATCATGGAAGATTGCGTATGACGAGATGTATGGATATGTAGGAAGCAAAAGTTGTGTCCTTGGATAGAAAAGTTTAGACATCTGTTGAAGGACTTGGTTTGATGATATGAATGCATCAACTATCTGCACCCTGTATAATGATAACATTATCCAATATTAGTCTTAGGTGCCTGCAGGATACATCGTTTATTTATATTAACAATCTTCTTCTTCTTCCCAGTGTTATGTCAGGTCCCCCCAATGTTGACTATCACCTGAGAGTAGGCATCTTCTTCCCCGGCAGCCCGAAAAAGATCCTCAATGCTCCTTATACCAGTCCAATCACGTATATTGCGGAGCCAGGAGATTTGCCTCCTGCCAACACCTCTTCGACCCTCTATTTTGCCTTGGATGATCAGGTGCAGTAATTAGTACTTTGATCCTCTAAGTACATGACCCTAATAGGACACCTTTCGATTTTTAAATTAATCAGCAACTCTCTATCAACTTTGGCTCTTTGAAGAACCCTCGTGTTGCTGACCATATCCGTCCAGGGTATCCCTAGCATTCTCCGGTGCATCCACATTTCGAATGCTTTCACTCGGTTTATAGTACCAACTTTGAGGGTCCATGATTCCACTCCATGCAATAACAGTGACCAAACGTAGCATTTTACTAACCGTTGTCTAAGTTTCAAGTTGAGGTATTAACATTCACAAATATTAATTTTTAAGCGCCTTAAAATTGATATACCTTTTAACGGAATGTCTCTCAATAAGTGTGGAACCTGTCTGCGGTATTTTTTTTATCCACCTCGAACGAATTTCTCTTGTTACACAAAAATGGTCTGCTTCTAGAGTTAACTTATTCGCACGGAAGAATATCAAGCAGGGTTCTTCTCATACTGCTAGGCAGTGCCGAGAATATATCCACAGTGTCAATCAGTTGGTGCAATATCTCTATACCACGCGTGACTGAGTGTTTAGTCACGATATTCGTCCTGTAAGTTGGTTTGTAGAACAGAGGGTGATTCCTCGCACAGCTATTTTTATCAGGTACATATAAACTTAGTGCTTCTAGAATCTCCTCAATTCTCCTCAATAGCATCGATATAACAAACATCCCCATAGCTAAATAAGGGTTTCCTGATATATTAGTCTCACAAAATGTGGCTTTGAATTGGGAAGAAAATATGCAATCTACTGAGAGAATAGACTTGTCCAAATTTTACACTTAAACTTGTAGACATAAGTGCGTGAATAAAAAAGTTAATCTCCAAGGATTTTTCGATACTTATCATATGGGGTATAAAAAGTCACAGAAACATCAATTTGATTAAATGAAAGTTTTGATTGACAGTAGCAGATACTCGTATATTTATTTGATATATTTGCTGAAGCAATATGTCAAAGATATACATATCTAATTTCTTTGATATATTGCAGTTGCAGTATAAGAGTTTTGATGGGCAGTAGCTGATATATTTATTTGATATATTGTATTTGCTGAAGCAATACTATATGTCAGAGATATATATGTAATTTATTTGATATATTGCAGATGCAGTATACGAGTTTTGATGGGCAGTAGCTGATATATTTATTTGATATATTTGCTGAAGCAATATGTCAAAGATATATATCTGTAATTTCTTTGATATATTGAAGTTGTATATGAGTTTTGATGGGAAGTAGCAGATATATTTATTTGATATATTTGCTGAAGCAATATATTAGAGATGTATTCGTAATTTCTTTGATATTTTGCAATTGCAGCATATGAGTCAGATTACAGATACGAGTATATCTAATTTAAACTGAATTTCACAATAGTTACGCACTTATTGTTCGAATTATTTCTGGTTTTCGAAAAAAAACAACGCATTTTTTACGTTTAAAAGATAAAAATAATGTGAAAATTAGAGGCGTTAAATCATTCAGCCAGAAGACTCGTTTTGCAATAGTGTGAGTAACAGTGCGTTTACAAAAACTTGTCACTTTACTTTTTTCATGAGGTGAAAAAGAATTTTTTTTTAAATAATATTTCATATTCAAACATTGAAATAAACACACACGTTTTGTAAATTCAAAATGCTACCAGCTTAAACTATAATAGTCATAAAAATAAAATGAAAGTAAGTTTATTCCGCATATTAATTGTTTAGGCATGGCATATTCTAGAAAACATTGAATAACAATAATGGAATATTTCAAGATCAAAAATAAATATAAGTATAAGTATTATAAAGTAAAAATGTTCGTCAGCTTTAATTAGATTATATCACATAAAAATAAAATGAATGTGAGATTATTTAACGTATTAATGTATCATAATTACAATACCAAATAATAAAGTTTTAAAATAATAGTGGATGGAGTGATACTAAATTCTAGGAAACTTTAAGTTATAACAAAGTTTATTCTAAGCTTTCGAAAAAAACATTGATTCATACATTACATTAGACAAAAATCGTTGCCCTAATTTCGACATGGTAATGTTTTTTTAATCACCGAGTATTTTAACAACAATACAAACGTGCGCTCTGCGCGAACCAATCGTGTGGCATTCTAAAACAAATACCACTACATAAGTTGTGTAATACAGAGAGTGTTACTCACACTATTGCAAGATGAGTTTTCTGGCTGAATGATCTAAACCTATTGTAAAAATACTGAAAGAAGAGCTTACATGTTTCGAACTATAGGACTGTTTTTTATTTAAATTTAAAAAAATTTAATAAACGCTTGTTTTTACCATTTTTAGACAATCTAATAAACTTGACATATTTATTGCTATTAGACGTTCTTTTTTTTCTTTGATGATATTTGCAAATATAAAAAGGCTATGTTATACCTAAATACAATTCAAATTTTCTCTTACTTTGGTTCATATTTAATTTTTAAAAAATCTCAGACGCAATTTTTAGTTAAGTGTCCTTTTTCTTTGAAACACGTACCAAATTCATTTGCAACATTTTGGTAATGAACTTATAATAGGGGCATTATGTAGGTAGGTAATTATTTAAATTGATTGGCTTTTTCAAATTAACATGGGTAAGTACCCGTTAATTGGAAGCATTAACATTTGCCACCCTATGATGGATAGTGAGTGACCAGGGCTTGCATAATAAAATAATTTTATAGCTAATTACAAAAAATAACCTAGTAGATTTTGCATAAATTTAATTTAAAACATACATTTTTCACTGGATGCTGAGCGTCCAGCATAGTGGCTGGCGGAATTGTTTAGCACAGTAAGGCAAGTGTTAATAATGGCTGTACTATTTAAATTCTACAACAATCGTTCTGTACAAAATATCTCATAAATTATCAAATTTTTAAAACATGTCAAAACGATTTTACTTTATGTTTGAACATAACTAGGTGAGTCATTTTCCAGATACCCAATGAGTACTGGTGACGAATAATAGAAAAATTCTGAAAACTCGGGGAAGACCCAGCTTTCACAAAAATATATCATTCAACTAAAGCTAACATGTTGTTCTTCTTCACGAGATAGTTTTAAAACATTTGAAGTCGAAAAACTCCTTAGAAGGATTTTTTCTTACTTTATAGTGTAATATTTTTTATTTTTTAAATAAAACACATATTTTTTCTGTTATATTCAGCACTGTTATATTTTAGTGAGTTCACTACCGGTTTCAATGTCCTCTGTCTCCTCGTGAGGTAAAGATGAACTAATTTACAAGTCTAAAATATATACATTTTCTTTCAAATTGTAGTAGGTAAATGAGAGAGAAGGGATAGTGGCAAGTTAAGTAAGAGGAGAATTGTAATTTTGTCAATTTTCTCAACCCATTTTTTAAAGCTTTAGACAATTCCTTTTAATGCAGAGATTCTTTAAACTCGGGGTGAATCATTCTGTGTTCTGGTTTGTTGAAACATTTCGAGTCAGGCAATGAAGTGATAATATTTTTGTTGTTTTCTTAATTGTGTTGCTGTTTTTTTGTTGTATAATTCTGTACTACATTGTCACTCTACGTATTCTTCCCAATGCGTGCAACTCTACAACATTTATTCGGCTCTTCTTAGTTTTTTCCACGTCCACGTTTCACTCCTATACATCAAAAGTCACCAAAATACAGTTGTGGACTTGTTAATTTTGATATAATACCTTTCGAGTATACATGTTTTAGTGCCCCATTGACTTTCCTTCCTAACAATGTACACCGTTCGATATCCCTCTTAATTCTTTCATCATTTAATAATATACTACTCAACAGCAGAATCCCTCAACTTGCTGCAATATTTTAGTGCCCCATTGACTTTCCTTCCTAACAATGTACGCCGTTCGATATCACTCTTAATTCTTTCATCGTTTGATAGTATACTATTCAACAGCAGAATTCCTCAACTTGCTGCAATATTTAAGTACCCCATTGACTTTCCTTCCTAACAATGTACGCCGTTCGATATCCCTCTTAATTATTTCATAATTTGATAGTATACTACTCAACAGCAGAATTCCTCAACTTGCTGCAATATTTTAGTGCCCCGTTGACTTTCCTTCCTTACAATGTACGCCGTTCGATATCCTTCTTAATTCTTTCATCACTTGATAGTATACTACTCAACAACAGAATTCCTCAACTAGCTGTAATATTTTAGTGCCCCATTGACTTTCCTTCCTAGCAATGTACGCCGTTCGATATCCCTCTTAATTCTTTCATCATTTGATAGTATACTACTCAACAGCAGAATTCCTCAACTTGCTGCAATGTTTCATTTACAATTGATATGTTTTATAAATATATAAATAAAAGATATTGTATGTTAAGTTACAGCATTTATTGGAAATTTCTCATGTTTTTACATAGAATTAGGTATTTTTTAAACAATAAAAGGTATGTATATTACAACCCGTTACAGACGTATATTTAAGTAAATTTAGTTGTTCCTTAAAAGTATTGTTCTGTTAGTTACTTCTTAGATATAATTTATAAATACAGTAAGAAATTACCTTAAGAAATAATTATAAACTTATTTCATTGTAATTTATTTTTATCAAACACTGTTTATTCCACTTTTTTGTGACGGTATAACCCTACCGGTTTCAAGGCTTTCACCTCATCTTCAGGGGAGCACAAACAAGACTAAAAGCTGTTTGTTTGTGCTCCCCTAAAGATGAGGTGTGCACGTTGAAACTGGTAGGGTTATACCGTCACAAAAAGTGGAATAAACAGTGTTTGATAAAATAAATTACAATTTCTTTAAACCTCCACAACGTTAATGCCTTAATTATAAACAACATAACTTATTTCATTCATGACACAAAATTGTCAGCTGCATAAGATTAATACAATAACACAAAAGACAAATAAAAAACTGTTTATTTCACTTTTTGTAACGGTATAACCCTACCGGTTTCAAGGCTTTCACCTCAACATCAGAAGACCACAAACAAGTATTTTTTGTGCTTCCCTGATAATGAGGTGAAAGTTTTAAAACCGGTAGGGTTATACCGTTACAATAAGTGGAATAAACAGTGTTTGATAGAACAAATTATAATGTCTTTAAACCTCCACAATCTTAATAATGCCTTAACTTTAAATAATATATAGAAGACAAATTTATTTTGAATATCTAAAATTACAATTGACAAACGTACATGGAATTAATCTTTCATTAACATAAATGTGCAATTTAACTTAAGAAGTTATAATAAAAAAAATATTATCAGAATGAACCCCACATTTATAAAGTATTTTAACTCAATATGTACTC
Organism: Odontocerum albicorne; assembly: GCA_949825065.1. Taxonomy (NCBI): domain Eukaryota; kingdom Metazoa; phylum Arthropoda; class Insecta; order Trichoptera; family Odontoceridae; genus Odontocerum; species Odontocerum albicorne. The sequence goes on from OX463843.1 coordinate 2,126,803, forward strand.
GTATATTATCAAATATAAATAAAAAATATCAAACTTACAAAATATTTCCAAGTAAACTTAGGTTAAAGTTTAAAACATATTTAAGATAATAAAGTAAATAATAGTATAGGATAACATTGTTCCATAAATGTATTAATTGAAGTTAATTATAAAGAAGACCGGATATTATTTTAATGTTCATTATCTTTTCCCTTCCTGTATTTAAAAAATCCGCCCGTTGCTGTGCTGTGTATTCAATATACATGTAAAAATGAGCGATTTTAGATCGGAAAAATAAGAATATTCATAGCCAATCACTTAAATTAATTAAATTGGAAGTCAAAAGTGATAATAATTCAAATTTAATTGCTTATTATCATCGCAGTACCGCAGAACGTGTTCTGCGGTTTGATCCAGATGGCCGCAAATTTTTCAATAGGGCAAAGGGATAAGATAGAAATTAAAAATAATGCCATTAAAACTCTTACGGATAGAGAGAAATTGGGTAGTCTAATGGTTTGGGTATTCCCACGGGAAGTCTTCCCACAAAGGAAGACAACCAACGATGTTGCCAAGTTGACAACTAGCCTTCTAAGCAGGTTTTGATAACTGCGTGAAGAGTCATTTCAGATAAGGGATGAAGGTGGACGCCACCTAGATACGCAAGCTGACCCTTACCGAGAAGGTGTATTGCGGCGCAACGCTACACCTCCAGATTCAACCAAGGGAACCCCATTAACCCTTCCCTTACGGTGATAAAATTGAAACGCGCGCTCCGGTGTTGGGTAGTGAGTACGCGATTAAAAATTTGCGATTTTAAATCGGAAAAATACGAACATTCATAGATAATCCCCTTAATTAATTATACTTGAAGTTAAAAATTATAATAATTGAGATTTATTTTCTGAAAACATTAAAAAACCATCTGGCAACGCTCACGGAACGGGTGTAGATCTAGTCTCGTTGCCAGCCCAAAAGCTACTGCGGCGCGGAGCGGTGATGGCATACCCGGGCGTGGTTTACATTTGCGACGTTGAGACAATTGAGCTCCTCGCAATTCAGTCAAGTATGCAAAAGTGAGATGCGAATATAGTGTCGCGCTTTCCGCATACTCTTCATCTATCGTCAAGACCCAAGATCGAGGCACTTACAGCGTTTAAATGCGAATTTGTTTTCGATCTTCACAAAACACCTACGATGTAGTCGATAAATTCTGATTATTATTAATATTATTTTTTAAATCAATGCGTAAATATATTATGGAGGAATACCTTAAATCTTAACCTTGTTTTTATTATATTTATAGAGATATTGATGGTTATTAGAAGCAACGATACTCGTTGGAATAATAGTTCTTGATTGGGTTCACTTATCATTAGAATCATCAGCGACAGAAGATATGCTCGATCTCAGACGTCAGTTCAGATTTAGTTTTTTTCTATGTTTTCTGCCAATACTAAAATCGCTTTCTTAGCCACATTACTTTTTTAACATTTTATCAGTATTTGTGCTGCAAAAAGCTGAAGAATAAACACCTTCAGGAATGAGGTGCAAGGCCGCATGGTAATACACAGTATTCTTTAAAAAAATGTCACTTCACAAGTTGAAATGAAACAAAACATTATGGAATTATACTGTACAATAATTTATTTTTTGCAAACACTGTTTATTCCACTTTTTCGTGACGGTATAACCCTACCGGTTTCAAGGCTTTCACCTCATCTTCAGGGGAGCGCTCCCCTAAATATGAGATGAAAGCCTTGAAACCGGTAAGGTTATACAAACATGTGGTCATGTAGTGAAAATAAAATGAAACGAAAAACGTACATACATAAACATTGTTCAGATTTTCAAATACATTACGTTGTCAAAGTAAACGGATTTACAAAATCAATGAAAATTGATTTGCTGTCATTATTGAAATTGACTTTTGCAATTATAATTAACGATTTTTAATTAAGGGAAGGAGAGTGTGTCGGTTGAGCCAATTAACGTTTTAATTGAAGTTTTGAATGCCTTTTTTTCGGGTGGGAGGTTGAGTTTGGTCTTCAAAGAGACGCTGCCTGCGTCTGTTCACCGGACGGTGTTATTGTTATTTTAAAAACATGTTATTTGGTGCGTTAAGCAAGGATTGTTGTTGGGTTTTTTTTATAAAGGGAGAAAAATACAAACATGGCAATAAAGGTTATATTTCAATGCCATCAAATGTTAATTATAAAATAATAATTATAACGAACATTGCATAAATTTGATTTCAATCTACCGTCGCCTTAATATTTGTTTATTTGGTTTAATATATATTTTTAATAACAATTTTTGGCATGGGAATGTGATCCAGATTGGCAGGTTCGTACTTTTCTCCCAATACGAAGAGAGTTTATTTCTTTCTGTGAAATGGTTACGAGTCCCCTCAGAGGAAAAACAACCTCCTTACTAAAACCTCTAAAATCTTTGTTCGTCGCACGAGATAATTTCCTGCTTTAACAATTACATATACCATTCCATGAGGAGACACAGAAGTCGCGTCAATAAAAACAAAAATTAGCCCCCTAACACGAATAAAAACGATCTTCGAAGCTTTAATGAAAATGTTACCCTGTTCCACCAATAGGCGTTCGCCAGTCAAGTTTAATATTATGCTTGGTTGGATTGCTTATTAAAAAAAACTATAGGTTTTGTTCACAAGACGTTGAAGACGAGCTGACATAAAGATTAAAACTAATCCTGGACCATATAAAAAATGGAAAGTGTTCAATCCTATTTTCAACAAAAATTTTTTTGATAAATAATATGTTACATTAAAGTAATTTTATTCAAGATTGTTACTTATGTAATTATAAAAATAAACAAGTATTAGGTGTTAACATAAGTTATATCCGTTTTTTTTTTTCAAATTTAAAAATGATCACCAAAAGTAAAACAAAAATGTAACTGTTATACGTCATTGTAATTTATTTTTAACAAACACTGTTTATTCCACTTTTTTATGACGGTATAACCCTACCGGTTTCAAGGCTTTCACCTCATCTTCAGGGGAGTACAAGCAAGACTAAATGCTGTTCGAATTGGCACCGACATAGACACTTCAACGGTTGGAGGCGGGAGGGGTGAGGGGAAGGCTAGGTATAATTTCGGCCAGGAGCGGGGAGATTTTTGGGAAATAACTATTCAACAGATGCTCCGATCGGTATACTGACTTAGAAATTTCTAGGGCCTCTAATCTGTCCAATTTACTTCCGTTGCCGCTAATATGTAAGAATTTGGCATCATCGATAGAAAAAGTATGATTCTCACGGTGACAATGATTAGCCATTTCAGAATAAATTAGAGTATTTGTTAAAGCAGATTGGTGTTCACGAAATCTCTTTTCAAAAGATCTTCCCGTCTTTCCTATATAGAAATTATCACAGTCAGCACATAAAAGTTTATACACACCACTGTTGCTAAGTATTCCATTTTTGCCTTTCCCATTAAATAAGAGTTTCCGGAGATTAAAGTTAGTGTGAAAAGCTGGCTTTATGTGACTTGGAATATTTTTGGTTATTTCATTTGATATATTTTTTATAAATAGGACTTTGCTCCATTTATAGGTATGCTTATAGGTGTCGTTAAATATATAATCTTTTATAAGTTTCTTTTTTGTTTTGTTTTTTAAAAGTGAATCAATGAGGCTTCCAGGATAGCCATTATTTGTAGCAATTTTTTTGATGGTTTTTAATTCCTTTTTAAAATTGTCGTCGGTTAATGGGACACTGAGCAATCTATGAAGCATACAGTTAAAGGCGGCGAATGTATGATTATTAGGATGGTTAGAAGTTGCTGGAATTATAGAGTCTGAATAAGTATTTTTCCTATATATATCAAAGTCAAATGTGCCTTTTTTCCGAGATAATGTTAGGTCCAAGAAATTTAATTTTCCGTCCTGTTCTGTTTCTAATGTAAATTTTATAAAACTTTCTATAGTTGAATAGTTATTTCCCCAAAATCTCCCCGCTCCTGGCCGAAATTATACCTAGCCTTCCCCTCACCCCTCCCGCCTCCAACCGTTGAAGTGTCTATGTCGGTGCCAATTCGAACAGCATTTAGTCTTGCTTGTACTCCCCTGAAGATGAGGTGAAAGCCTTGAAACCGGTAGGGTTATGCCGTCATAAAAAAGTGAAATAAACAGTGTTTGTTAAAAATAAATTACAATGTCTTTAAACCTCCACAACGTTAATGCCTTAACTATAAACAACATGTTATACGTCATTTGAAAGAAAATTTTCTGCTCTATAAGATATTGTGTTTGCTTTTACGTGTTCACGTTCAATCGAGGGAATAAAGCTGCCGAAGCTGCTCGCTATATTTGCGAAGTGTGCGGTGAAGATGCTACGAATGAAAAAACAGCTCGTCGATGGTTTTGCGTTTCAAAGACGGTAATTTCGACCTGAAAGACATGGAGCGTTCCGGACGACCAGTGGACTTCGATCAGGACCGCTTAAACCATATTATTCATGAAGATCCCCTTCAAACATTTTTCATCATCATTTTCAAACCATTTTTCATCACCAGTAATGATGCTGTAAAGGAACCTTTGCTAGTAGCCATGCGTAGCTCGATGACGAGCGAGCAAACCAGCAGAAATTGTCGAACGTTGATTTTTATTGTGTTCACTCAAAACATGTGGAATCCGAGCGCCGAACTTCTGAAATTTTCCCATTGATGTACGAGTAAGATGGCGGTATACAGTCATGTGACTAAAATTCATCTGCTCAGCCAATTCGATGGTGGTTTGAAGGGGATCTTCGTGAATAATATGGTTTAATGGGTCCTCATCGAAGTCCACTGGTCGTCCGGAACGTTCCATGTCTTTCAAGTCGAAATTACCGTCATTGAAACGCAAAAACTATCGACGAGCTGTTCTTTCATTCATAGCATCTTAGCTGTATACTTTGCAAATATCGCAAGCAGCTTTGGCAGCTTTATTCCCTCGATTGAACGCGAGCAGTAGGTGTCTAAAATGTTCACTTTCGTCTACTTGATATTCTATTTTGAAGGCTTTTAATCAAATAAAATAATATATGTAACGTAAAAGCAAATACAATATCTTGTAGAGCATCAAATTTTTTTTCAAATGACGTATAACATTTAACATTTTGTTTTGCTTTTGGTGCTCATTTTTAAATTGGAAAAAAAAACGGACACTACTTATGTTAACACCCAATATATCCATTTATATGCTAGTTACAATGATGACAGCCGAAAGGGCGTGACCTGCGTTACAAGCGTCGGTAAAATCACTTAGTTATCAGGAGATCAGAGATTGCTAAGGATAATAAAAAATGATTATTTACAATTAACACCGACCGGTTTCTGGTTTCCCATATAAAACATCATAAATTGGCGACACCGTTTATTAGATTTTTTTCCTGCAGAATTTCTAAATTAAATACTTTTAAAGTACTTAAAAAATCGTTAAAAATTTTATTTTTCTAAAATAAGTTTTAAAAAATTTCTTTTAGCATAAAAATATATTTAAGTTTGTTTTGAAAAATAGCAGTGCCCTTGTTGTAGATATTATAGTATATGTGTTTCAAATATATTTTAAAATAATTGAAATTTGAAAACTAAATAAGTTTTTAAAATAAACTTAAAATTGTTAAGAAAACAATTATAATATATTTCTTTTGTCTAAATTTTAATAGAAATAAAGTTGTTTAATACAAACACAAAAAAGCTAATTTATACATTTTTTTCTATATTGCTCGACAGAAAACAGTGACGTACATTGCCAGCGCCGTTGTTTTCTTTCCTCTGTCATTATTTGAACTGAAAATTCCAGATTTCACACTGGTCATCAAACGCAACGTAAACATCTCAATGTTTTCGTAGAATAGAAACTTTTTTTGTATTATTTTTTTAAAAGAAAACAGACAAATTCTAAATATTTTCTCTCACCTGTTTATTAGGCATCCTTGAAGACTCTGTCTGTATTTCATCAGCTTTAAATTCAGTTATATTAAGAAATCAGCCTTTTCGAGTTCATCACTGAAAATAACTAGGGTTTCCGGCATATATCATACCGTTTTTGGTATGTTCGTATACGAATGCGTGCCTCCACCCTTAATAATAAAATAGAATTTAAATATTCTGTTACGCACTTAAGTACTAATGAGGTTGACTCATTTTTTATAACCAATGATTTAAAACTGAAAAACTTAGGTTAAAATCTATCACTAAAATTTGGTACTGTTTAAATAGTAAAATTCTTTCTTTTTCTTTTTACAGATTTTTTATTACCGGATTTGGACGCCATCACACATCTCTGCTGGTTAACGATAGATTGCAGACTGACTGCGATTAATCTGGGTATGACCAGTCCAGTGTATTAACCTCAAGACCCTCCAACAAAATTCAGCGCAGATTGATCTGTGGGGACATGATACTCTCAATCCTTGGTTAAGATGTGATTTTTAAAAAAAAGTTAACTTAATTTTATTTCAGCATACAATATACTCCTAATCTACAAGTCACGAAACTTTGTCAAAGTAGTTAAAACCGTTTATCAAAAAATGATATTTCTGCATTGTCTGCATTAAAGCGAACACGTGAAGGTGAAAGTTTTTGTGATAATAAAATATTAATTTACTATTTTTCTCTTAGGACGCTTCATGGGTATTGGGACACGTCTCACTAATTAATTCCAAAATGTTGTTTATAGTTAAGGCATTAACATTGTGGAGGTTTAAAGACATTGTAATTTATTTTTATCAAATACTGTTTATTCTACTTTTTTATGACGGTATAACCCTACCGGTTTCAAGGCTTTCACCTCATCTTTAGGGGAGCTGTTTGCGCTTCCCTGAAGATGAGGTGAAAGCCTTGAAACCGGTAGGGTTATACCGTCACAAAAAAGTGGAATAAACAGTGTTTGATAAAAATAAATTATAATTTCAAAATGTTTTCATTACAAGGTTTTTTTATCTCATTTCATTTTCCCCCATCTTCATTCTATTGTTGAACATATATTTTTCTATTTGACAACCTTCATGATCTAGCAAAGAAATTTGTAAACAAATATATCAAACCTGTACAAAATAATAAAAACCTGCTTAAAAAAACCTTAAACCCCCCTTCATAAACCCGATGGATTGAGATTTAGTGGGATGGGATAATGTACTTGATTTAATATATTTTTGATTGATTTTTTCATTAACGTATCATGATATCACCCTGAAAGTCATGTTATTTCATTTTTCATGAATAAGATTAACTTTCATTACACTGCTGTTTAAATAAATACAATAAAAAGATACAAAAAAACTTGTAAAAAAATGTATTTACATCAACCTACGAGTACAACCCTCAATAGATGTTGAGGCACTTTTGAAAATTGATTTTCAAGACATTTATTATCGAAAACAAACAAACAATCATTTTTCATTCTGATATTTTTTATATAATATTATTGACTCATAAAAGATATTTTGTTTTGAGAAATATTTGGGAATTTCCAAGAGTAATCAATCAAATTATCATTCAATACAACTCATCAATTAACTTTTACCAGTTATCTTTGTTGATAACTGCTTTGAACAGAGATTTTGTTAATTTCCTTTACCATGTCTCATAATTCTCAGTTACGATGTTCTTCTACTACCTTAAATCCTTAATTTTGGAACATTCCTTATGATTATTAGAAGACACATAATTTTTTCATATGGTGCACAGAACATTCACAAAATGTTGATATACTTATTTTTATTGTAGTTAGATTAACACTTGCCTTACTGTGCATAAAAACTCCACCAGCCACGGTGCTGGACGTTAAGCGTCCAGTAAAAAATATATATTTTAAATAAAAAATATGCAAAATCTGCTAGGTTATTTTTTGTAATCAGCTATAAAAACCATTTTACTATGTATTAAAACGTCGAATAATCAAATAAAATATAAGTCCTGGTCACTCGCTATCCATCACAGGGTGACTGGCAAGTGTTAAAGAAAACTTCCTCCACATGTTATAACATCTTAACAAATAAAATATAAGTCCTGGTCACTCGCTATCCATCACAGGGTGGGTGACTGGTGAGTGTTAAAGAAAACTTCCTCCACATGTTATAACATCTTAATAAATAAAATATAAGTCCTGGTCACTCGCTATCCATCACAGGGTGATTGGCAAGTGTTAAAGAAAACTTCCTCCACATGTTATAACATCTTAACAAATAAAAGATAAGTCCTGGTCACTCGCTATCCATCACAGGGTAACTGGCAAGTGTTAAAGAAAACTTCCTCCACATGTTATAACATCTTAACAAATAAAATATAAGTCCTGGTCACTCGCTATCCATCACAGGGTGACTGGCAAGTGTTAAAGAAAACTTCCTCCACATGTTATAACATCTTAACAAATAAAATATAAGTCCTGGTCACTCGCTATCCATCACAGGGTAACCGGCAAGGGTTAAAGAAAACTTCCTCCACATGTTATAACATCTGAATTAATAATCCTTTCCATCCAATTTACGTTCTGAATATACTTAAATTTCAAATACTCATTATTTCTTGTCAAAATCTTGTCATGTCTATGCGTAATCATCTCATAAAAAAAAAGAAAATTCGAAATATCTGATTAACCTTTCCTGTCCTGTGATGTGTAACTAGTACACATTGCTTCTAAAAACTGTAATATCTCTATAAATATGATATAAGTACTGGCTTCAGATGCTGTAGAAGTTTGTGCGCCGAGAGAAATACATGGAATGACTTTGTGTGGCAGAATATGGAATAAAGTGCTCGGGGATGAACGTTCACTTAACCTTTCCTGTCCTGTGATGTGTAACTAGTACACATTGCTCCTAAAAACTTTAATACATGTATAAATATAATATATGCTGGGTTCAGATTTTAGGTATTCCTCCGTAACACATTTACGCATTGAATGAAAAAAATATATTAATAATAATTAGCACTTATCGCAGTATATGAGCTTCCCCTATGAGTCTACCGATTTCAAGCTTTTCATATAATCATCAAGAAAGCACAAACAAGAAGTCTTGTTTCTGCTCCTATTACACTGAGTGTAAAAACTGTGGTTCAGTAAACGATTTTTTTTATTTAATTATTTTACACATGACAAAAAATATACATAATTTGTGAAAAAACAGCAGGTAATTTAATTCGGATACACAATTTTAATGGATCTGGGTTTGTTGCCTTTCATTTCTCGTGCCCCCAGTAAACTAGGCTTTTGCCTGTATCTCACTGAGAACACTGAGAATTACGATGTCTTTAAATCTCCACCCTGTTAACTCCACAACTGTTTATAATATATTTCATATTGTAATTTATTTTTATCATTTGTAATTTATTTTTATCGAACATTGTTTATTCCACTTTTTGTGACGGTATAACCCGACCGGTTTCAAGGCTTTCATCTCATCTTCAGGGGAGCACAAACAAGGCAACACACACAACGTTAATGCTGTGGCGGTCGCCCACTCGGCGTTCATACATACGGTCAATGACCGATGAAATGACCTTCGGATTCCTCGATAAATCTAAATAAACAAGTCCCAAGTTCACACGCCGGCCATTCAAGTCCGAAGTTCACCCGCCGGCCATTCAACCCATAGCCGAGCGGACCGCATTCCATACTAGAGAGAGAACGCACCACGCTTGTCTCGCTAGTTCCGTATTTGAATGATACCTACATACAACAATTAATCGTTTTGCATTCACAGAAACGAGACGTAGGCATATCGCGAGCGCACTCTCGCGCACATTAAAAAAGATATAAATACCTACGTTACTTATAAAATTGTACAGACTCTCTTTCCGCATTGCGATCTAACGTGTTTTATTATTTATCAACAAATCATCATCATCATCTCTTCCAATAAGAACCATTCTTCTAAAATGACTTAACAATAAACAACATATATTTCATAGATTGCTTTGAAATTTTAAAAAAATAAGAAAAACTATAAGATGACATATAAGGAACAGAAATAAATATTTTACAATTTAGACAAGTTTGTGCATTAATCTAAAAAAAATATTAATTCAAATCAAACAGATAAATGTTGATATTCGCCCAATATTCCTCCTCCCTTATGAATATGTGTTAGGGTGACAAGTTGAGATCATTTTTTGTACTATACCAAAAAATATTTCGAATGCGTTTCATCAAAAGGATCATAATCACGTGTAGATTTTAAAATTATAAAATATATAAAAATATTTTTTTTGTTAATGTGTTAAATTTGTCTAAACCATAACGAGTATTGAACATCTGAAAGCCAGACTATATCGGATTACCAATTCTCCCTCTTGTTTACATCCCCCATGTTCTACGAAAACAGATCTTTTAAATATATTGATTTTCCCCATCAGAAAATGGCGTCATTCGCATATGGAAAAAAATAAAAATAAACAAAATATTGGCACATTTTTCGAAACTAAAACGCAATTTTTGTCACGTAAATAATTTTATTTATTTATTTATTATTACACATGACAAGAAATATACACAATTTGAGAAAAAACAACAGGTAATTTGATTTGGACATATAATTTTAATGGATCTGGGTTTGTTGCCTTTCATTTGTCGTATCCCCAGTAAACTAGGATTTTGCCTGTATCTCACTGAGGATATTTAGCATGAAAAAATAAATCGATACTTCTTTAATTCATACATAATTTTAACAAAAAGGTATAATATAAATAAGGCGCTATTTTTTTAAACATTTTCATAATTTTTAATAATATTTAGATTACCTATACTACTAATATAATATAATATAAGAATTGTATAGATATACATATTATCGGATATCCCGAGCGGTTGCGCTCAAATCGCATTTGTATTTCATACGAATATGGACACTTTAAATGTTATCTATCTCAGAATAGACAATAAGCCTAATAATACAGTTTTTTTTTTAAATTTTATTTACACATGACAAGAAATATACGTAATATGTGAAAAAAACAACAGGTTATTCAATTTGGACATACAATTTTAATGGATCTGGGTTTGTTGCCTTTCATTTGTCGTGTCCCCAGTAAACTAGGCCTGTATGTCACTCAGGATATTTGACATGATAACATAAATCGATACTTTTCTCCGATTTTCGATTACACAAAAATAAAACCCCGTCGCACATTCTTATCAACCTGACAAACAGTGACAAACACTCAATAACAACTGGAAACATCATGTGAAATCAAACTCCTCACACATCATCACTCCAGAAAGATCATCCCATAATATACCGCACACAATCATAAAAATAAAAACAAAAATATACAGAAATACAAATATAAAACAACAAAAAAAGCCCACACAAACTTTTTCCACACGTCATTCATCCTGAAAGCCCAAGTATTCAAACTTCTGTCACAATAACAACCACGCTCCGATCGACTGCCTAAATGGTTTTCCTTCCTTTACCTTTATTGAATTCGGCACGCCATTGTATGCCATGGGATCTAAATAGGCATATTGCCTTTGGGCAAAAGAGGTTTTAACTCTAGGGATGGTGAAAATTTGATTAGTTGCCATGTGTGTCATGTGTATCTGCTGAGTCTGCATCTTTCCCTCTTCTCGATGGTAGTGCCAGAGAAAGGATTTGAGATGCAAATTGGATATGTTCAGGGCCCGATACTCTCTGAAAAGCTCCGCCGGGGGATACCGGGCAGGAAGTTAATTAATTATTTTTACAATCAATTTTTGGGAAACCTGCAATATGTGTTTTTGGGTTAAGTTGATGGCAACTTTTCAATTATAGTAAGGCTTCCATTTATACAAAAAAAAAATATTTTTATCACTGTCAGAGCTTTGAGCTTCATTTTTAGATCTTTGTCAAACATTTTTTCCTTTTAAAACTGACTTCATCTAATTTTTTATCGTGTGACATATGGAAAGTACGTGAAATTCATATATTGAAAAAAGGCAAATCTAATTCGAAACGTAGGACTATCGACAATATTTTTCTTCCCATGTTTTCCTTACATTTATTCCTCAAATTTTCGTCCTATGTTTTCCTTGCATTTAAACAATCAAATAAACTTCAGATATTTTTTTACTTTGTAAATGGTATTTTTAAAGACATTTTTAAATGCAGAAAAAGTAACTTGCAAAATATTTTTTCTTAACAGTGTTTTTGCTGTAAAATTAGATTTACAAAAATGTTTATTTAGATTGCAAAAGTATTTTTCCTAGTTTTTCTAATGAAAATATCGGTTCAAGTTTTATATGTTTATTTGTATAAAGAAACATAATTAAGATTAATCGGAAATGTTTGTTGTAAGTGGAAAATATAACGCAAACAATTTTCTTGAGAAAATGTTCTCAAAATGAGCTGACTCAATTAAGACGTTATTTTTCGCACCGTTGAATTTACACGTGCCATAGTTAATAATTAAGAAAAGTTCACCTTACCATTTGTTAATTTGCTAATAACTTCTTAGAAATCATTTTAGAAATAAGAAAAAGGTAACACTTTAAATATTGCTAGAATGTTGAAATAATATTTTCAGACATCCGAAAAATACATTTTTGCTATAAATTTTATAAAAAAATATACACAAAAGAGTTTCAAAAAGATTTTAAAACGAAAGTTCAATACATCAAAAAGCTCATTGTCAAAAAGGTCCTCTTCGCTTATGTTATATGTAACATAATGCATAAGTGAACAATAAAAAAAAAGAGTTAATGTTTTTCAGAGAAACATGTTTCCAAAAGATGGTAAGTTTTATTTTAATGCAATTGCTACAAAATTGGATGATTTTTTATTGATTTTATCATAAGCTTTTTTTATATTTGTTAAAAATTAATTCCAGTTATGCTCTCGATAAACTTGAAGAAAAGTTTGTTAAAAACTTATATTGCTGAATGATAATGTTAAGACTGGAATTTGTATTGAAGAAAAAAATAATCCAGTTATCAATTATAAATCAGTATCTACGAAAAATCTGCTTTGATCAGTGTTTGATTGGGGGATGAATCCATTTTTTTAAAGAATTTATCCTATGTCCAGAGCGAAGAAGAAAAACAGACAATCGTTTGAAATGTGCGAATTTCTTCAAGGTGATGCAGCCACTGACCGTATAAACCAAATTGTTTATGAAACAAATCTATATTTTTAGTATGTTTTTCAGCAGAGTTTTGTGGTCAGCAATATAATAAAGCAATGGGTAAACATAACATAATGTTAAATGTATATATTCTTAGTTCTGTGTATTCTAGCTTGTGAAACACATTTGGTCAACTGATATTGTTTTACATTCACCTGTATAATCAAATACATTCACCTGTATAATCAAATACAGTGTTTCAGGACAATTTCAGAAGATCGTCTTTATGCTATACTTTTATTTATTTATTTATTTATTTATTTAACACTTTTATTGCAATACAATCTGGCGGGCTTATTGCCAGGCGGCAATCTCTTCCAACCAACCAGACAAAAGTAAATGAAGCAAGTTACGTGGTCGCATAAATCATTCAAATGACTATCCATCCCCACGAAATCCATAAACATATACGTGAGAACATGCCCACAAACCCCACAAAGACGGACAATCACCCGAACACTATTTTTCATATAAAGTGAGATATCATCAATCAAAAGGAAAGGAAAGGATGGTGGAGAGGAAAGGAAAAGAAAAATCAGGAATGAAACACGTTATTTTACTGACTAGAAATTAAGAGTTTTTTCAGTCGCTTCTTAAAGCATGCCAAGGACGGAGCGAGTCTTATATTGGTTTGTAACTGATTCCAGAGTCTCACTGCATGGACAGTAAAGGACGACTTTTGCAATGATATATTAAACTGCTCGGGTGGATGGAGCAACTCAGTAACTAATAAAAACGATCTAGCTTTATACAGTGCACTCAAAACATGGAAACAGTTGATAAATGCGACATGATATTGTCTCAAGGAATAAATATTTTTTTCATTAAGAGAATCTGTGACTATTAATGTGCCACATTTTGTATATGGAAAATACTACAATATGAACTCCAATCGAAGATTTTCAGTTACAAATCATAAGGCAATAACTTAAAAAAACACAGATACGCTTATAAATCAAGTCCAGGTTGTTCAAACAGATAACCTCACATACCGGACCGTCTTGAAGAACGGCACTTCTTAGGGTTTTTACTTTCAAAAATTATCATACTTAAATGATGGATGTTCATAAATTGAAAGCATGTTTATCAAACAGGTTTTAACTTTTGAAACTTAGTTGTGATAATTATGAAAATAAAATGTTGTATAACTTTACGCCAGGGGGGCCAGCCTTTTATAATACATACCATGCGCCAATTTTTTCACAGCTGAGTTCAGATGCGCCATACAACTCAAACACTTTTTTTACCTTCTTACGTTCACGTTTGGGGTTGTAAAATAGTGATTGGGATCTGCTTCGCTTAGGGGAGGAAAAGGAATAACTCAATCACGCAATTCAATTAATTAATTTACGCCATTTCAAAAGACACACGTTTATTGGAGCACCAATCTACAATAGTCAGAAATGATCTCTTGAACTAGAAGGTGATCGCTGTCGTGGACCACATTGATGGTGCTGCAGCTGCCGGAGAGTCTCGTTTGGTGAAGATAACTCTAGTGGACCACAGTTGTTGGATGTGGTGAGAGAGAGAAAGGTCTGAGTGCTCGCCGCTCATCCGCACGTGACTTCAAACACGTGGTGCACGGGGTTTGCGAACATTTGAGCGGGAACGCACAAAGGTAACACCGATAGAAATATTCGCACGTTTGTAAACCCGCCTAAAGTGACAGCTCACAAGTTCCATTCTAAGTGTCGTGACACCGTAAAGTTGAACATTACCGAACGCTGTATGAATTAAACTGAGAGCACTTTGGTGTTGAAAATATGAAGATACATTCAGTTATGACGCCTATTTTAAAAGAATAAGTAGGCGCAAGGATGCAATGCGCCACGGTTTGGCCACCCCTGCTTTACGCAGTGCGTTGTATAGTTCACATTTGTTAGTATTGTGACAACTCTTAATTTAATATCGGGACAGTAAAAAAATCATTCATTCTTAGCAAAAATGGTTATAAAACAGAACAAAATCTTAGCAAAAATAGTCATAAAACATATTAGAAGTTTCCTGACAATCTTCGTAATCTAGTGAGTAAGACGTAATACTGTAAATTAAAGTGTTGGGATTATGTGTTCAAAATGCAAAGTATATATATGGTACATAGCTCTGTAAATATGAAACCGGTATTTTAATATAGAAAATGCACATTTATTGTATGAAAATGTTAAAAAAAAATTATTCTAAGTATTGTCCATCGCTAGCTACATATTTTTCTCATCTCTCTGGCAATTTGTGGATGCCACGCCAAAAAAACTGTTGCTCTTTTGAGGCAAACCAATCATCGAGCCATTTTCGTAAGAAGTGAAGCGCTGCTCAGCAAGTGCGTGTCATTGAGGCCACTTCTTCAAACACCGTAAATAAAATAAGAAAAAATTGTGCTGGAAGATGCCCACCTAAACAAACAACACCTTACAGATATGGTTAGACTATCACCTATAGTCATTTGGAATATCCTCCATCCGCATCTAGGTATGTTAAAAGTTAGTACAAGGTGGGAACCCAGAATGTTCACTTCTTCTTCTTCCTCTTCTTTTAGGTCTGTTAGCCTGTTATGGTCCTGCATCATCGTTTCCCTCTTGTGACGTCGACTGCCAGCTGTTTCTTTCCATCTTTTGAGAAGTCATCCTGGAGGTCTGCTGGCTTGGGAGATACTGTCCCTGGCCATTCTTACGGCTCTCGGTTCCGCCATTCTGGATATATGTTCGTTCCAGAACCTTCTTCTTTGTCGTCCCCATCTGACAATATCTTCAACTTTGTACATCCTTCGGATTTCTGTGTTTCGTACTCTATCACGAAGGGTTTTGCCACCGATACTCCTGAGTACCTTCATTTCGCTGGTTCTAAGGAGATTTTTGGTTCTGACTGTGTCAGCTCTGGACTCTATGCTGTATGTCATTATGGGGCGGACACAGGTCTTGTGTATCCTCACCTTCCTTTAGATATTCATATACTTGTTTTTCCAGATAGTGTTCTTTAAACATTCGGCCTTTCGTGATTGTTTTTGCCATAGAGGTCATTATTGCACATTATGCTTGCACCTAAGCATTAAAATGTTGTTACTTGTTCAATTGGTGTGTCGTCGATCGCCACACTGCATTCAACTTGCCCTCTGACTAGAGTCGTGCATTTAGTCTTGCTGATGGAGATAGACATATTGTATTTTTTGAAAAGATGTTCATGCCAGTTCAAAAACAACAATGCGTCGAATATTCATGACAGTTTTTGGGCATCCACAGAAACAACACAGATGAAATTTTTAGCCGAACTGTTTTTTTTAAATTTAATTTGGTTTCATTACCATGAGCCTGAATGAAACCTGAAGCCCTATGCAGTAGCAGTTAAAGGGCACAAATAAATTTAAATAGTTTAGTGTCACAATCGACTGGAATAATTATGGCTACATTTTTTTATGTGGAAGGCATACTGCCACTAGATTACAAAGATAGGTATCATAATAACTGGAAAGTACTACTGTGGTCTGTTTATACAGTTATTTATTTAGTTCATACTTTTTTGCAAATACAATATGGCGGGTTTATTGCCAGGCAGCAATCTCTTCCAACCAACTAGACAAAATTAAATGAAGCAAGTTACGTGATCGCATAAATTATTCAAATGACTATCCATTCCCACGAGATACATACACACATACGTGAGCATATGCCCACGAACCCCACAAAGACGGACAATCACCCGAACATTATTTTTCATATAAAGTGAGATATCATCAATCAAAAGGAAAGGAAGGGATGGTGGAGAGGAAAGGAAAAGAAAAATCAGGAATGAAACACGTTATTTTACTGACTAGAGATTACACTTATTTTTAAAAATTTTGCGTTTGGTTTATTTTTGGGTTTATTAATTTATTTATTTAACACTTTTATTGCAATACAATCTGGCGGGTTTATTGCCAGGTGGCAATCTCTTCCAACCAACCAGACAAAAGTAAATGAAGCAAGTTACGTGGTCGCATAAATCATTCAAATGACTATCCATCCCCACGAAATCCATAAACATATACGCGAGAACATGCTCACGAACCCCACAAAGACGGACAATCACCCGAACATTATTTTACATATAAAGTGAGATATTATCAATCAAAAGGAAAGGAAAGGATGGTGGAGAGGAAAGGAAAAGAAAAATCAGGAATGAAGCACGTTATTTTACTGACTAGAAATTGATAGTTTTTTCAGTCGCTTCTTAAAGCATGCCAAGGATGGAGCGAGTCTTATATTGGTTTGATTCCAGAGTTTCAGTGCATGGACAGTAAAGGACGACGTAAAAAAAGAGGAGCGGTGAACTTGAAAGACCAATAGACAATATCTGTTTGAGCGTAGCACTAATCTATGATTGGAAAGACGCTGAAAATGTTCAGCGAGATAAGTGGGTGCGGCGGGTCAGTTAAGGATATTATACAATAGAGATAGTTTGTGAATTTGGCGTCTATTTCTAACATACAACCAGTGCAATGTCTTTTGGTATGAAGTTATATGATCGTACTTTCGTAGGTTGAAAATAAACCTTAGACACACATTGAGAGGAAAATGGACAAAGGGTTTCTGCTTTAGTATGACAGTGCATCTGTCTCATTCTGTTTCAAGATAACTATATCCCAAGCTCATTCTGATATCCTCAAACGTACGTCTGATTTGAATTTCAAACCTTCCTAGAAATCAATAAAACGGGAATTGCAAGAATACATGCTTGCATTTTCAATGTGTGCAATCTGTACAATGCAGTCCGAGAGGGGTGGTTAAAGTCTAGGGGATAGTACTCTCTATCTCACTCTGTTTCACGACAAAGATAGTCAATATTTATTCTGATCTCCTCATAAACACGTCTGAGCTAAATTCCCAGGTCATTACCTGTCTGTCTCACTCTGTGTCAAGAGAAATAAATCACAAATTCTTTCTGATCTCTTCATACGTACGTCTGAGTTAAATTTTCGGTCCATCCTGGAAAATCTATAATTACACCTCACTACATGCCTGCATATCCAGTGTGTGCAGTCTATATAATGCTGCCCGAGAGGGTCAGAAAGAGTCTGGTTGCTTGGTATTCTCTGTCTCACTCCGTTTTAAAAGAAATATATATTATATTCATTCTGATTTCCTCATACGCACTAAGTAAAACTCCCTTACAATAAATCTGGAACCACTACATGCTTGTATTTCCAGTGTGTGCTGTCTGTATGTTACATTGCAGTCCGAAGGCAGTTGGAGGAGTGTGGTGGGAAGGACGGTTTATCTCACTCTTTCAAAAAATCTGGAACCACTACATGCTTGTATTTCCAGTGTGTGCTGTCTGTATGTTACATTGCAGTCCGAAGGCAGTTGGAGGAGTGTGGTGGGAAGGACGGTTTATCTCACTCTTTTAAAAAAATCTGGAACCACTACATGCTTGTATTTCCAGTGTGTGCTGTCTGTATGTTACATTGCAGTCCCAAGGCAGTTGGAGGATTGTGGTGAAAAGGACGTTTTATCTCACTCTCTCAAAAAAAAAAATCCAATATCATTATTTAAAGCGATAATTACATGAATACTTTTTTGTTACATTAAATTTAAAAATAGTTAGTTTTTAAGATAGCGTTTATCATAACAATTTTTAGGTCATATTTAAGATAGCGTTTATCATAACAATTTTTAGGTCATATTTAAGATAGCGTTTATCATAACAATTTTTAGGTCATATTTAAGATAGCGTTTATCATAACAATTTTTAGGTCATATTTAAGATAGCGTTTATCATAACAATTTTTAGGTCATATTTAAGATAGCGTTTATCATAACAATTTTTAGGTCATATTTAAGATAGCGTTTATCATAACAATTTTTAGGTCATATTTAAGATAGCGTTTATCATAACAATTTTTAGGTCATATTTAAGATAGCGTTTATCATAACAATTTTTAGGTCATATTTAAGATAGCGTTTATCATAACAATTTTTAGGTCATATTTAAGATAGCGTTTATCATAACAATTTTTAGGTCATATTTAAGATAGCGTTTATCATAACAATTTTTAGGTCATATTTAAGATAGCGTTTATCATAACAATTTTTAGGTCATATTTAAGAACATACATCGTATAGTAAAATAAAATTTTCTTTTATCGTCAGTTCACAGACCAAATTGAATTGAAGAATTAAAATTGAACATCTCTGTTTAATTACGATAATTATCGAATGCTCTTTTTATATATTGACTTACAGTTTGTTTCCTTTTCAATTTCATAGTATTAAAAAAATAATGAAAATGATTACAAAGTATTTTTCCTGCTATAGTGTCATTGTGTAGATAATTTTAACAGGAATTATCATATATTGTTTGAAACTAAATTTTTTCCTTTTCGTTTATGTCATTCTAAATTTATTTTTTTTAAATTTAAAATTTATTTGTATTTTTTTACTTCCACAAATATATTTTTCACATGATATAGAAGTACAAATGAACATTTATTTCGACGATTTTTGTATACAGAAAAAAAATAAACATGTGAACGAATTTAGCAAACATATGATATAAACTTTCTTTACATTTTCTCTATCGGTATCGATTAAACTAATTCACTTGCAGTTTGTGTAAGACTTTGAAAACGTGTGAAATAAAAATTTCGTATTGTTAATTTTTTAAATGAATTATATTTATAATATGCCTGATTTAGTCAAAATGTGGTGCCTTCTATGATGCCTTATAATACGCCTGATATAGTCAAAGTATGATGCCTTCTATGATGTCTTATAATAAGCCTGATATAGTCAAAGTATGACGCCTTCTATGATGTCTTATAATAAGCCTGATATAGTCAAAGTATGATGCCTTCCATGATGCCTTATAATACGCCTGATATAGTCAAAGTATGATGCCTTCTATGATGCCTTATAATAAGCCTGATATAGTCAAAGTATGATGCATTATAATATGCCTGATATATTCAAAGTATGATATACTCAAAGTATGATATACTCAAAGAATGATATACTCAAAGTATGATATAGTCAAATTATGCCTTCTATGATGCCTTATAATAAGCCTGATATAGTCAAAGTGTGATGTCTTATTGTATAATAAGCCTAATGTAGTCAAAGTATGATTCCTTATAATAAACCTGATATAGTCAAAGTATGATGCCTTCTATACTACCTTATAATAAGTCTGATATATTCAAAGTATGATATACTCAAAGTATGATATACTCAAAGTATGATAAAGTCAAAGTATACCTTCTATGATGCCTTATAATAAGCCTAATATAGTAAAAGTGTGATGCCTTATAATAAGCCTGATGTAGTCAAAATATGATTCCTTATAATAAACCTGATATAGTCAAAGTATGATGCCTTCTATAATACCTTATAATAAGTCTGATATATTCAAAGTATGATATACTCAAAGTACGATATAGTCAAAGTATGATATAGTCAAAGTATGCCTTCTATGATGCCTTATAATAAGCCTGATATAGTCAAAGTGTGATGCCTTATAATAAGCCTGATGTAGTCAAAGTATGACTCCTTATAATAAACCTGATAAAGTCAAAGTATGATGCCTTCTATGATACCTTATAATAAGTCTGATATAGTCAAAGTATGATGTCTTCTCAAGATATTCTGAAATGTTTCAGAAATTCAGAGAATATAACAGATACACTCTAGCATAGAGTTTTAAGCCATATTTCGGAATGCTTGTAGCGTTCATTGATAACGTTCAACGGCGTCAACGAATTTTTTTAACATGAAAAAAAAAAATTTTAATAGGACATAAGAAACAATAAATTTTTCATAAATTTTTTATTAATTATTATTCAAAGTAAACTTTATGGAAAAAAATGGAAAATGTATACATTTTTATTTATTTATTATTATTTATAAGAATAATTGCAGGAATTTTTTTGCTACCCTTATTTATTTTGTCTAATCGAAAAGTTAGCGAGATACGTACAATAGATGCATTTGAAATGTGGAGCTAGAGAGGAGTATTGTACGGCACCGGTACAAAGACTGTAACAATAGGTGGATGGCTGCTGCTCGAAGATTTCGGCTCACGGTAAAAAGGTCGGGGAAAAGTAGCAGGGTGAAGAGATTCCTTTTTAGCAGGTAGTAGATGGTCGCAAATAAAAGGCAATAGACAGAGTGAACTGAGAATGTATTTTTTTTCGTTTGGCGCTCTTTATGTGCAGCCAATCGCTCATCACTAGCGTCTGTTTCCGCCCGTGCATGCCGTCATAGCTTGCGAAATATCACAGCTTTCGCAAGTTTTTCGCATGCATGGGCCGGCCGACTTTTGATACTGTGGCGCATAAGGAACATTTCAGTTACGGTCGCGACACAGTACGGACCCCAACAAACATAAAGTTTTTACATAAAACAGCAAAAATACCAATATTATGCATCAAAATAATCAAGAATTTATACATGTTAACCAAATAACAAACAGGAAAACAAATACATCATATATTTTGGGTGACGCATACGTCCGTTACACATATGTTATAAACCTGAATTTATAATAAAATACAAACAAGAATTTACACAAGAAAATTTACCAAGTTAACATGAAAATCAATTATGTTGTTTATAGTTAAGGCATTAACGTTGTGGAGGTTTAAAGACATTGTAATTTATTTGTATCATACACTGTTTATTCCACTTTTTTGTGACGCTATAACCCTACCAGTTTTAATCTTGTTTGCGCTTCCCTGAAGATGAGGTGAAAGCCTTGAAACCGGTAGGGTTATACCGTCACAAAAAAGTGGAATAAACAGTGTTTGATAAAAATAAATTATAAAATCAATTATATTTTATGGTGACGTATACGTCCGAGACAAGTATTATGAATTCCATGGACATCAAGGTGAACTAACGCCTCAATTCTCCTAGGATTGAAAATCACCGAGAGGTTGTTGACAATATACTTTCGACAAGTCCTACGATTCTTTAGGCACATTGTTCGTGGTCAAGGAGACAGTTTGGAGAGGTTTGTGGTTACTCGAGGCGTGGAAGGACGACGCACAAGAGGAGGAATACCAATGCATTGGTCTGACCAAGTGAAATACGCAACTGGGCTTCTCTTAACATGAGATACATGGAGAGCAGTCGTCAGAGGCTATCATGAAAGTCACGATACTCAGTCATAAGCTATATAACAGGATTTATGAAATAATCAGCAACTCAAATTGGTTCACTGATGTATTTGAATTTACCATATATTGGGAATGTGGAGTTCTTGCTATAATATCACTGATAACTAATAGAAGTCGAAATCAACTGGAAATATCAGGAGACTATAAATTACATGCGGTATAGCTATATAACAGGATTTATGAAATAATCAGCAACTCAAATTGGTTCACTGATGTATTTGAATTTACCATATATTGGGAATGTGGAGTTCTCGCTCTTATATCACTGATAACTAATAGAAGTCGAAATCAACTAGAAATATCAGGAGACTATAAATTACATGCGGTATAGCTATATAACAAGATTTATGAAATAATCAGCAACTCAACTTGGTTCACTGATGTATTTGAATTTACCATATATTGGGAATGTGGAGTTCTTGCTATAATATCACTGATAACTAATAGAAGTCGAAATCAACTGGAAATATCAGGAGACTATAAATTACATGCGGTATAAATTACATGCGGTATAGCTATATAACAGGATTTATGAAATAATCAGCAACTCAACTTGGTTCGCTGATGTATTTGAATTTACCATATATTGGGAATGTGGAGTTCTCGCTCTTATATCACTGATAACTAATAGAAGTCGAAATCAACTAATATCAGGAGACTATAAATTGCATGCGGTATAAAGCAGTGCATAGCAGTACACTACTTCAGTGTCTCGGTGATAAAACGTTATTATGTGTCTTGGGGGTATAGGAATTATATATGGCGATCTAAAAATAAAACATTATCCCCGACTATTTTTGTCATTAAACATTAAAACAAAATTATCTCCCCGGCACTTCTATAGGCAGACAGTTCCCCCCTAAACCCCTTTATATATTTCCCAAATCCTATGTAATATATGTGTATTTATATTTTAAAAAGTCACACACGCCTCCCCTTTTAAATGTATCATATATTTACATTTTATATTATAGTTGTCTTCATCCCGCTTCGATTATTTACTGACCTATACACATACGTATCTGGGCCAACTTATTTCCTTTGTAGGTGGCATATCGGAGGAGATAGCACGAAGGACAAAACTGACGTGGAGCTCATTTGGACGTTTGAACAACATCTTCAAAAGTAATCTCCCAATATCCTTGAAGCGAAGGGTCTACAACCAGTGCATTCTTCCAGTACTTACGTATGGCTGCGAGACATGGACGCTCACAGTAAAGAACACACAAACGCTCCAGACCGCACAAAGAGGCATGGAGAGATGCATGTTGGGATATACTAAAAGAGACCGTAAACGAAACACCTGGATTCGCAATATAACAAAGGTAGAAGACGTTATAAAGGTGTGCAAAAGAATGAAGTGGCAATGGGCTGGACACGTAGCCAGAATATCACGTAGCCAGACTCCCGATGGACATCCGAAATAATCCAATGGTACCCAAGAGGCATAAAGAGGCCTAGAAGAAGACCGAAGGTACGCTGGATGGACAAAATCAAGAAGCATGGCAGCATCACGTGGCATAGGCGAGCAAAAGACCGAACTGTTTGGAGTCAACTTGGGGAGACCTTCATCCAGCAGTGGATCGACCCTGGTTGACGATGATGATGATGATGATGACACATATGTATAAATTTTCCATGTGTGACAATAAATTCATAAATTTCCTTATATTTAATATTATTAATTTTTATATCATCCCTTCTGTGTTAGTATTTGACATTTTATTATTGTATCAATCACAACCATCTACAATATGATAAATAGTTTCATTACACAAGCTCAACGCAAAATATTTTGTCTCCATACATGTACAAAAGAAATTAGTTGATGCCTAAAATATTTTATATACTTACATTTAAATGTCAATGGTCTAATGTTAACTAACACGCATGGTCAGCATATAAAATTAAATAATGTGTCACTTAAAAGGGTTCCTTTTTTAAATGTATGTTAAGTAACTTTAAAATTGAGTATAAACAATTTTATTTATCTCCTTGTAACAAAAAAATTGCAATAAACAAAAACCGAAATATACTTTTATATGTACTCGGACTTGAAAAACAAAATAACTTTCCCAAGTGACATCTTTCAACGCGAGAACAAACGTTAATCGTTTAGCAGTCAGGTTCCAAACCATTACATAATATTTAGCTAGAAGTTAATAATTATTTCTAAAGATAACATTATGTTTAATAAAATAATTTGTTCGAATTTATTATATATAAATACGTTTACAAAATTTCTATACGAATTTATTTGTCTGTATTGAAAATATTTTCAGAATTCCTTTTCTTTTGAATTAAGTAACAATTCAAACGTAATGAGAAAGTGTATTTTAATTCTTTTTTTCCTGTTTAAACATGTAACTCCTGTGACAGCTCACAAATTTGCCACAATACAATCTTATGTAAAGTATTTACCTAAATAACTTGCTATTTATTAGAATTGTGGCTTATATTAAAGTTACTAAAATAATTACAATATAATTATTGAACATCGTTACAAGGTTGTATTGGGGCGAATTTATGAACTGTCACAGGACTCATCCTAGAATTTCCGAACTATAATTGAGAACATTTAAGTTTTAATTGTGTATTTCAAGACCATTTTCTGTGTTTTGCTGTACTAGTTTGTATTGCGCATTGTTTAGTGTTTTTGTGTGCATAAATATTTTACTTACAACAACCTTCAACAAATACACCTATGCAATACGAATAAGTGAGGAAAACATTTAACGTTACTTATTCTCACTTATACAGCCGTTTTAAAGGATCTACATTAACCCTTACTTCCTGTGATGTGTAACTAGTACACGTTGCTTCTAAAAACTTTAATATATCTATAAATATAATAAATGCTGGGTTCAGATTTTAGGTATTCCTCCGTAATACATTAACGCATTGAATGAAAAAAATAATATTAATAATAATTAGCACTTATCGGCCACATCAGAGATATTTTGTGAAAATCGGGAATAAATTCACCAATACAATCAAACGTGTGCCAGTGTGTGACGTAATATATTCATTCTAAAAAACCGCTATGGGTGAGGAAGCGACGCTATTCACGTCTCACTCTCACTCTACTTCGGTATATGGGAAACGCAAAGAATAGAATCTCAGTTACCCGTCTTCTCTCTTTTTAGCAGCCAGCCGGCTAATTCGAGGCGGTCGCTCCGTCCGTTTTGTCGTCGTCCGATGTTTTTTTGTCATGGTTTCAGCAAATAAATTTCAATTATTATCACTTTTGACTTCAAATTAAATTAATTTAAGCGATTAGCTATGAATATTTTTATTTTTCCAATCGCTCATTTTTACGGGCGGATTTTTTTTAGCACAGGAAGGGAAAGGTTAAGAAGTTAAAAAAAAACTAGAGACAATATAAAAAAAGCTGTTACCTCAATGTTTTATGATTTAAATAAAACAATAACGAATATTTACCATGAAATAATAATACTAATTAAAAAAAGGACTTTCTTTATAGTGTTGTTTGGATTTTTTTCTCTATTTCATAGGTGTTATCTTTACGAGCT
This sequence comes from Odontocerum albicorne, assembly GCA_949825065.1. Lineage (NCBI taxonomy): Eukaryota > Metazoa > Arthropoda > Insecta > Trichoptera > Odontoceridae > Odontocerum > Odontocerum albicorne. The sequence goes on from OX463843.1 coordinate 2,152,579, forward strand.
TCCTGAAACTACACACACTGCTCATATATAATACTTATATGAAGACCAGTTATGGGACAAGAACATCCACGTCATGGAATAAGGAGCAGCTAGAGTCCTGCCGTAACGCCCCAGTCTATTGGATATTTTTGATTATTTAGTGAAAGGTAAATTAACCTAAAAGTTCTGCTTACCTCCTAAGTAACATCTCTCAGATGTATATTCCAAAGGTACAATGGAGACATCTCATCTTGTCATAACTAAAAATTAAATAATTTAATACTTTTCGAGTTAAATCGTTCATTGCAAAACAAAAGAATTTAGAAATACTGTTGTTCTTTTCTTTTTTGTTTTCAATTTTTTCATAATATTGAACGTTTAAAGTTTTACAAGGAGCAAAACAAGGACTTATTTAAGTTTCAAAAAAATATTTCTTATCATACGAGATGTTACCAAAACAAGTCAATCTTTTTCATCTACACACGCAGAGTCCTACCCAGCCAGCATATCACAGCATCTGATAATAGCTTATGCAGGTCCTGCATGCCTCTAAAATGCATACAGTTAACAACTGCTTCGATGTGGTCCAGGGACTAAATCTCTCCGCACTAACAGAAAGGTAACTCTGATTATTTATTATTCTGGTTAGTTAGAGGAGATTGCCGCCTGGCAATAAGCCCGCCAGATTGTATTTGCAATAAAAGTGTTAAATAAATTACTCTGCTATGACCTGCTTGTAAAGTAGGGGAAAATCAGGTAAATCCATCATTGAGATGTTCAAAGGTTGCCTGGTTTTAACATCACATTTGATCCAAAAGGACCGGTTTTTAATATCAGGTCGATCTAAACCAAATCATTAGGATAACGATGACATAACTGAAGTCAATACAAATACTTAGGATTGCTTAAGACAGGCCAAAAGTGTATCTCGTTCAATAGAATTATGATCATTGACTGAACAATAAAACGGAAATAAAACTAGGCGTTTTTTTCTTGAATCTTCGAAAATACTATAGTTTCACTTTGTGGTGCCATGTTTTATTTAAAAGGAAAATTGTAAATAATATAAGAGGAATGAGGTAGGGGGAGAGAAGTAAGGGGAGTTGTGATTCAATGGTACATAGGTCGGGGAAAAAAATAATTTTACGGGCAGGCCAGGGTCTGGATATCCAAGGGGGATGGATTTTAAATGGGAAACATATTTATCTTCATCTGACGATGAAGACGGAGGGAAGTGTACGAAACCGATAATAAACTCAAACTCAACTAGTGGTGAGCACAAAAATATAAAATAAGTGTTTTATTTATTTATTTTTTACATATTTCTGATATATTAATATGTGAAATTGTGTAATAAAGAACGGTACTGCAGTACATTGGTATAGATAGACAGGCAATACCTCGTGATCGAGTGTGATTGTTCGCAATCTTGATGGAGGACGTATATCACGTCTCTCGCTTTATTGGTACAAGCAAACAATCTGAACTGATCAACGCCAAACTTCAGTTGGCAAGGAAATCAAAATAACAAGGCGGTCAGTAGGTTTAACCTGCCGCAGGTTTTCGTTGTGTAGATTTTCATACAGCGCCTTCTTTTTTGTAAGTATTGCAGGTGAATTTGTTAATGTTATTTACAAATTTGAGCAACGGCTGGGGAAGTAAAGCGAATGACAATTCATATAATTTAACCCTACAGTGCACAATGATGCACATGTGAATTAACCAAAGTTTTTCTAAATATTATTTTGTTGAGTGGTATAAACAACGACTCACGCGCTGTTACTTACGTAATACAATAATCTCCATGCTTTGAAACCACGTTGACTTAATAGAAAACTGTTTTACTGGTCAATTTGGCAGTTGAAGTTTGACTTGTTGCGCGTAGATGACTTTTGTGATTTGTTCCAGTACATATTGAATGCATAAATATATTTTTATTTTTGAAATAAAAAACATCGCGCATTGTAGATTTAAAACTTATCAAGTAAAATTGCTTGAATTAATCATCCACGAAAAGTTTGACTTTTGTAAATTTCACCTAAAATGCCTCGTTTCCGATGTACGAGTACAATACCATACACTGATCTTATATTTGTTGTTGTTTATAGTTAAGGCATTAACGTTGTGGAGGTTTAAAGACATTGTAATTATTTGTTTGAAAACCATTTTTTTATATGAAATAACACAATTGTATAAATAAAAGTAATTTGTTAGTTTTAATATTTATTACAAATTTTATACATTTTTACATTCGATTATTTTCAAGCAGTAAAAATCACAGTGAAAGGAATACTTCACTTACAAATATATTTGTCAATTGAAGTATTATTTTATACTTATGTAATATTTATTTCATAACATTAGCATAGTTTACAAAAATAAAGATTCCTTTATACATTAGTATAGTTTACAGAAATAAAGATTCCTTTATTCATTAGTATAGTTTACAAAAATTAAGATTCCTATAAACATTAGTATAATTTACAGAAATTAAGATTCGTTTATACGTTAGTTTAGTTTACAGAAATAAAGATTCCTTTATACATTAGTATAATTTACAAAAATAAAGATTCCTTTATACAGTAGTAGGGTTTACAAAAATAACGATTCCTTTATTTATTAGTATAGTTTACAAAAATAAATATTCCTTTATACATTAGTATAGTTTAAAAAAATTAAGATTCCTTTATACAGTAGTATAGTTTACAAAAATAAATGTTCCTTTATACATTAGTATTGTTTACAAATATAAAGATTCCTTTACACATTAGTATAGTTTACAAAAATAAAGATTCATTTATACATTATTATAGTTTACAGAAATAAAGATTCCTTTATACGTTAGTATATTTTACAGAAATAAAGGTTCCTTTATACATTAGTATAGTTTACAAAAATAAAGATTCCTTTATACATTAGTATAGTTTTCAAAAATAAAGATTCTTTTATACATTAGTATAGTTTACAAAAATAAAGATTCCTTTATACATTAGTATAGTTTACAAAAATAAAGATTCCTTTATACATTACATAGTATAGTTTACAAAAATAAAGATTCCTTTATACATTAGTATAGTTTACAAAAATAAAGATTCCTTTATACATTAATATAGTTTACAGAAATAAAGATTCCATTATACATCATTAGTATAGTTTACAAAAATAAAGGTTCCTTTATACATTAGTATAGTTTACAAAAATAAAGATTCCTTTTTACATTAGTATAGTTTACAAAAATAAAGATTCCTTAATACATAAGTATAGTTTACAAAAATAAAGATTCTTTTATGCATTAGTATAGTTTACAAAAATAAAGATTCCTTTATACTTTAGTATAGTTTACAAAAATGAAGATTATATTATATATTGAATATTAGGTACTTCACAGATTTAGTTTATAAAAATAAAGATTCCTTTACACATCTGTTATTTATTACTTCTTAGGCATAATTTATAAAAATAAAGATTCATTTATACATATCTGTTGTTTATTACTCTTTAGGTATTGTAGTTAATAAAAAATTAAGATTCCTTTATTCTTATAAATTGAATATTACTTCTTAGATTTAGTTTATAAAAATAAAGATTCCTTTATACATATATGTTGTTTATTACGCCTTAGGTATAGTTTATAAAAATAAAGATTCCTTTATACTTATATAATATGTTGTTTATTACATCTTAAGTTTAGTTTATAAAAATAAAGATTATTTTATAGTTATACATCATATTGTTTATTACAACTAAGGTTAAGTTTATAAAAATAATGAATCCTTTATACTTATAAATTTGTTATAACATCTAAGGTTTAGTTCACAAAAATAAGGATTCATTTGTACATGTATGTTGTTTATTACTCCTAAGGTATAGTTTATAAAAATAAAGATTCCTTCATACTTATACATTATGTCATACTCCTTAGATAAAAAAAGAAAACATTACAACTTATTCAATGGATATTATGAAAGTATATTTTACATTAAAATTGTATGAATATCACAAAATTAGCAAGTTGTTTTGAGAAGCTTGTTTTATAGAGATGGTATTTCCACAGAAATATATTGAGAGTTGTTGGAAGATTTTTTCAGAGGGTTATGAATACACAGTGGTGTATTAGTATACATCTTAATAAAGGTAAGTAAAATATAAGCACTTGAAATCAATAATAAATGTAAAAAAAAAATATTATTGAGAATACCTGATTTATACATGTTTAATGGTGTGAGATACATTACATTACTAAATTGTGACTCCTTTAAGTATCTTGGGTCACTCATCCATAGCGATGGAGGATGTGCTGAAGATGTAACACATAGAATTAGTGTGTGGTGGATGAAGTTTAGATCAATAGCGGGAGTTCTATGTGATCCGAAAATGCCAGTCAAGTTAAAAGAAAAAGTATACCAAACGATTATCAGACCCGCACTACTATATGGCTCCGAATGCTGGACGATGTATAACTCTTACTCTAGGCAACTAGAAACCGCTGAAATGCGCATGATGTTCGGCTGGTGTGTCCCTAAGAGACAGGAAGCCTAGGTGTTACAGACATCATCAGTAAGGTGGAGGAGAGTCGGATGGATTGAGATGGTGTGGGAACGTTGAACGCAGAGCACCCTATTTGAGATCAGGCATTTTACACAAGGTTCTCTCTAGTATTGAAAAGTTTCACATAAAAAAAACGAGTAGGTGTGAAAAATCCAATTCAACCCATCAAACAGGTAGAGGGAGAAAATAAAATATATGTTTCCAAATACACTCAATAAAACTATTACAGAAAAAGTATACCAAACGATTATCAGACCTGCACTTCTCTATGGCTCCAAATGCTGGACGATACATCAACGAGTTACAGACATCAATAATGAGATGGAGGAGAGACCATTGAGATGGTATGGGCACGTTGGACGCAGAGCACCCTATCACATTGTGAACCAGGCAATCTCAGGAACAAACAACCAAAGGAAGACCAAAGAATTCATGGGTTGTGCAAAAAGATAAACTGATGCAGAGGCACGGCCTGGGGGACGTAGTCCGGGACAGAAGAGTATACAACCTGAGGACGAGGAGAGCTGACCCCAACAGTCTTCGCAGACAGTGAGTTGGGATGGAGCCAGGGAGAAGAAGAAAGAATGGAGTGAAAAATGATCGGACAAAATAAAGTAATTTGTTAAGGAAATATTTTTAAAGTCAAACAAATACTTTAATGACAGTATTATTTGACCACATTGAGAGAATCAATTGCAAAATATTTAAACTATAAATGGATATCTTTTAAAGTAATGAAAAAGGAAGAATTGATAGGGAGATACTGAATGTATTTATTAGAGGGGTGTTATAGATACAACAGTTTTTATAATATGATATAAAAGGATACACAAGGAAGCTAAAAAATGCATATTTTCACTATGGTTTTGACGTGAATAACAAATGGACGAAGAAAGTCGAACAAAATAAATATATTATGTGAATGTGACAAAAAAAATATGGCAGAATAAGACTTTAATTTTTTTTTTTTTTGCTTTGTGTTGATACTAGACGCTATCGTCTTTCTTGTGCATTTTGGTAAGCTTTGTGACCATAATGAGTAGGCATGTGGTATTTATTTTCATAATTCCAATCCAATGAAAATATTTTGCAGCCATAGAAGTACTACTCTCTATCCTCTGTGAAAAACATTTCCTCTATATGCATCTGTAAAAAAACACTTGTTTTAATATATTATATAGGGAAACAATCCCACAGGAAAACATAACACAATGCAGAAGTATGTTTTCTGATTACGAAAAGGTAAAGGGAGGTATCGAACGTTTTATTACGACAGTTAATCAAGTTATCAAGGTACTGTCAAATATGCTTATTTTAACCAAAGAATGTGACATACTCGTAAGTGTTTTACTGCTTACTTGAGTAAAACACTTACGAGTATGTCAGCCTGAAATGTGAATGCAGAGTGTGAATACAAGTGCATATCTAAATAAATACTGCATTAAGGGGGTGAATACAAGTGCATATCTAAATAAACACTGCATTAAGGGGGTGAATACAAGTACTTATCTAAATAAATACTGCATTAAGGGGGTGAATACAAGTACATATCTAAATAAATACTGCATTAAGGGGGTGAATACAAGTACATATCTAAATAAATACTGCATTAAGGGGGTGAATACAAGTACATATCTAAATAAATACTGCATTAATGGGGTGAATACAAGTACATATCTAAATAAATACTGCATTAATGGGGTGAATACAAGTACAAATCTAAATAAATACTGCATTAAGGGGGTGAATACAAGTACATATCTAAATAAATACTGCATTAAGGGGGTGAATACAAGTACATATCTAAATAAATACTGCATTAAGGGGGTGAATACAAGTACATATCTAAATAAATACTGCACTAATGGGGTGAATACAAGTACATATCTAAATAAATACTGCATTAAGGGGGTGAATACAAGTACATATCTAAATAAATACTGCATTAATGGGGTGAATACAAGTACAAATCTAAATAAATACTGCATTAAGGGGGTGAATACAAGTACATATCTAAATAAATACTGCATTAAGGGGGTGAATACAAGTACATATCTAAATAAATACTGCATTAATGGGGTGAATACAAGTACAAATCTAAATAAATACTGCATTAAGGGGGTGAATACAAGTACATATCTAAATAAATACTGCATTAAGGGGGTGAATACAAGTACATATCTAAATAAATACTGCATTAATGGGGTGAATACAAGTACAAATCTAAATAAATACTGCATTAAGAGGGTGAATACAAGTACATATCTAAATAAATACTGCATTAAGGGGGTGAATACAAGTACATATCTAAATAAATACTGCATTAAGGGGGTGAATACAAGTACATATCTAAATAAATACTGCATTAATGGTGTGAATACAAGTACATATCTAAATAAATACTGCACTAATGGGGTGAATACAAGTACATATCTAAATAAATACTGCATTAAGGGGGTGAATACAAGTACATATCTAAATAAATACTGCATTAAGGGGGTGAATACAAGTACATATCTAAATAAATACTGCATTAAGGGGGTGAATACAAGTACATATATAAATAAATACTGCATATTGGGGGTGAGTACAAGGACATATCTAAATAAATACTGCATTAAGGGGGTGAATACAAGTACACATCTAAATAAATACTGCATTAAGGGGGTGAATACAAGTACATATCTAAATAAATACTGCATTAAGGGGGTGAATACAAGTACATATATAAATAAATACTGCATATTGGGGGTGAATACAAGTACATATCTAAATAAATACTGCATTAAGGGGGTGAATACAAGTACATATCTAAATAAATACTGCATTAAGGGGGTGAATACAAGTACATATATAAATAAATACTGCATATTGGGGGTGAGTACAAGGACATATCTAAATAAATACTGCATTAAGGGGGTGAATACAAGTACACATCTAAATAAATACTGCATTAAGGGGGTGAATACAAGTACATATCTAAATAAATACTGCATTAAGGGGGTGAATACAAGTACATATATAAATAAATACTGCATATTGGGGGTGAGTACAAGGGCATATCTAAATAAATACTGCATTAAGGGGGTGAATACAAGTACATATCTAAATAAATATTGCATTTAGAAAAAATCGTTTATTTGTTTTTTGCATATTCTTAAAGATTAGAGCTTTAAAAATTTGTTCTCAAAAGAAAGTTTTAAAATTCTAAATATTTACGAAGTTATAGCTATAAATGAGGCAGCAATTATGCCGCACCGGAATGACTCAGACAATAACCTCAAAAATTGAAACGTGTTTTTCTCGAAACTACTTTTTTCGACCTGGTCGACATAAAATCTCAAGTTCTTGGTAAAAAATTTTGATAAATGTTTTTATATCGTTTCTACCTTGGAAAATTCAAAAGTATTTTTTTACTATTTTTTAAATTTTAAAATAAAAAAAGTATAAAATAGATTTTTTTCAAACAGCCGCCATTTTACTTTTTTTTAGGTACCCACTATAATGAACTTTGAACAATTTAAATACGGACCTTCAATCGATCTCGGAGTGGACTGGGGAGCATGGCTTACTCATCAATCCTAAGAAGTCTCAAGCGATCCTCATTGGCAGCCCTCAGCTTCTCGGTAAATTCAACACTGACTTACTTCCTCCAATATTACTTGATGGCTCTATTATACCATTACATAAAACTGTTAAAAACCTAGGAGTGCTAATAGATAACACTCTCTCATGGCGAGATCAAATAAATGAGGTAAGCCGAAGGATCTTCTTCAGCCTTCATTCCCTTAAAGTGTTGCAAAGATTTCTACCAACTAAAACCAAAATTTTACTCGTACAATCTCTGCTCTTTCCGATTCTGGACTATGCGGACGTATGTTACTTGGATGTTACAGAGGAACAGCTGAACAAATTACAGCGTCTTCAAAATGTGTGCCTAAAATTTATTTTCAACCTACGAAAGTACGATCATATAACTTCATACCAGAAGGCATTGAACTAGTTGAATGTTAGAAATAGACGCCAAATTCACATACTGTCTCTATTGTATAATCATGGATCAATCATGGATTAGCGCTACGCTCAAACAGAGATTGTTTATTGGCCTTTCCAGTTCACCGCTCTTCTTTTTTCACGTCGTCCTTTACTGTCCATGCAGTGAGACTCTGGAATCAGTTACAAACCAATATAAGACTCGCTCCGTCCTTGGCATGCTTTAAGAAGCGACTGAAAAAACTCTTAATTTCTAGTCAGTAAAATAACGTGTTTCATTCCTGATTTTTCTTTTCCTTTCCTCTCCACCATCCTTTCCTTTCCTTTTGATTGATGATATCTCACTTTATATGAAAAATAGTGTTCGGGTGATTGTCCGTCTTTGTGGGGTTTGTGGGCATGTTCTCACGTATATGTTTATGGATTTCGTGGGGATGGATAGTCATTTGAATGATTTATGCGACCACGTAACTTGCTTCATTTACTTTTGTCTGGTTGGTTGGAACAGATTGCCGCCTGGCAATAAGCCCGCCAGATTGTATTGCAATAAAAGTGTTAAATAAATAAATATAATGACATATTTTTTTACAAAGAAAACTGTGTATGATTTTGGTTTCGGATTTACTAAAGGGTTTCAATCATGTTGACCAACTTAACCCCTTTTTTTAAACGACAATATATAACATCTGATAACATCTTGAATTTTCAGTTTTTAGTCTCACTTTTATGTAGTACATTCTCAAATCATTAATGAACAACATTTTTAAAAAAATATACATAAAAATTATTTTGGGTTTTTTTTTTGTCTGAAAAAAAAAACGCCTGAAATTCACGACTCTAGAGTAGAATAAGAAGAACTTTAGCCGTAACACAAGAGAAAATCATATGAATGTACATTATAAATCTGTCATAATGAATCCAAATTAAGAAATTAGAATTGAAAGGAAGAAAACTAAACAATATGGATAGACTGATGAATAAGTCAAAATATTTTTTGAAAAAATTTATTGATGTCGAAGAGACGAAATATTGTTTAAGTGAAGTGTGGTGTTATATATCATATGTTTGACTTTTTTTTTTCACCTGGCGAGTTAATTGCCATGTGGCTATCTTTTCCAGCCAACCAGAAAGATGTTTTAATGGGCCCTAAGTGAAAACCAGACTGGAATTCCATTTAAAACTGGATTCCAACGGGGATCAAACCCGCTACCTCCGGATCGGTAGACAAGCATCTTACCACCAGGCCACAGATGTCATCGGAGGTCAACTTTACCGATTGGTTTAAGGTAGAGTTTTGATGTACGTATATGGTATAAGTAAAAAAGCCAAAAAAAATATTTTTTATTTGTTTACATCGTGAACATGTAACGATTTGGCTAGGTTAGTTCGAAAGCAATGCATCCGATATCAACCAGCGTGTAGCGATTGGAAAGAAAGTCAATGGGAGACTGAAACATGTATACTCAAACCGGACAGTATCAAAATTTGCTAAGAAGAAAGTCCACAATATAATTTTGGTGCCAACTTTACTATGGGAGCGAAACGTGGACGTGGAAAAGACTCAGAAAAGCCGAATAAATGCTATAGAAATATGTGTACGGAATGAAATGATAAGAAATAAATGTGAACTAACGGCTGATGTGTTACGTGTGAAGAAGAGTATGTTGTAATGGTTTGGATATGTGGAACAAATTAATGAAGGCATGTGAGAGGAAGACCATAGAAGTACGGCTGGATCAAGTAAATAATATTTTGAATGAAAAAAACGTAGGAAAACCATTGAAGTTGTATGAGAAGTTGTATGGATTTAGAAGAGGATATTGCCGCTCTGTCATTTCTGCCTACCCCGTCAAGGAAATGGCGTAATAGTGTTTATATAATAATTATTATATTCATATCCAAGATTTAATAAAATTATTGAAGTTTTAACAATTACATGTTAAATTAACAGCCCTTCAGCTGTCAACATTCACATAGCGTCAGATGATTTTAAAGAACAGTTCCTTGCAAAGAAAGCTCGATCTACAGCCTGCGATTACACCAGCGGTTCAGTAAAAGTTTGGTTAATATAAAAAACTTGGAAATAAATAATATTGGAAATTAGTTTAGTATACCAGTATATGGATAATTATTTTTTTAAATATTCGGAAATATATCTTGAATGTAAAAAGTGCAATCAATAAGAAATTTATCAATTATACTTAATTTTTATGTGGTCACTGTAAATTCTACCCAAAAATATGTAACGACTCGATCTAGTCTGCGATTATTGCATACATTTACTAGAAGTATGTTCAATATGGAAGGACTGAAAAATATGAATATTTAAATTTTGTTTATTTTTAGAAAAATGTTAAGTAAGAACCATAAATAATAGAAGATTGTACATGACGAGAAATGTTAATGTAAAGGAGGCTAAAGTTGTGTGCTTTCGTAGAAAAATGTGGATATCTATATTCTCTGCCTTACTACGGATACTTAATGTGTAAGCACTTTTTTTGACAAAATGTTATTTGAACAATCGTTGTAAAAAAGTAAAACAGTGTTTTTTTTTCTACATAAAAAGTGCAACCAACTACAAAATTATCAAGAATGTTTATTTAACCACTCATGAAAGATACAAAATAAATGGATTTAAGAAAAAGATAAAGCGTATCTCATTGCAATGAGCAAAACGTATAAAAAAACAGATACGTGAGACTCTCGCGCCGTAGAAGTGAAACTTCTTAGGTCCTAAAAAGTTGATTTTATGCATTGCTTTTTTTCCATTTTTTAACCTTTTTTTTATTTTAGGGTTAGGAAATGGTCGTGAGGAATTAAATTCAAGAAAATCTCTCTTAAATAAATAAAAAATTGTTACGTTTAATTTAATTCGAGAAAATTTCTAATATTGTAATTTATTTTTATCAAACACTCTTTATTCCCCTTTTTTAAACAGTGTTTAATATAAATAAATTACAATGTCTTTAAACCTCTATAACGTTAATGCCTTAACTATAAACAATAAATGTCTAATAATTATTAGATTGATATATTGTATAATGATAAATAATTATTAATATTAAAATAATTAATAATAATTTATTAATAAATAAAATATTTAATAATAATTTAATATTAATAAAATAATAATATAATACACCGTTTCACTTTTCGTGATGTTCAGGCCAATTTGCCCTACTGCGCCTATAGAAGTTTCACTTCAAAAAGAAAGAAGAAAAAATACAGATACACTCGACCAAGAATGCAGAAAAAGTAAAATATTTTATTTAAAAAACGATCACACATCTTTGCAGAAAATCTTACAACTCTTGAAAAAAAATATATAATTAAACTAGAAAGATATTAAACGTACAATAAGTATTCCTTCCCACCACGCGAAAAAAAATTCAATAACTTGCTCCTAGTATACTCAATTAACTGTGGAAGTAATTAACAACGGACAAAGTATTATAGTGGCAATATATTAATCTATAGGTTTCATTTATTTCCAGGTTTGAGTTGTAGGCGGTAGAGAAATATCGTTCACTATCCAAATAATATCACGCGAAAAAAAATGAGTAAACTTCCTCCTAGTATTCTCAACTGACTGGAAATTATAATTAACGGACAAAGCATTATACTGGCGATATATTAATCTATAGTTTTGATTTATTTCCAGGTTTGAGTTGTAGGCGGTAGAGAAATATCGTTCACTATCCAAATAATATCACACGAAAAAAATAATTGACTAAACTTCCTCCTAGTATTCTCAACTGACTGGAAATTATAATTAACGGACAAAGCATTATAGTGGCGATATATTAATCTATAGGTTTCATTTCTTTCCAGGTTTGAGTTGTAGGCGGTAGGGTAAAGTCATTCACTATCCAAATAATATCACACGAAAAAAATAATTGACTAAACTTCCTCCTAGTATTCTCAACTGACTGGAAATTATAATTAACGGACAAAGCATTATAGTGGCGATATATTAATCTATAGGTTTCATTTCTTTCCAGGTTTGAGTTGTAGGCGGTAGGGTAAAGTCATTCACTATCCAAATAATATCACACGAAAAAAATAATTGACTAAACTTCCTCCTAGTATTCTCAACTGACTGGAAATTATAATTAACGTACAAAGCATTATACTGGCGATATATTAATCTATGGTTTTTATTTATTTCCAGGTTTGAGTTGTAGGCGGTAGGGAAATGTCGTTCACTATTCAAATAAGGTCGAAAAAAGATGTTAAATTGTGAAGAATTTCATTTATACACTAAGATTTTTGGTGAATATTCGAATCATCTTTTGGATTAGTAAGGAGGGCAAATATTCACTGATTTCTAGAATAACCCATTATAATTATTGCTATAGATTGTCTATTTCGAATGAATGATTAACTGAGCAGGGTTTTTTATAAATATGGTTAAAAAGTACAGATTTTTAATAAATATAATTAAAAACCTGTACTGGAACCAAGAATCTGTTATTTAATTGGAAAATAACAAATCAAAAGGCATATCGATTCAACGTGGAGTCCGACAAGGTTGTATTTCTTCAACTATGTTATTCAATCTGTACTCTGATATAGTTTTTAAGGAAGCACTATATAACTTGAATCTGGGAGTCAAAGTGAATGGTGTACCTATGCGTCAATAAAATCAGGTACGCAGATGATACGGTTGTTCTGGCAGACAGTATTGACGACCTTCAAACGGTTATAGATAGAATTAATGAAGCCGGTGTGAGGCTGGGGCTGAACATGAACGTGACTAAAACTAAGTTCATGGTGTTTGGCCGGCAGGATCACGCAGGAGCACGTCTTACATTGAACGGTGCTGATTTAAAGAGAGTGAAAAAATTTAAATACCTTGGAAGTATCCTAGTGAAAGACCTCGACCCAGAAACCGAAGTGCAGAATTGAAACATCTCGTGCGGATTTTAATAAAATGAGAAGCGTATTCTGCGATGATAATCTAAACTTGAAACTTCGACAACGGTTAGTCAAATGCTACGTTTGGTCAGTGTTATTACATGGAGTGGAATCATGAACCCTCGAAGTTGGTAGTATGAACCGACTGGAAACATTCGAAATGTGGATACACCGGAGAATGCTACGGATACCCTGGCAGATATGATCAGCAACACGAGGGTTCTTCAAAAAGCCAAAGTTGATAAAGAGTTGCTGACTAATATTAAAATCCGAAAGGTGTCCTATTCGGGGCATTTACTTAGAGGAGAAAAGTACAAATTACTGTACCTGATCATCCAAAGCAAAATAGAGCGTCGAAGAGGTATTGGTAGGAGGCAAATTTCCTGGCACCGTAATATACGTGATTGAACTGGTATAAGAAGCATTGGGGATATTTTTCGGGCTGCAGGGGACAAAGATGCTTACTCTCAGGTGATAGTCAACGTTGAGGGGACCTGACATGAGACTAGGAAGAAGAAGAAGGTCAGTTAAGCTACAATATTTTCCTTACACTCCTTCATGAATATTTATCTTACAATCCTGTTTTTTCTAATACTTCACGCATCCTATAGTTTTTTAAAAACTAATTCTCACAGCACAGTTTTTCATCACAACATCGCTACATGATTTGTTTTTAATACCAGAGACAAATGAATACAGGGTATCATTGAATAGACGAAGATTTGAAATATAAATTTAAAAAAAATGCGAATGATGGATATCGTTATTCTATAAAAAAAATACACCGGCATTTTTACTAGGATATTTATCCATATTTAAAAAAATACGTGCCCAGACAAAGTAGAATGAATTGAAATTATTTTTTTATGGCCGATGATTTCAATAAATGGCACTGATACTATATATAAGTTAGAGAAACATAGAAATAACGTGGCAGTATCTATTTAATCTGTTATGTAAGGAGAAAAAACGTGGTAGTATCTACTTAATCTGTTATGTAAGGAGAAAAAACGTGGTAGTATCTACTTAATCTGTTATGTAAGGAGAAAAAACGTGGTAGTATCTACTTAATCTGTTATGTAAGGAGAAAAAACGTGGTAGTATCTACTTAATCTGTTATGTAAGGAGAAAAAACGTCCTAGTATCTACTTAATCTGTTATGTAAGGAGAAAAAACGTGGTAGTATCTACTTAATCTGTTATGTAAGGAGAAAAAACGTGGTAGTATCTACTTAATCTGTTATGTAAGGAGAAAAAACGTCCTAGTATCTACTTAATCTGTTATGTAAGGAGAAAAAACGTGGTAGTATCTACTTAATCTGTTATGTAAGGAGAAAAAGAAAACAATCTTAATGATAGGTAAGAAAACATGACAAAAACGAAAAGTCAGGGACAAAATAGGGAGAAGTGAAGATATATCTCTCCCCTTAACCAGAATGGGGTATTGCGTGATGTTGATGATGATGATGTGTACCGGTTATTTGTTGGTAAACGACAATGGCGGCCGAAGGGGCGTGACCGGTGTTACGAGCGCCAATAAATTCACAGCAAGTATCAGGAGATCATAGATTGCTAAAGATACTAATTTAATAAGAGATAATTTACAATTTTCACCGAACTCTTTTCACACTAGTGTCACATATGATACACCATAAATTGGTGACACCATTTTAAGTTATTTTAGTTTCATATATAATATATTTTTTTTTGTTTCACTAGGTAGCACGATATCTCAACAATATTTTTTTATAAATATGTTTTGAAGCCTTTTGAAAGAATATAAAGTATGGAAAATAAAATATTATGCATGATGAGATGTATGAATATGAAGGAAGCAAAATTGTTGTGTTTGGATAAAAAAAAATGTGGAGATCTCTTATATTTACTTACCCTGCAAGGGACACGACGTGATGATAAGTATAATGTATGTATTAAATGCTTTAAAACCACTTTTTTTAATAAATTTAAACATATTTTTTGTGAAATAAATTTTGCGTATTCCATTTGAAAATAAATGTAATTTTATATATTTTTAAGGTAATTTTGCTCTCACCCTATCGTCATTTTTATATTATGTTATGTAAACATTTTAATGAATTTACACATTATGAAAAAAAAAAAAAAAAACTTTTTTGAAATAGGAAACAAAATGTTACGAAGAAACTTATTATAAGTTATTATATATAAATTTAATGCAAATAAAGCGGTCAATCGATCCGATCAGCAAATATATTTTATTACAAGCCTCAACTAAGTGTAGCTAATTTTACCCACCCCCTGTTTGTAATACACGTCTCATAATTAAGCCTCTATTTTTATAAACATAAGAATACAGAAGTTTTAAAAGGGAGAAGTCTTGCAACGAATGATTGTTATCATCTTTTGACAATTTAAATGCACCAATTTATTCCTGCCGTTGATCGTTCACCTAATTCATAGACGCCCTTAAATACACTATTTGACTGGTACCCCTCAAATATATGACTGATTTTTTTATGGATTTGACAACTTCTACATTCTACATTAAATACAAGCCAGTTTTCTCGCCTTCGTTGCGGTATTTTTTCGAAGCAGATAATCTAAACTTCTTGTATTTTATTATTGGTCAAAACGAATATTTAATATTATATTTTTCACTTTTAAACAAAATAGAAATTGTATATTGATTTTCACTTAAAGTAAAATTCAAAACTGAAAATTGCACAAGTGAAATTTTAACACTTTAACTTAAAATTGTTTAAATTTAAAATACGTAATACACACACACAAAAAAAAAAAAAAATAATTTAATTAAAGGCAATAAATATTTTGAGATCAACTTTATTAACATTTTCAACCATTTTTTTGTGTTAAATGCAAACATCCGATGTCTGGGGGAGCAAATGCACAACTGAATGTTCAGTCTGCCAAAATTCTGGGCCTCTTGCGGTAGTTTAACCCCTCCTGTGGGTCCAGGGGGTGATCTGACTGGAGGTATTTTTACTGTTTAATGTGGCAAGTTGCCACAAAATCTTGAAATAAAATCACCTAAATTATTTGTTGACAAAAAAAAGTATTATTAACAACAAATCACAAAACTAGAGTTATTAATATACTTACCTAATAAAAAAAAAGTATTATTAACAACAAATCACAAAACTACAGTTATTAATATACTAACCTAATCAAAAAATGTATTATTAACAACAAATCACAAAACTAGAGTTATCAATATACTTACCTAATCAAAAAATGTATTATTAACAACAAATCACAAAACTAGAGTTATTAATATACTTACCTAATAAAAAAAAAGTATTATTAACAACAAATCACAAAACTACAGTTATTAATATACTTACCTAATCAAAAAATGTATTATTAACAACAAATCACAAAACTAGAGTTATCAATATACTTACCTAATCAAAAAATGTATTATTAACAACAAATCACAAAACTAGAGTTATTAATATACTTACCTAATCAAAAAATGTATTATTAACAACAAATCACAAAACAAGAGTTATTAATATACTTACCTAATCAAAAAATGTATTATTAACAACAAATCACAAAACTAGAGTTATTAATTACTTACCTAATCAAAAAATGTGTTATTAACAACAAATCACAAAACTACAGTTATTAATATACTTACCTAATCAAAAAATGTATTATTAACAACAAATCACAAAACTAGTTATTAATTACTTACCTAATCAAAAAATGTATTATTAACAACAAATCACAAAACTACAGTTATTAATAAACTTACCTAATCAAAAAAAATATTTGTACAGCGCTATTAAAAGAACAAGAAAAGAAAGTTTCTTGAAAATGTAATATTTTTTCCTTCTAATGGTGGTATCGGTCCATTGGGACTTGTGTCACTTATTACATTCAAACTGTTTTTAAGGAGACCTTTAGCCCACCTTTAATTATAAAATCTTTTTTCAATCTACCTTTTCTCAATATTGCTATACTTATTATAAAATTATCTCCTCTATAATTCGTACGCAAACACTTGGAAATGAGTTTTGCAGCAATTTAGATATTTTTAATATAAGTACCTATGCACAGTATTCGCCAGAATATCACAATATTTATCACAATAACAATATTTAGAAATAGCTACTAACCTTAATTAATACAAATTAAATGCCCAGCGGTAAATAATGGTAAGCGACATGTATCACATTTTGAGTTATAAAGAAAACAAGCCTTTATAAAATCTTAAAATTTATTCATGAAACATTTATTAAAAAATAATGTAATTTAAAAAAGTATCAGGTTTTAAGACTATTCTGTTTGAGTATAAAAAATTTTAATTATACCCTTAACTATCTAATTTGTAATTTTGAAACTCGTCTTTTGTAGTTTTGTCGCTTACCATTATTTACTGCCGAGTCCTTCAAATAACCTAATAAAAACAAAACATTAAGGACAATACTTTGCCTCTGGAGTTGAGTAACCCTGCATCAACACGTGGAAGGTTTCGATTTTGCAAAGCAGCTTGCATCTCGTTCTACAAGTGAGCCCATATGTTTTTTTTTTAATCTCAAGATCTATCCATAAAATTCTCGAAAAATCATATTCTTCTTCTTCTATTTAAACGTTGTTTCACTAAAAACAAATCATAGTTCTTATCACTATAAAATAAGAGTTCTCCAATTACATAAGTCTACTTGGCTAAATTTGGTAATATTTTGTAATAGGTTTATGGTACATACATATATTGAATTTTAATATGCATTTTATTATTTAATAATTTTAAACAATAACTTTCTTATTACTCTTTTTATTATAACTTCTGCTTTTAAATAAAGTTACGTATTTTTGTCAATAATTTTAAGTACTTGTATAACTTGTCATATGTGCACTTGTATATAAAAGACACTGCTATGTCGTAAATAAAATAAATAAATATTGGGCATAAGTTTCTTTTTGATGACCTCTGTGGTCCAGTCGAGAAACTTTTAAACGCATTTGTTATTTTCAACATTATAATTTTTAACATTACGTGATCGTGTAAGGAACACCACAATCCGAGAGGTCTATGAGGTCCAAGATGTGGTCAGATTGGGACGACAGCGTCGACCACCAACATGTACAGAGAATGAATTCCACAAGAATTCCATACATAGCTCTGCATAGGTGCCGGATGGACGGCGTCTGCCAGGGAGACCCCCGAAACGATGGAGAGATAGCTGGAGCTCAGCATCACAGGACAATCTTGCAGTAACAGACTCTTTAGAGCCTACAGAAAGTTTAAGAAGAAGAAGAATAAAAAAGGGTAAAACTGTAAAAAAATCCCAGACAAATCTTCATAAACTCAGTGGAATGAAATATTGTGGGATGGGTTCATATTTTTATTATAATATTTTTATTTTATACTTTACAAATTAAATAATGAATTTTAAAATATTTTTTTCACATTGCATTTTAAATCATTTTTTATTATATAAGGATTTCAGTGAACTAAAATTAATTTGAAATTATTTTCAGTTACTAAGGCAAATTGATTTTCAAGACTTGTTTATACTACCTTGATCAAAAAGTTTTAGGACCGGCCACCGTGTGGCGCTGTCAGTCACTCGATTGGAATTCTTTTGTTTTTGTTAGGTTACCACATCTATCATTGACACTTCCTTCCAAATTTCAGCGTCATAGCTTGACATTTGTAAATGTTACGCTGTACTGAGTACGTCTACCTAAGTTTGAAAATGGCATCAACTGTGCATCAACGAGTTTGTATTATTTTTCGTGTAAAAAACGGATTTAACGGTCCGCAGACCTTGGAAATGTCGGAGAAGTGTTTTTCGATGGCACGAACGCTTCAGAAGTGGTCGTGAGTCGGTCAAGGATGACGAACGCAGTGGCAGTTGAAAACCGATGAAAACATCGATAAAATCAAAGAAATGTTGACCGAAAACCGCAAATTAACCATCATAGAGCTGGCAGAGGACTCGAACATCACTTATGGATCCGCTCAAGATATTTTGGTTAGTGATTTGGGCCTCAGACGTGTCGCTGCAAAACTTGTGCCGAAAGACCTCAATTTCATGCAAAAAAAAGGACCGCATTGAAATCGCGTAAGGCATGATTTCCACGAGTTTTTGACCAAAAACAACACGACTACTATCCAGCTGCCTTCGAATTCACCTGATCTGGCTCCCTGCGACTTTTTCCTGTTCAACCGACTTAAAAAACCGCTTCACGGAATGCGTTACAGCACCCGAGAGTATGTCATAAAAAAATCGAAGACGGCTCTGATGGACATACCGAAAATTGAGTACCAGCGGTGTTTCGAGGATTGGATCAAGCGCTGGCCTAAATGCGTTGCAGTCGATGGGGAATACTTTGAAGGGGACCATATCGATTTTGATGAATAAACTTGTATTTTCAATTTGATGAATAGAGTCCTAAAACTTTTTGATCAAGGTAGTATGCACTTTATAAAACAGTTTTAAAAAACGCAAAAGAAAGTATAGTTCTAGCCCGTAAATCATTCTATCATATTTTATTTTGTTAAAAAATTAATCGTCATGTTTTAATAAGCTGATTGGAGAAGTTATATTAACTGGCAGGTATTTACGAGTACTTTGTAGTTCAGTATTTAAACACCTACCTAACCTTAGACAATATACACTTGATATTTTCCCCTCGCTTGCTTACTGTTTTGCAACCCTTGACCTTAATAACAACCCTTGTCGATATTGTATTAATAAGTCAAGCCCTCTCTTAATCTTGAAATTGTTTAATTGAGTATTTTTATGCGGTATTTTGTTGAAATTTTAATTTTTTAGTTTCTTTCTTCTGATTAACGAATGAAATGTCTAACAAAAATATAATTTTATTTCAAGAATACGGAATAACGTGATTTTGTTTGAATATTCATTTTATAAAGTGAGAGGATGAAGACAAGACTGGTTTGGACATGTAGAACAAAATAATGATGATTAACTAACAAAACAAATATATATTGTTTATAGTTAAGGCATTAACGTTGTGGAAGTTTAAAGATATTGTAATGTGTTTTATCAAACACTGTTTATTCCAGTCTTGTTTGTGCTCCCTTGAAGATGAAGTGAAAGCCTTGAAACCAGTAGGGTTATACCGTTACAAAAAGTGGAATAAACGGTGTTTGATAAAACAAATTAAAAAACAAATATACGCTGCAAATGTGTGCGATAGGCATGTCAGAGGAAACCTAAATTTTTTATAGTTGAATCAAGTGAATGATATTTAATATTTAAAAACAATTTAATGTATGATGAACTGGTGGGTTGTAAAAAACCCGCTGTATAGCAAAAAGCCCATCCTATGTACCATGTATGCGCTAAGAAATATAAAAAGTCAGAGAAATCGCAAAGGATTTATATGAAGGTGCATTGACTACCTCGACAGGAAGACAGTGCGATGGTATGTAAATTTTATGTATTTTAATTGCAAAGGTTGAAAAAATTTGCAATGTAACGTTTTTTTTTATACTTGTAAATTCAATAAATTGTTTTTTGTGATAATTTTTTTAATTAAACTAACAAGATAATAACACAGAAAGAATAGAAATAACTTGTTTTAACTGTAAATGAGTTTGTGTAGACATTTTTAATTAAACTAACAAGGTAATAACACAGAAAGAATAGAAATAACTTGTTTTAACTGTAAATGAGTTTGTGTAGACATTTTTAATTAAACTAACAAGGTAATAACACAGAAAGAATAGAAATAACTTGTTTTAACTGTAAATGAGTTTGTGAAGAAGTTTCTAATTAAGCTAACAAGATAATAACACAGAAAGAATAGAAATAACTTGTTTTAACTGTAAATGAGTTTGGGTAGAAATCCAGATAATAAATTCATTTAACTCTAGCCCTTTCCTATGGTAATAGTTATTTTAATTCAGTTATTTATAGTTAATACAGAAATATCATAGAGGTTTAAAGACATTGTCATTTGTTTTATCAAACACTGTTTATTCCACTTTATGTAACGGTATAACCTTACCGGTTTCAAGGTTTTCATCTCATCATCAGGGGAGTCTCGTTTGTGCTCCCTGATGATAATTTCATAGGTTTTTTCTTCTGATCTGAATCAAATGTCTAACAAAAATATAAATTTATTTCAAGAAAACGGAATAACGTCATTTTGTTTGAATATTAATTTTATAAAGTGAAATGAAGAAGACATGACTGGTTTGGACATGTAGAACAAAATAATGATCATTAACTTACAAAACAAATACTCGTATATATTGTTTATAGTTAAGGCATTAACGTTGTGGAGGTTTAAAGATATTGTAATTTGTTTTATCAAACACTGTTTATTCCAGTCTTGTTTGTGCTCCCTTGAAGACAAGGTAAAAACCTTGAAACCGGTAGGGTTATACCGTTACATAAAGTGGAAAATACAGTGCTAGATAAAAAAATAAATAAAATGGTAATGGTTTTAAATAAAAGTTATTTCTCCCATCCCTTTTGAACTCTTTTAGGGTGTCACAAGATCAAATAGATCGTATTATACACTAAACCAAATAATATAAAAACAGCCCTGGTGTGTTTCCTCAAAAGGAAATGAACAGATATCGATTTGAAACATAAGAAACATAGAATAGTTTTTACTTTCTGATTCATGAGTAAATTTTATCTAAACCCCAAATCAGTGTTAGACATTTGAAAGCTAGACGGTATTTTATTGAATACCCCCTCCTGTGTCTTTCCCTCCCCCAAAAACTGGCAAAAAAAGAAGCAGACAGCCTACAGACATATTAATTATCCCCCTCGGTAAAGCAAGGGATGTCTCATTTGGAATAAATATCAAATAAATAATATATTTACGAACTTTTCTAAATTCACATTGTGTTATTTGCGTTTCATGAAATTCAAAAAGTTATTTAATTAAATAAATAAAAAACTAAATCCTAAAAGGAGTGGTTATTTTAATAAACAAATTTAACGTAGGTATTGTAAACGACATTAAGCAAGCTATGTACAAATTGTATTTTTTTACGAATAAAAACAGTCCGAGTTTTGGGATACTGTCTCAATATAGGTAGCTTAATAAGGCGGCTTGGCTTATGTTAATAAGACGGCCAATGGAAGCTACTTATTGTTTAAAAGGGTAACTTGCCTTATTATTTTAAATTTCCCCCCTCATCGATTTTCCCCCTCACCCCGCAGTTTTCTCCACGCACGATCTTCGAAAACCTTTCGCAGGTTCGCTGGGCCTAACTTTCTTTACAAATACGGACCTCGTTAACTTGAACCGTTTCGCCTCAGTTGACAGAAACGTTCGTAAAAATCACGAACTCTCCCAAAATCAGCTTTTCTCACTGAGCTAGAAATCTGCCAAGTACTCAGAATAAGAAAGTTCCCGGTACAGATTCAATTAATGACTTCTTTCTGAAGGAACTCCCCAACAAAGCCTTGTGCGCAATAACTTCAATCTTCAATGACTGTTTCTAGCATATATTTTCCTAACCGCTCTCAAACTTGCAGATGTCATAATGCTTCCCTCACGGGGTTAAAAATTAACTATCCACGAAAACTAACCCTAGCAAGCGATATAACCTCGCTTAGCATAGTTGTAGACACGCAGCATGGTTTTCAGCCATGACACACAATCTGCCATCAAGTTTTTTTGCTTCGTAGAACATATTATAATAGGTTTCAATGAAAAAACAACTCACTATCTTCCTTTTAATAAATGTGACAAAAGTATTCGACACCGTCTAGCACAACGCGCTGCTTTTCAAGCGTAATACGGCTGAAATTCATCTACGCCTTGTGCAGTTCATCACCTCATTTTTATACAACAGCACCTTATCTGTCAATGTAAGCGGTAGAAATTCCTTCCAACACCCCATTCTAGCAAAAATTACGCACACTCTATTACATTTAAACCAGCGACATGCCCTCTCTCCGGGCCAGCAAATCCATCAACGTGCAACACGCAGATGACAAGGGATTTCTTTCAACTTACAAACATACATGTGAATTTCACTCTAGCATTAAATAATTCAACTTAAAGCTGGAAAGCTGATGTAGAGATTAGAAGGTGAAAATAAACCCTTTAAAAAGTGAAGCAGACAGCTTCTCCAGAATATGTCTGGACCCCGTCTGACCCCTCGAACTTTTCGGCCAGAGCCTACGTGATGTGACGAGGTGAAATACTTTTACTATCATAAACATCACTGGGATGTCACCTCGTAACAAATTAAAATACCTAAAAATAGCTACTAACTTTGTGCTCTCCTTTATTGATATAAATAACGTAATATAAACAAAACATTAAGGACAATACTTTGCCTCTGGAGTTGAGTAACCCTGCATCAACATGTATGAAGGTTTTAATTCTGCAAAGCAACTTGCATCTCGTTTTACTAATGTGGCCTTGTGTTTTCTATATCTCAATATCTATCCATAAAACTCTCAAAGATTATTAAATAATTTTAAAACGATGACTAATTTATTATTACTACTGCTTTTTGTATCTTCATGTTGGTTTAAAATAAAGTTGTATTATTTGTCAATAATTTTAAATACTTTATAACCTGTCACATGTTAATTTTGTATATAAAGACACTGTTGTGTCGTTAAATAAATAAATAAAAATAATACATCACCAAGACCTACATACACAAACTCCAGGCTCAGCAAAATCAAATTACGCGTACGATAATGGATGCGCCATAGTTCGTTAGCAATAAAAGACTTCACTAAAATAAGTCTCCCTACCGTCTGATAAGTCACGGTCTCCCTGGCCGAGAGGTTTTACGGTTCTTTTTCGATCCACCCTAACCCTCTGATAGGCTCACTTTCAGACTACGACGCGAACATTAATCAAGTTTACCCCAGCCCCATACAAAATTTTATGACATCAACGTCCCCTCCGATCCACAACAGTACAGGCGAAATTGTGTAAAGCACATAATTGTAAGTATATACGAGTATTTATATATCCCATTGACGTATATATGAGTTTATATAATATATCAAAGTTATACTTTAACTCCGCCCCTCCTGTCTTTGTAGTCTATCATAATACGAGTTATTTTTATGAATTTTATAACATATTTATTCTTTGTATGATATTAAAAATATCTGTCAATTTGATAACTTCATTTTCCATCTAATTTCTCCTCACAACCTATAAACACAGGTGTTTTAATTAACCCTTCCTTCCTGTGATGTGTAACTAGTACACATTGCTTCTAAAAACTTTAATATCTCTATAAATATAATAAATACTGGGTTCAAATTTTAGGTATTCCTTCATAATACATTTACGCATTGAATGAAAAAATAATATGAATAATAATTAGCACTTATCGGCCACATCAGACATATTTTGTGAAAATCGGAAATAAGTTATCCATTACAATGAAACGTGTGCCAGTGTGTGACGTAGGTATATTCATTCTAAAAAACCCGCTATAGGTGAGGAAGCGACGCTATTCACGTCTCACTCTCACTCTACTTCGGTATATGGGAACGCAAGAAATTGAATCTCAGTTCGCAGTTGTGTTTCTTCCTTCAAGGTATAACATATACAGTGTTAGTCCGTCTGAGCTGGTCTCTTCGCCCGTTTTGTGAAGGTTGGCCGATATTTTTTTCATGTTTTCAACAATTAAATTTCAATTATTTTGACTTTTGATTTCAAAGTTAATTAATTTAAGCGATTGGCTATGAATATTCTTATTTCTCCGATTTAAATCGTTCATTTTTACATGTGTATTGAATACACAGCACCGGAACGGGCGATTTTGCATAGGAAGGCAAAGGTTCACAGTGCCATTCATTGTTAACTATTTCCTTTTTTATTTCAAAGGTTTTTGTCTATAAAAATACTACCATGGTTAAAAATTGAATGTGCATACCTACATATCTACTCGTATATAAGTGGTAAATATATCGGTTAATTTTTTTCGTTTTTTATTGAAAAATTTTCAATACGTGTGCTATCATAAGAAAACAGATTTAGGTTAATAATTTAACACTTTAAAACCCAATCAAGACCGCCTTTCCCGCTTCACTCACAAAATTTTTATTCATATCTAAATCTTCTCCTTTTCATTTTCTTAAAGTTTATTAAGTTAAAAATAACTCTTATCTCAACTTAAGGCAACCCGGATATTGTCCTGTGTTTCGCATTACAGATCCAGATGAAGAGATCCTAGGACGCACCGCCAGCCAGAAGGGATGAGGCGCACGATAAGCGGCAGCGAGGCAACGACCAAAAGGGGTGGACCAACACCCCTGGACTTTAAGTTACATTTTATATATAACAACACTCGCACTCTACTAACAAGCCCTGTTAACACCACATTATGGAAGAGCCCAGAGGTGTCCTGAATCTCGTCTTCTTTTGGTCAGTTTTCTCACTAAATATGTATTCAACATATGTAAATACGGGGAAACTCCAATGAAATAGGCCGCAGCTGCTACCTTCCCATCCCGATACTCTATAGCTACTACTGATTTTAAAATATATTTCCTGTTTTGTCGATGTCGTTGTTGTCTGCAGTCTGTGAAAAAGAAAAAAATAAAAGATAGCTCGCAAAGCTTCAAATCACCCTTTTATACCTTGTTGTTTCTCACCACCTTCTCCTCCCCCTTCCGGTGAAATGTGGAGTGGGGTGAAGTGAGGGGGAGAACGCCGGAACGTGGCTAAGTCAGCAGAGCAGGGCTCCTAGCATGGTGGATAAAATCCCGCTTGAGGTATTCGCCATGCACAACTGTGGTCGAAACGTGACACAAAACGGGGATCCATTAACAAATAAAATTCACGATAATTTACACAAAATACTTCATATAAGTATACACTGATAAACAATACAAGATAACACGCACACATGAGACAACAGGGAAATAGGTACTCCTCAAATCACTGACACAAAAATACAAATTGCGCAATTAACAAGCAACTTAAAATTGAAAATTACTACTAGAAATCGCGTCTATCTATCTGACCACCTTTCCCAGTGCCTGGCTTATTTTAAAGAACTTGATATTTTTGGAAGGGTTGTTAAATTGTATATCTAAGTATAATATACATATATATATATATATATATATATATATATATATATATATATATATATATATATATATATATATATATATATATATATATATATATATATATATATATATATATATATATATATATATATATATATATATTGGGTGTTAACATTAGTTGTATCCGTTTTTTTTTTCCAAATGAAGAGAACAAGAGGACACAACAAAAAAAAAATACAACAAATTAGTCAATAATGTATTCTCCTTCATTATTTTACAACAAATTAGTCAATAATGTATTCTTTTTTATTATTATTCAGCCAATTCTACGGTGGTTTGAAGGGGATCTTCATGAATAATATGGTTTAAGCGGTCCTCATCGAAGTCCACTGGTCGTCCGGAACGCTCAATGTCTTTCAGGTCGAAATTACCGTCTTTGAAACGCAAAAACCCAATTCATTCGTGGCATCTTTACCGTACACTTCGCAAATATCGCGAGCAGCTTTGGCAGATTTCTTCCTTCTATTGAACGCGAACAGAAGGAGGTGTCGAAAATGTTAACTTTTGTCTACTTGACATTCAATTTTAAAAGCTTGTAATCAAATAAAATAATACATGTTACGTAAAAGCAAACACAATGTCTTGTAGAGCAGAAAATTTTCTTTCGAATGACATATAACATTTACCATTTTGTTTTACTTTTGGTGCTCATTTTTAAATTGGAAAAAAACTGACACAACTTATGTTAACACCTAATAATATATTAATAATATTGGAATGAACTTTAGTATACTTTGTTTAATATATTTAAAAAAATTAATTTAGCGTGATAATTGAAAAAAAAAAATTTAAATAATTTAATATCGCTGAAATATTACTAATTATAGAAAAAAGTTCCAAGCAAAATTAAGTTGATTATGTTTAGATGTTCCACACCGCATTGTACCAGATACAGGACATTTTATCAGGAGAATATAATGCAAACAGGGGTAGAACAAACCTTATTGCAAGTATGCCGAGGCCACCTTTATCAACACGAAATGTATCCGGATAGCAATAATCGATGGAGGTATACTGTATTATGAACTTGGCACTATGTGTTCAGTCTGTAAGACATACCGGGGGCCTCATAAAAACCATCGATTTACGTAAAATGAATCCAGATAGCAAGAAGCGTAGAAGATGAACTCGAATATTTACGCTAACACAGTTCCGAACATCATGAATCCGGAGGGCTGAAAGTCTTTTTTATAAACAGCGTAATATATATTTTTTTACCCTACTTAGTACATCTGTTTTTTTCTCCTATTTCATAGTTTTCATACTTCGACAAATCGCGTATTCTTCTTAGTGCATGAATTTCTTACATATTTACGAATATTGTCCGGTTTATTTTTGACAAGTTATGCTATTTTTTGACATAATATGTTAATTTGAATTATCTTTAAAAAGCTTGAACTATTAACGGTATATTTAAAATTATATAACTACGACTACATTAGTAAATTTAATTCATATTTGCGATTGGAGGGGGGGGGGGGGGGGGGGGGCGAAGATTCAAGTGTTTATTGTTGCACGTTGTATATACATTTCATATAACGGTCTGCAGGAGAGGCAAGAGATATATCCGTGTCTCGTTCTTCGCTACTAGTGAGTTCAATGACCGCGCGGGCGACCTTAGCTCGGTGCCGCCTCGCACTCGCCACTTGCGAGTTCAATGACCGTACGGGCAAGGGTCGCCTCAGTGAGTTCAGTGACCGCACGCACGGTCCCTACAACTGCATAAAATCCGCCTACTTTATATCAAGGAATCAAAAACTGCAGGTGGTATTAGACTTTCAGGTGACATTCGGCACATTTTTTTTCATTAAAAATAAATTTATCAGTAGTATAGCTTTACTCGTAGAAAAATTTCTGATGGCAGAACTAGACATAATACGAGTAATTATTAATTAAAATAAATCAAATATTATATTAAATTCATGAACTAAGTTAGTTTTCGGTTTTAGTAAGACACGAAATTAAATCAGTATGTTAATTAGATATTTAAACCACATAAAAAATCTTTCAATTGTGGTCTCTTCGGAAAAAGTTTTTTTATATCTTTTGTTAACATTTTCAATTGCATTATTTTAAACACATTATACTTAATGTATATTCCTGTTTTCAATGGAGTTCCATTTGACTTGAATCTATCAATTTATAAAACAGATGCGTGAGACTCTCGCGTGGTAGAAGTGAAACTTCTTAGCTCCTAGGAAAAGTTGATTTTATGCATTGCTTTTTTTCGATTTGTTAACGATTTTTTTTTTAGGATTAGGAAATGGTTATGTGGAATTTAATTCAAGAAAATCTCTAGTAATTAAATAAATAAAAAAATAATTTTTACTAATAAATAATAATAATTTTAATAATATTATAATACACTTCATAATATTAAATTTATGTTTTTTAATATTAAATATATTTATATTTTTTTATTATAATTAATTATTTTTAAATAATAATTTAATTATTTATTTATTATTATATTGTATTATTTTTATTATATTATTAATAATATTATTATGTTATATTTTTAATTAATTATAATATAATAATTATATAATTATTAATATTATAACATATACTCGTACATTTTATTATAATTATATATTAAATATAAATTATATATAAAATAAATATGAAATAAAATAAAATAAAAAAATTTAATATAAAATAAAATTATTAAATGTTAAATATATTAATATAAAAATAATATATAACAAAAAATACAATTATTTTTATTTTAATAATAAATAATAATGATTTTAAAAATAATTTTAATAACATAATACATTTAATAACATTAAATTAATATTCATTATTATTAATAATAAATAATTATTATCTATTATTAAAATAATTAAGAATAATTTATTAATAAATATAATATTTAATAGAAATAAATAATAATATCATAATAATAAAATAACAATATAATACACCGTTTCAGTTTTCGTGACGTTCAGGCCAATTTGCCCTATCGCGCCTATAGAAGTTTCACTTCGAAAACGAACAACAGTGTATTGAAATGAAATAAATTAAACATTATCGCTATTACATTGTCACCAAAAGGAATACAAAATTATAAAAAACACGTGTTTTATGATAGAATTTCACAATTTAAGCTATACTAAAACATGAGACGAAAACAGACTGTTGCAGTATAGAAAGCTCTCTCGCGCAGTTATGCAAGCCTGATAGAGATGTCTAGCTTCATAGAAACGGTTGCTAGGGAAACCTGCGGAGTGGTTTATAAATGTAGAAGTAAATTATGGTGTACAATTACATGGTGGGATTGTTTTAATAATGTTGTCTGCTTTTCTTTCTAGTTATTAAATTATACGAGGGTTGCTTCTTAAGTTTTGAGACAGACAAGTAAAAACAAACATTTATCATCGAAAATGGCTTTATTGTTTTTCAAAATACTCTCCATGAAGATCAATATACTTTTGCATGCGTTTGAACCAATTTTCGAAGCATTTTTTCCACTCCGATGAGGTAACTTCAAAACATGCGTTTTGAACGCATCAACCGCTTTTTCAGGCGTCGAAAAACCTCGTTGACCTCGGAATTTATTTTTGATGTTCGGGAATAAAAATAAGTCATTGGGTGCCAAATCAGGGCTGTACGTCGGATGACCCATCAATTCGATGTTTTGAGTTCTCAAAAAGTCACTCGTTTGAGTCGATGTGTGAGAGCTCGCATTGTCGTGGTGGAGAATGATCCCTCTTCGGCGGTTGGTTTTCCTTATTTCTCCGAACACTTCTGGCAAACAGATGGTAGTTTACCATTCAGAATTGACCGTACAACGTTCCACTAAAGGCACTGTTGCGACATTGCCATTTATACCGAAGAAACAAGCCAACATTTGCTTCGAAATGCTTCGTGCGCGAACAACTTTTGTTGGATTTGGCTCGTCTTAAAAGACTTATACAGTCGACTGCTATTTAGTTTCTGGCTCATATGCATAGATCCATAATTCGTCGCCTGTCACGATCTTATAGACGTCTTTTGAAGCACCGCGATCGAATTTTTTCAACATTTCTTTGGACCAATCGACACGAGCCTTTTTTTGAGCGATTGTCAAATTATGCGGTATTCAACGCGAACAAATCTTTTTAACGGCCAAATGTTCATGCAATATTGAATGTATGCAAGTTAAACTAATGTCCAAACATGCTTCAATCTCACGATAAGTCACATGACGATCTTGCAATATTAGTTCACGTACAGCATCGATGTTTTCTGGCACAACAACCGATTTTGGACGACCTTCACGAAATTCGTCCTGGAGAAAACTACGACCACGATTGAATTCAGAAAATCAGCGAAACACAGTGTACGGGATGATGCTGCATCACCAAAAGTCGAACTGAGTTGATCGGCACACTGTTGTTGAGTTAGTCCACGTCGAAAGTTATAAAAAAATCATCGTACGAAAATATTCACGATTTAATTCCATTTTTGGTCGAGATGAATTTTTTAAGTCACTGTAAACAGGACAAATAGCACTCGTATGACAAAACTTTCTGAGCATGTATACCATTAAAAACGTCAAACTTTACGATGCGGAGGACGTATCTACACTGGTGTTTCCATATCTCAAAACTAAAGTAGCAGCCCTCGTATTATCTTGAATTCACTCTTTAAACCATAATTCCTTAGGTTGTAAGATGAATGTGATCTTCCCTTCATCAGTCCTCTCAATATTGCATATTGCGAAATTGACTGATGATAACAATTATCATAACCACAATTTCCTTACTTTACTTTCCTATTCTCTATAGTGCGCGGCTAATTTCATAAGCTGTACGACGGCACAACGATGCAGCTTTCAGGGAACACCGCTTGTAATACGAGCACACTGAGGAGAAAACAGAAGGGGGATTTGGGATAGAGCATTGTCTAGCTTTCAGATGCTCAACACTCCCTATGGATCAGATAAATTAAACGCATGAACCGAAAAGTAAAAATGATGCTGTATTTTCTTCTATTTAAATCCTATATCTTTTCACCTCCTTTTAATGCAAAAACACGGAGATTTTTTTTAATTCGTTGTGATGCTGCAACGACCTGTCTGGCCTTGAGTCACTCCCTTGCTAATAAAGAGGGGGTCGTTGGCTTTATCGATTTTTATGTGACCTACTTATTTACGTACAAACAAATATGATGGACGCGTATTTAATTAAACGCGTTGTAATTTAGCATAAAAAACATTAATATTTTTTTTTTGCAATCTGACCAGGAGAGTCCATAATTAACAAGTTATTTCTACATTTATTTTGAACAATGCCATAAACCTTCTACCACAGTTCTATACTAGCTATACATTAACATTTTCGTAGTGTTGAAGCGTTCGTCTAAAATATTTCATCGCTGTTCTTGGCTCAGTAGTCGATCCAATCGAATAGATGTATTTACCCAGCCCACCTCAACAAACAATGTACAGGTTGCGTTCGCCTAAAATATTTCATCGCTGTTCTTGGCTCAGTAGTCGATCCAATCGAATAGGTGTATTTACCCAGCCCACCTCAACAAACAATGTACAGGTTGCGTTCGCCTAAAATATTTCATCGCTGTTCTTGGCTCAGTAGTCGATCCAATCGAATTGGTGTATTTACGCAGCCCACCTCAACAAACAATGTACAGGTTGCGTTCGCCTAAAATATTTCATCGCTGTTCTTGGCTCAGTAGTCGATCCAATCGAATAGGTGTATTTACCCAGCCCACCTCAACAAACAATGTACAGGTTGCGTTCGCCTAAAATATTTCATCGCTGTTCTTGGCTCAGTAGTCGATCCAATCGAATAGGTGTATTTACCCAGCCCACCTCAACAAACAATGTACAGGTTGCGTTCGCCTAAAATATTTCATCGCTGTTCTTGGCTCAGTAGTCGATCCAATCGAATAGGTGTATTTACCCAGCCCACCTCAACAAACAATGTACAGGTTGCGTTCGCCTAAAATATTTCATCGCTGTTCTTGGCTCAGTAGTCGATCCAATCGAATTGGTGTATTTAAGCAGCCCACTTCAACAAACAATGTACAGGTTGCGTTCGCCTAAAATATTTCATCGCTGTTCTTGGCTCAGTAGTCGATCCAATCGAATAGGTGTATTTACCCAGCCCACCTCAACAAACAATGTACAGGTTGCGTTCGCCTAAAATATTTCATCGCTGTTCTTGGCTTAGTAGTCGATCCAATCGAATAGGTATATTTACCTAGTCCACCTCAACAAACAATGTACAGGTTGCGTTTTATGTTTCAGGCCTATATTTTTTTGAATAACTTTTTAATGAAACCCAATTTTATAATTTATATTTGATTGATAGATGAAATATGTCCCAATGATGTCGCCAGCCCAAATGGCGCACCGTACAGTCACTCGACGAGAGTGTAATAGTCGTTGGTGTATCAATTGAGGATTTTCAGTGCCCCAATAGCGACTATTCTGTTTATTAACAAAGCCAGCCAAGACGAAATGTGTCTCATCGCTCATGATGACCAAAATAGTGGTCGTCTATACCGACCTGTACAACCCAAACACTCCAATCTCTGGAGATATAGTATATGGCCATTTTCCTGTAGCTCTTGTCTCAACTGAATTTTATACGGATAAAAATGCAAATATTTTTTGATTATTTTTAACTAACATGATGGAGACATTCCCGATTATTGTGCACGGCATCGATGCGATTAGAGGTGCACGGACGTTCATCAACACTGTGCCTCACTGCATCAATCTTTTCTGGCGTACCTTGGCTAGGTTGTCGCCCAGACTTTGCTTTGTCTCTAAGTGTATGCAAATTTTCAAAATTATTCATTAAACGCTGAATGGTTGACTTGCTTGGCACATGATTTTAACCAAAAAAAAACACGCAATTTTCTTCGCATATTCACAATTGAACAATTATTTAAATAAAATGAGAGATGATGATGATGGTTTGTTGATAAATAAAACTCGTTTAGATCGCAATGCGGAAAGAGAAATTTTATTCATAGATGTAGGTATTTATACCATTCTTGAATGTGTGCGGGAATGCGAGCGCGATATGCTGCCGTCTCGTTTCTGCATTCGCAAAACGATTAATTTAGTATGTAGGTATCATTCAGATTTGGGAACTGGCGCGACAGATGTGCTGCCCTCTCGCTCTAACATGGAATGCGCTCCACGCCTGACAGTGAGTTGAATGACCGGCGTGTGGACCTTGTACTTGTTTGTTTTGAATTGTCAAGGTATGCAAAGGTCGTATCGCCGGTCATTGACCGAGCATACGGACGCCACAACTTGTTGCGGAGTTCGATGCTCCATAATAAATTTTTATTGACTACTCTCCACGACTGTCAAATATGAACTGACAAATAATAGCCAAATAAAAATGGCTGCCAAATAAAATCGACCTGGAACATAAAACGCACCCTTTATTTCCCTACTTAGTCATGGATGTTAAGGAGATGGACAATGTACTCATATGTTATGACAGTCAATTTTTCATTATGTCCTTCTAATCCAACAGTTTTACCCCAGCAGCGTGTTCATATGTAAAATGCTTACATTACACTTTCTTTTTCAAACAACAACGTTGGAAAATTCATCAGAAATAGCCATAGAAGTTGGTCTATCAGTCGTGCTCTAGTGTCAAATATTAATAAACCTTCAAATTTTTTAAGATAATCTAAAAGGCATATCTTTGTCGTGTAGTATTAAACAACAGAGAAAAGAAACGAAAGTGAAAAAATTTTTTTGCGAAAATCAAGAGTCAATTATTCGATCAGAACGTGCATGTTGACGTCATTAATTTTAATTTTATATACCGTATTTTACGGACTATAAGACGCTACGGACTATAAGAGGCACCTTAATTCTTAGGCAATTTAAAAAAAATACATTTTTACCCTTTTTATTATTAGATTGCAAAGCCAGATTAAAAAGACCTTTAAAATCCCTGAAAATCGTCATTTGAATTCCCTTCTTCTTCTTCCTCTTCATCGTCATCGTTGTCCTCTTCATATATAAGATGGTCTTCACTGCCATCGAGAGCGTTACTTATGCCGCACTTCTTGAAAGATTTAACAATAATATATTCTCTCACTCTAGACCACGACTGTTTTATCCACTTGCACCGTAGACAGACTGCAATGATGCATCATAGGCTAGACAATGTTCTGGTTTGTGATGGCGGGGCGGGAGGGAGACAGTAATAGCAAGCTTGTGAATCCATCCCCGCAACTCATGTTCGTCGCATCGGTGCACTGCTGCTGCCAGTTGAATCCAATGTTGCCAGATAGAGATAGGTTTTCCGCGGCATCGAATATATGGCCATTTTTAAGACTGGCGGGAATTTTAAATCAAACACTGGACATTTTTATATTTATTTCGAGTATAAGACGCACCTGAATTTTGGAGGCAATTTTTGAAGAAAAAAGTGCGTCTTATAGTCCGTAAAATACGGTATCTTATGTCATCTGACTCTAAAACATCTGCCTTTTATATATGAAATTCACATATAAATAGTTCAACTGAACCCAGCTGCCGCCGCTCATGTTATTTGACAGCTTTTGGCAGAAAAATGTCTTGTCTATTTCTTTGTTTCTCAAAATTTGGACCATTTTCTCATATGTGTGTATGTGTAAATGTGTGCATTTACAGTTATAACAATTTAAATACATATTTTTTTATTAAACAGAGTAAAATATTTGTCAAGGCTATACCTATATACAAATTTATTCTCGTACTTAACTAATCTTAATTATAAGTTATCATTTATGAACTTACTTAATCTTATTTTCCTACATGTCATTTTATTTTATTAATTTACAATCTTAATAAATGATTTCTTAAAAATAATTAACACCTACATACTCAATACTTATAACTAGATAACAATTCTTACAACTAATTATTTAGGAAAAACAAGTCCAATCGTTCAGGCTACTTGTATTCAATCACATTCACTCAGACCTCGGTCGTCCCAGCTAATACTGTAGGTGGACTAGTCAGGCAACAGATAATGCTTTGGGAGCTTGTGCTTATAACGGAAGGGTAGGTTGGATTTACTCTCGTAAGCCCCCAGGGCAGCGATTAAAGGATTGCTGTGATTTTGTTGACTTTTATAGAACTTCACGATCCAAGCGAGGATGTAGTGTTGTAGGGTTTCTTCTCGCTGTTCTGCGTGAAGTCAGGTAAGGTTTGTTCTGGGATGGGTGTTAAAAGATATTTTGAATGCCTTGTTCTGCACTCTCTGGAGTTTCAGGTGATCCGTGTTGCTCACACTACCCCAAACGGGTGCAGCATAGGTCAAGATAGGATGAATAAGGGTTTTATAGAGGAGCAGCTTATTTTTGGATGAAAGGAAGCTGCGTCATATATTTTTTGTGTTTATATCGTAATTATATTAACTGCATAAGTGAAAAATATCGGATGTTCTCGTGGCCGAGCTCGTCTTCTAATGATAGGGGTGTAGATGAACTCAGACTTTTTGATGGCTTCTCTCTCAAATATTTATTTTATAATGCCTTAAAGGCAATGTAAATTATTTAACATTGCCTTAATGTGTACACCCGGCGGTAAGTAATACACATCGGGCTTAAGAAAGAGACTGTTGGCCATAATCGGCTAGCTTCGGCTTTGTAGAGAGTCGTATCTGTCGCACGATTGCCTGACAAATCGTAACGAAACACGTGTATGAATGACAGAGACGACGCTCTTCAAAACTGAAGTTAGCTGATTGTGGCGGCCGACAGTCTCTTCTTAAACCCGATGTGTATTACTAACCGCCGGATACTCTACGTGTAATTTTGTGATGTATATGTTATTGTACTTTATTTATTTTATTATCTGAGATTATACAGCAAGTCGTAAACATTTTATTTGTGTTATAACCATACTGGAAAAATATTATATTATAAAAATCTTTTAGGGTGTTAAAGAGAGAAAAAATATGAATAAATCTCTTTAAATTGAAAACCTTTTATTATTTTTTAAACGAGTATTATAAAATTTAAAACAATGATTTTGTTGAAACCAAGTTCAAAAAGAAAATGGGAGATTTATTTTTAGGAAACTATGACATGTGAAACTATTTTTTTTGCTTTAATCTTATCTGTGTATCCTTAAACTTACTTGAAAAAATCGGCAAATTTACAAAATCTGCTAAAACTTTAATTCAATCAAACAGGAAAGTCTTCAAAATAAAAATAATCTCTCAGTTTCATGAAAAATCATTAGTAAAATTAATTTCAATCATTCATCACTCAAACAATCATTCAACAAAATCATTTCAATCATTCAACAAAATCTCTGCGGCCTAAAATCGGGAAGGCCCGGGAATTCAGCGCAAAAAAAGTATCAGGAGATCATAGTATATATGAAGATATTTTGCTCTTAAAGCCTCTGTGCATAAATCAGAGTCCCCTCCACTAGAGTCTAAACACCTGTTGAATAGCACTGTACAGACTGCACACACTAAAATGCAGCCATGTGATGGTGCAAGACTGGAGATTATTGATTAAAAAGTCGTCGTCCCGGAACTCGAGCTCAACAGCTTCTACCAGGAGAACATATCGTGCATTGGGTGCTTTAAATTTACACTTTACAGGCAAGCTTAGTATACTCCACGTGGTTTCTGTGTTTGATTTTTTACACCATTTGAATGTGCCTTCATTACTTTTAAATAAGACTTAAATGGAATATAAAGTACTTTGATTTTTCGTTATTTCATTAATAGTTTGTACATGGTGCATAACACTTATCGGAGTTTTTTTTTATTTATCTTGAAAATCATGGTTGGATCAAATGAATTTAAATTTGAAAGAATAAATTTAAAATTTCAGAGAAATCGTGAAGGGTGTATTAGAAAATTTAGAGAAGACAAAAGTGTGTGTCACGATAGCAAAATCTGCAGCACTGTCCCTACAAAGGGGTAGTTTTTATAAATTTATTCCATTGAAACCATAAAGTGGTATTAGTGGCAATTACGCATATGTATATATCTTCTTCTTCCTAAACTTTCTGTGGACTCAAGAGTCTGTTACTGCAGGATTGACCAGTGATGCTGAGCTCCAGCTATCTCTCCATCGTTTCGGGGGTCTCCCTGGCGGACGCCGTCCATCCGGCACCCCATGCAGAGCTATGTATGGAATTCTTGTGGTATTCATTATCTGTACATGTTGGTACCAGTATCGTTTCGTCCCCATCTGACCACATCTTGGACCTCACAGACGCATATGTATATATGTAACATATATGACAAAACCATCAGATATAAAATACATATATTACGTCAGTATTATACGGTGTCAAGGGTTTGAAAGTAATGCATGCACATTTTTACTGTCACTTAAAAAAATATATTTATAATTAAATTTTCTTCGTGAGTCTCATGCTTTCCTGGCACTTTGATAAAAAAATTTGCTACGAGGGTAGTCCCAAAAATACCCGGCCTAACAAAGAAAACACTACAAATTTGGGAAAAAAAAATTATTTCTCATCATAGTCTCCTTTCAGCTCGACACACTTTTCCTAGCGATGTTCAATAGCTTCGATACCCTGTTTATAGTGAGAACCGTCCCCCTCAAAATAGCCATCAACCGCAGATTCCACCTCTTCATTGTTGGCAAATCTTTTACCACCGAGCCATTTTTCCAAGTTTGGAAAAAGAAAATAATCCGAGGGGGCTAAATCTGGCGAATAGGGTGCGTCAGGAAGCAATTCGAACTTTAATTCATTGATTTTGGCCACAGCGATAACGGATGTGTGAACTGGTGCATTGTCTTGATGAAACAACATCCTTTATTTCGCCAAATGCGGCCGTTTTTTCTTGATTTCATCACTCAAACGCTGCAATAAGTTCGCATAATACTCGTCGTTGATTGTTTTTCCTTTTTTGAAGATAATCAATGAAAATTATCCCACGCGCATCCCAAAAAACTGACGCCATGACCTTGCCTGCAGATGGAACTGTCTTCGCCTTTTTTGGAGCCGATTCTCCCCTTTGAGTCCATTGTGTTGACTGTTCCATCGTCTCAGGTGTGAAGTGATGAATCCACGTTTCATCCATGGTTATGAATCGACGCAAAAACTCGGCTTTATTGCTGTGAAACTGCCACCCAATATTTTACTCTCCCAGAGTAGAATCTAGCTCGGCTTTGACATTGGTTGGACTTAGACCTTTCAAATGAAAGTATTGTATCACATCACGATGACCAATTTTTTCCGTGTTTACAAATTCACTAAGAGCGTTCACTCTTGATGGCTGCCAAACAAATACTAAACAACGTAGCGTCTTAAAACTTGAAACTTAAGCTTTATAAGTTTATTACTTTCTACCATAGTAAATTTTTAAAGCAACAACCGCTATCTATACGTCAGATCGGGTACTTCTGGGATCACCCTCCTATGTAAGTAAACAAACCACTTTACTTGTTCCCGACCGAGAAACACACATAATTAACTTACTACTGCAACATACCGAGGCCACCTCTATCAGCGCTAAATGTATCCGGAGGGCAGAAATTGCGGACGGTATGCTCAAAGCCATCCATCCGCTTGTAATCCGATTGGGGTAACCTAAATTTCTAAAGTTTTACTCGGT
This sequence comes from Odontocerum albicorne, assembly GCA_949825065.1. Classification (NCBI taxonomy): domain Eukaryota; kingdom Metazoa; phylum Arthropoda; class Insecta; order Trichoptera; family Odontoceridae; genus Odontocerum; species Odontocerum albicorne. The sequence continues at coordinate 2,191,657 of OX463843.1, forward strand.
TCTTAGGTTTTTTAATAAAAAAATTTGTCTCATACATCATCTAAGTTGGCACAAGATGACAATTTTGTGTATTTGTGATATTTATTAATTGAACTATGAAATATTAAGTAACAAATTAATTTTATTTTCTATGTAGATTTATTGATTTCTACTAACAATTTCATAAAATTCCTACAAGCGAAATACATGGCGGGAATAAAATATTTTAATAACAGTACCCCCCGCTTTAGCAGAATAAAAGCAATATCCACCATTCACATTATATTCTTGAAATACGTTTGTTCGTACATTCTTGTATATTTTAACAGTTACATAAATAACGATAATTTAAACGACTTGTTTTAAAAAAATATTAAAACACAAGTAAAATAATTAGTTTATAAAAAATATATTTAATTAACAATTCATTGATTGCATTTCCATCGTTACTGCACCCAAAAAGGGATTGTCCAAAATATATTATTATTACCCAAAGCTATTGAAACGCTAATAAAACTTGTGAAAACTCGTTTGCTCCCGAAATTTCTTTCTCTATCGCACTTTTTTTACTCTTTAAAGTCAAACTTGACAAATCACTTAATTGTGTATACACATTCTGACACGTTCTGTTACCCTAGTAATGAAAACTAAAAATATATTGTTTTTCTAATATTATTTTTTAAATGTATAAAATAATTTAAAATAATAAAACATATAGTACCTGTGATTGATGCTTAAAACAAACACTCATTCTTAAAACCAATTTACTGGTTTTAATTTATACTAGTTGCAACCCGTGAAAGATTGACGGAAATAAAACAAATTCTACATTTATGAAAATATATATTCATAAATGTTAAATTTGTTTATATATATCATTTATACATCGTCCCCTTTTACACCGGCTCAAAAATTGTTATCTAGGTATTTAAAATTCGTTCAGTATCACGGACCCACCGAGATTCAAATTTCGAATTACTTTCCGAGATAATCCAAGTGTTCCTCTCTCACTCTCTTGTGTTCTCGTGGGTTTTGGCCTATTTATACTATGATTTAAAATTTTAAACCATTTGTCATCATGTCCAATAGTTTACTATACAATTTATGTTAATAGTAACAATTTTTTTTTCAAATGAAAAATATTCATCAAGTCTTATTGAATTATTGAATTATATATACAATATATAATTTTTTTTTATTAATTTAGCCCAATTTGAATTGTTCTAGCCAGTGAACAATTAATATTGAGTTGATTTAATTTATTAAAAACACAGGATTCGTCATAGAAGCACACAGTAATTTAGCGGTGTCAAAATTGGAACTAATACCACGTTTATCAAAGAAAACTATCCATTAAAATATCTTTATTTCAATAGATTTTATAAACTTTTTTAAATCTTTCTCTCAAGTGATGTGACTAAAAATGAACATACGTTTTTAATAAGCATTTTCATATGTTCTGCTAGAGAAGATATTTCGTTTCGAGGGTGAACCACCATTATGCCAATCATTACTATGTTGATTTAAAAAAATGATAGAGTTGTCCACTTGGCAAACAAGGTAAATAAATAAGCAAACGACATAACACATAGTGAATAGTTTTTTGGCACTAACATTTCATAATGCTAACAAAAAGCATGATTAATGTTAAAAAGGGCTCTCGTCTGTTTTTTTTTATTAAGATATATTTTTGAGGTTCATAACCGCGCGGCAACGCATGAGAAAGTGACCACCTTGGTTATTCTATTGTACGTCTAACTTCAATCGAGAGGTTTTGACAGATGGAATAAATATTTTTTAACCGCCGTTAATAAACAAAAAATCTTAACTTTTAGTTGTAGCGTGATTTTTGTTTGTATCCCATATCTTTGAAATACAAATAATAAATCGACAACCTCGCCTCGCGAGCTAAAAACAGAGATATTTCATATGTTGTTTATAGTTAAGGCATTAACGTTGTGGAGGTTTAAAGACATTGTAATTAATTTTTATCAAACACTGTTTATTCCACTATTTTTGTGACGGTATAACCCTACCGGTTTCAAGGCTTTCACCTCATCTTCAGGGGAGCGCAAACAAGACTTAATGCTGTTCGAACTGGTACCGATATACACGCTTCAACGGTTGGGGGCTGAGGGGTGAGGGTGGCATGGGAAAATTTCGGCCAAAAGCGGAGAGATTTTTAGGAAATAATTGTACAACAGATGTTCGGATCGCAGACTGACTTAGAAATTTCTAGGGCCTCTAGTCTGTCCAATTTATTTACGTTACTACTGATATGTAAGAATTTGGCATCATCGATAGAATAAGTATGGTTTTCACGGTGACAATGATTAGCCATTAGCCATAGCCACAGTTATTTGCCAAAAATCTCTTCAATCGTGGCCGAAATTGTCTTATGCCTCCCTCAGCCCCCAACCGTTGAAGCGTGTATATCGGTACCAGTTCGAACATCATTTAGTCTTGTTTGCGCTCCCCTGAAGATGAGGTGAAAGCCTTGAAACCGTTAGGGTTATACCGTCACAAAAAGTGGAATAAACATAAACAATGTTTGATAAAAATATATTACAAAGATATATTTCAGATGTTAACTTTTGTGACACAAACTATTTAAAACCTCGATACTTGTTCATTTAAGATGACACATTTCCACGAGTACCTACACGTGAATGGGGTAATACGTTACGTGGCTCCTCTTTTTTCGCGTACTATTTTGCATAGAATCAACTAACGGGACAAAGGTGTATCTGTATTTAGGAAATATATTTGAATACAAAGGTAAGAAAAAAAAATCACAGATGTTTTGTGATAAATATATTTATTTGTATTATATTTTTATAACACGAACAACATTTAAGTATTTTTTATATAGCACAAAAATAATTTAAAACAGTCGATAACATCGATATTCTCCAAAACAAAATTTTATATACACATATCATTAAAAATATAATCTACGAGTATCTTAAGGGGGCATTCTACTAAAGAAATTTGAAAAATATGGTTTTTTTGTCTATTCTTAAAGTTTAGACCATTTAAGAATATGTTCTCAAAAGGAAATTTTAAAATTCTCAATATTTACGCAGTTACAATATTTAGGCAATATTTACGCAGTCTCAATATTTAGGCAGCAATTACGCCGCACCGGAATGACTCAGACAATAATCTCAACTTTAAACGCGTTTTTCTCAAAACTGCTTTTTTCGACATGGTCGACATAATTTCTCAAGTTTTATTCAACTAACTGCCTTCAAATTCAGTATAAAACTATAATAAATGTTTTTATATCGTTCCTACCTTGAAAACTATATTTTAAATATTTGAAAAAAAAAACTTTTTTCAGACTGGCGCCATTTTACGATTTTTTTTACTTTAACAACTACATTATTTGTTATTAAAAAACTGTGTATGATTTTTGTTTGGAATTTAAGAAAGGGTTCCAATCATGTCGACCAGCTCACCCCCTTTTTTTTTTTCAAGATATGACAGCTGATAACATCTTGAATTTTCTATTTCTTTTTTCAAACATTTTTTTGTACATTCTCAAATCATCAATTAAAAAACTGTAAAAAATTTCAAGAAAAATAATGTTATGTTTTTTTTTTATTTAGTCTGAAAAAACGCCTGAAATTCATGCCTCTTGAGTAGAATACACCGTTAAGGGGACATTATAAGTCAATCGCACGAAAAATATAGTTATAAAATGCAGTCAAATATCAGTCTTCCAGTCAACACATCCAATTGAGGAAATGCTGAAGAACGACCCTGCTGAACTTAATTATATATACATTAAAAATATTGACTACATCACACATAGAGGTATTGTATTTTAAGATTGATGAATCACAATAGGGTAAGGTTTTTTTTATTACAATATTCATTTAAAAAAATCAATTATATGTACATACGAAAAATCAGTTATACTTATAAACTAAATGTTATCGCAAGTCACAAGTTTTTAAAATTGATACTTTTTCATATGTATGTTACTTAAAGTAGGACAAAAATTACTTAAAATATTATTTAAGCACAAAAATTATAAAAATCAAGCACTCAAAATCTCTCCGACAATTCAAGTTAACTTCTAAATAAAGTTTTGAAGGTTACATGTTAACACTAATTTCAAACGATTGTTGCGAAAATTCAAGAGAGATTTACTTTTCCTATAGGGAAAATCATTGTTTCTGAAAGCTTTGTACATTCCTGTATGCAAATATTTTAATTTTTTTTTTAAATTTATTCCACCTGGCGTGTTTATTATTATTATTATTATTTTATTATTTATTATTATTACACATGACAAGAAATATACACAATTTGAGAAAAAACAACAGGTAATTTGATTTGGACACATAATTTTAATGGATCTGGGTTTGTTGCCTTTCATTTGTCGTATCCCCAGTAAACTAGGCTTTTGCCTGTATCTCACTGAGGATATTAAGCATGAAAAAATAAATCGATACTTCTTTCCGATTTTTGATAACACAAAAAAACCCCGTTGCACGCTCTCATCAACCTGACAAACAGTGACACTCAACTGGAAACATCTTGCGAAACTCAACTCCTCACACATTATCACTTCAGAAATACCAAAAATATTCATCCCACAATATACCGCACACAATCATAAGAATAAAAATCAAAACAAATTCAAAAAAAAGAAGAAAAAAAGAAAAACACACAGAAACACAAATACAAAAACAACCAAAATTAAAACAACAAGAACAGACCCACACTCACGAGCTCACATAAATCCTTTCCACTCGTCATTCATCCTGAAAGCCTAAGTACTCAAAATCCTGTCGCAATAACAGCCACGCTCTGATCGACTGTCTAAATGGTTTTCCTACCTTTATTTTTATTGAAGTCGGCACGCCATTGTATGTAATGGGAGCCAAATAAGCATATTGCCTTTGGGCAAAAGAGGTTTTAACTCAAGGGATGGTGAACATTTCATTAGTTGCCATGTGTGTCTGCTTAGTCTGCATCTTCCCTTCCTCTCGATGGTAGTGCCAGAGAATGAATTTGAGATGTAAATAGGCTATGTTCAGGACCTGATACTCTCTGAAAAGCTCCGCCGTGGGATACCGAGCAGGAAGTTTATTGATTATTTTCACAATAAATTTTTGGGAAACCTGTAATATGTGTTTTTGGGTTAAGGTGCATCCCCCCCAAACTAATATATACCGTAAGAAAGTGCTGACTGACATAAGGCGAAGTATATACTTTTAAGAATATTTTCACTGAGCACATTTCGAATCATATGGAATATGTATCCTAGTTTTCTGATTTTTGCGCTCAAAGTGTGACAATCTCTTCCAACCAAACAGAAAGATGTTTTAATAGGCCTAAGTGAAAACCAGACTGGAATTCCATTTAAAAAAAATCTGGATTCCAGCGGGGATCAAACCCGCAACCTCCGAATCGGCAGACAAGCATCTTACCACCAGGCCACGGCGGTCGCCAATTATTCTATCATTAAATATTCTACTGGAGTAGAGAAGCATGTTGATGGAATAACAATAGTGTTGTCGAGCTTTCAGATCATCTAAACTCTGTTTCGGTTCAAATAATTTTACGCTTGAACCGAAAAGTTCAAATTGTTCTACGTGTCTTCTGTTTGATATTTATATATTTTGTTCACTTTTGTTATGAAAACCACCTGAATTACTTTTTAACCCTTCCTTCCCTGTGATACGTAACTAGTACACATTGCTTCTAAAAACTTTAATATCTCTATAAATATAATAAATACTGGCTTCAGATTTTAGGTATTCCTCCGTTTAACATTTACGCATTGAATGAAAAAATAATATTAATAATAATTAGCACTTATCGGCCACATCAGAGATATTTTGTGAAAATCGGGAATAAATTCACCGATACAATCAAACGTATGCCAGTGTGTGACGTAGGTATATTCATTCTAAAAACCGCTATGGGTGAGGAAGCGACGCTATTCACGTCTCACTCTCACTCTACTTCGGTATATGGGAACGTAAGAAATATAATCTCAGTTTGCAGTTGTGTTTCTTCCTTCGAGGTATAACATACACAATGTTAGTCCGTCTCAAGTCTCAGTCACTCTAGCGCATTCGTCTGAGATGGTCTTTTTGCCCATTTTTTAACGTTAGCCGATGTTTTTTTTTCATGTTTTCAACAATTAAATTTCAATTATTATCACTTTTGACTTTAAATTACATTCATTTAAGTGACTATCTATGAATATTCTTATTTTTTTCGATTTTAAATCGCTCATTTTTACATGTGTATTAAATACACAGCACCGGAACGGGCGCCTTTTTTTAATACAGGAAGGGAAAGGTTAACAAGTTGATTGTGATGTATGGAATGGCCTGTTTAGAATTGAGCTATTGGCTCTATGAGCTACTTATTGGGCGCTACTTATACACGTATGATTTACGAATGTGCATAGTAATAATTATTATTTTAGAAATCTACGAGGCATAGTGGAAAACACACAATTATTAAGAGAATACAATATTTAATCCTGAATAACATCAAGAATATACGTCTAACGTACAGTTTTAATCCAGGAGAACATCAAGAATATGTCTAACGTACAGTTTTAATCCAGGATAACATCAAGAATATGTCTAACGTACAGTTTTAATCCAGGATAACATCAAGAATATACGTCTAACGTACAGTTTTAAAATTTTAGTAGTATTGGGCGGTTTCCCAAAAAGTTTTCACCTGATAGTTTATATCGCTCTCATTTTTTTTAACCTGTCTAGTTTATTGCCATGTGGCAATCTCTTCCAACCAACCAGAAAGATGTTTTTATAGACCCTAAGTGTTAACCAGACTGGAATCCTATTTTTAAAAAAATCTGGGTTCCAGCGGGGATCGAACCCGCAATCTCCGGATCGGCAGACAAGCGTCTTACCACCAGGCTACGGAGGTCCTGGTAATCGATCAAATGGGCTATTTTTGTAAACCTCAACAAATGACATATCCCTCAATTGATACTACTTATTCAATACAACTGGGGTCATTTAATTACATTATCTTTACACCAAATTTATCCAGCTACTAGAAAATGAAACAGGCATGTCACATATCTGGAAGGAAAGCGAAATCTAAGCATTTATTTGAGAAGTAATTATTATGTTGTATTATTCTAAAGCAATAATAGATATAAAGAGGGAGAGCTAAAATTTTCTGAATATCAAAGTGTTGATTTAAATTATTTCATTTTTCTATTTCAGAAACTTCTAACCTTAATACATTATATTTGCATAAATTATGTCCGGCTAAGAGAAAGTGAAAGAGATATGCGAAATGTTTGTTAGGATGGTTTTTACTTAAGACATAAATAAAATGTTTTTTTTTCTTCAGGTATTTGAGGAGCACGTAAACCAGGCTTTCATAAGATAGTGTCAAGTGCAAAAAAAAAATTGAGGAAGAATGGCATACCTCGGATTTAAAGACAGACGTCTTGTTAATTAAGACAAAGATACAAGAATATTTATTTTACATAGGAGTGCAATGCATTGAATTTTTAATTTACTGACACAAGGGTATTATATTATTTTTCTTTTTTCTCAAATAGCACATATCTTTCTTTTTTCTCAAATAGCACATATCTTTCTTTTTTCATTGGAGAGGTGTACAGAAAAAGGTTACATAATGTAATACATTTTTTTATATAAATTGTTCTATATTAACTTCATTAAAATGTGAAATAATCAACGTAATTTATTAATTGGTGACTTACCTTGACCGAACGTACGTTTTTACTTAAATTTCGTAATTTAATATTTGTATAGTTGTTAACAAATGAATATAGAATTTTTTATATTTATAACATTTTTTTTAAACTTTTATTAACTTAACAATTTTTTAAATATATATCTTGATTGAGCGATTTCATAACGCGGACACTGACTGTAGATGGTACACGGTGTGGGATGTAGCTAGTTCGTATGTTGAATTCAATACAATGCTCCAGGAGTGAATTCGGAATAACTTTTTGTCGTAATTTGTGTGAATATTTTCTGTTAATTTTGCCAACGAACAGACGATCATTGTAAACACTCATATTTTCACGCCAACACAGCAACGGCTACAGTTCACAGAAATATCGTTATATGCGGTGTTGTCAAAGAAATATAGTCCAATAATATCTCCTGACCGCTAAATTTCAACTCACATTGTCACTCAACGGGTTCTTAATGCTCACTAAAAATCACTTGTTTATTTTTAACTCACTAATAAATCACTTGTAGATTTTTATGGGGGTTCACAGGGGTTGTTTTGTATGTTAATATAACTACTTGTCCTCGTTGGATATATCCGATTCGTGGATTTCGATATTGAAATCGATGTCATCTTAATCATCATCGCTGTCGGTTTCTTCGTCATCTGACGAGAACAGCTCTAAAAACTTTTTCTGCAAGAGATCGTTGACCAGCGCCTCTTTTTTCACCAGCTCGTCCTTCGCAGACTTGAGTGTTGATTTCAAAACGGCTATAGTAATCAGCCTTTTCCCCTTTAATTTATTCACTTTATTCAACTTTTCTATTACTTTCTTAATCCAAAGTTCTAGTTCATTTATCTCTCTGAGATAATTGTTAAAAGTTTGTTTAGCTGATAGATTATTTGAGCTCGTTGCCATTATATTATATTTGAGTCAAAATATACAAAATGACAAGAATATATCGGAAATTGCCAAACGCTGTCTTCCGTGGCTTCTAAATAATGTTTGCGATGCTACGTTCGTCTATGCGCCGCAACGACTGAAAAAGGGTCAAGCTATGGGATTGGCCAATATTATTTCCCGAAGCGCTATTGGTCGGCTATTTTACCCTTTCTACTATCTACGTTAACTCAATTTCAGAAATAGTATTACGTTACAAAATTATTTAACACTTCAATATGAAACAATTCTACACAATAACAAATGAAAGTAGCAGATTTTTTTCACTTTACAAAAGCATTGTTACTTTAATTTAAGTTATTGTATTGATTTTTCACATTTAAATATTAAATCATTCTGTTTTAACACGGAGTTCAACAAAATAAATACTAAAGTCAATTAAAAAATGGAATTATTAATGTTTTAATCCGATCACCAATTTCAATTACATGTTTAATATCTTGTTTCACTAATTAAATTCAGATTTATGACTTTAAGATGCCTTTAGAAATTTGATGTTTTTACTTGAGTAGTTTTGTGATTTTTTTTAGTGATCAAAAGTTAAAGGCATTATCTACCTTTATAAAGAAATTTTACACGATATACTTTTAAGGCCAGCAAAAATACGTATTTCTACGACTAAAAAGGATTTTCTGTTTTCAAGGAGTTTTCATCAAAGGTTAGATAAAATTAGAAAAGTTCCTGTTAACACAGTTTATTCGAACGCTCAAAAGAGAATGCAGCTTGAAGTTCGAAATAATAATGTCAATGATATTTTATTATTATAGCGCATCCATTTAATGAGGCTTAATGAACGTAGAAACGTATTGATTTAATCCCGATTTTCAAAATTGTGAATGGAAAATATTACACCCTTAATTGTATGAACTGATTAACTTTTAAATTCCCAATTTGTATAATCTATACCGATACAAGAATTGTAGAATTATACCTAAAATTCTCTCGTACCCAGATTACATCAAGTGCGTAGAATGGTGTAGTCTCGGGCATATTTGGAAACAGTTTTAATTCCTTTAAAAGTTCTCTTATGGAGTGTTTTTTATTTATTTTACTAAACACTTTTATTTCAAATACAATCTGGTGGGTTTATTGTCAGGCGGCAATATCTTCCAGCCAATCAGATAAAATTAAATGAAGCGAGTTACATTCATTCATTAAAACATTCAAATGACTATCCATCCCCACAAAATTTATGAAAACATACGTGAGCATATGCCCACAAAGACTGACAATCACCTGAACATTCCTTTTCATATAAAGTGAAATATCGTCGATCAAAAGAAAAGGAAGGGATGGTAGAGAGGAAAGAAAAAAAATCAGAATGAATTTTTTCAATCGCTTAAAGCATGCCAAGGACTGAACGAGTCTAAGATCGGTTTGTAACTGATTTCAGAGTCTCCCTGCATGGACAATAAATATATAATACATAATTGGGAGCAGTTTTTCGTCTAGGCTGCAAACTTTTTTTCACTCTTATGTTATGCTGTCTGCTTCCTTATAGACGAATGTGTCCTCAGATAAGTTCTTTAAGTCTTGTTATAATTTCGATTTCATATAATAGGGGTTTACTTTTAATACCTGCTGTTTTATCGTTCTTTGCACAATAAACTGATTTGTACTTTGTTAGTTTTTTCTTGTATATCTAAGATTTTATATTGATTACCATCAATAATAAGTGCACAGAATAGCTGTGGAGAGTACACGTGACGAGTCGCCTAATAAAACAGTGTATTTTGGTGTTTCTTTTCTCGCGCCGAGATTTCAACTGGCAGCCTCGAGATGTGAGCTGAATACGAAACCTCCGGACCAAAAGTGATGTATTGTTAAAAGTGAATGTTTTGCTACATTTCTGGTTAATACCGGGCTGATATATCACTTTTCTTACAAATTTATAGTTTATATTTTTTTACTCATGAAATAAAAAAAATCGATAATTTATTGTAAAAAATGGGAAATAAACAAAATGTTTGAATTTTAATCAAGTCACAACAGGATTATGATACACCCCCGTATTATTACGACGTAAGAAAAAAGAAGAGTGGGGAACTGGAAAGGCCAATAAACATTTTTTTTTTGTCCATGCTCTGAAAGATCCTGAAACTTTTCGGCGAGATAAGTGGGGCTAGCGGGACAGTCATACAAAAGAGACAGTATGTTTTTTTTTGTTCCCTTTTGGAAATTATATATCCGGTTCCATGGCATAACTTCATTGTTTTTTTTATTCTTACCGTTGATTTTTTTTTTTCAAACTTTCCAAGATCTCTAAAAAGAATGTCGACATTTAGACATGATATTTTGTATGAGTTGATGAATCATCCGAATTAATTTTTGTTTTTTAATTTTTTTACAACTTATTTTTTTGCATGTTACGATATTGTGCCTCCTGAGGACTGGCCTGTCCTATTGAACTGAAACGTGTTTTATATGTATGTATGGTGGATAACATGCATTGACGTACTCTTTTTTCGTATTATTTCGTTATGAATCATATTAATGTTTTTACTTTTGGAATATGACGATTTTGTATTCATGCGCACTCAGAATTTTAATATAACTTGAATATAACACTGCTATGTGTTTGAAGAGTGCAATTGAAATAAATAATTGGAAGGAATTTGACAAAAAATTAACTATAATTAATTATGTTGTCAGTCTATGTGGATACAGGATACTCTCGATTATACGTGATCGCATAACTGGGTTACGGATTAACTGAGGCGGAAAAAATCAAATTTAAATAAATATTTAAAATCTTTAAAATGATATACGTAAATTCACAATATTTTACTGTAAAATTAACCTCGGATAATCGAGAGTTAACTATATTTGTCTATTTTGCCATAAAAAATAAAGTATACATTTTTTTTGTAAAAGGTAAGCCCAAGACCATTTTATATTTAGGGAAAATACACTGTAACACTAAGATGCAACAATGTCTTTATATGTTATTCAGTTAGTTTATTTCATAACTTTTTCCATCTTGTTATAAAAATCACCACCTAAACGTTAAAGCGTACGACGTCTGTATAGTTGCACCCCAGTGTGGTGAGCACTGTAAGGGGCTGGAGCTTTAAGTATTGATTTATCTTAGAAATCTGAAGTATGTGTTAGAGTGCTATGGCGTTATCATATGTAATTTTCAAATTGTATATTTTAAACAGGTCTTTATACCTGAATACTAAAAAAGCAAACCCTAATTTAATGGTACATGGCCGCCCGGTAACCGGTAACGATTCGAACCCCACCCCTCGAACGACACAGACACTTTTTCCGCTTAGTCTTCGAGAGTACAGTACCCGATGGTAAGTAATATAAAGGGGGCGGAACTTTGGGCGGGACAATATTATTTGAAATATCCCATAAACTCATTCAATGTATCAGGAATCCAGAAAACACGTGAGATATTTATTTGAAACTAAATAGTGGAATTTGATATAAGTACTGTATCGCACTTTCATTTCGTACGCTACAACCTGAAGTGTGCTTTCCTACATGGATAGAAAAATTCGAAATGACTTGAATTGGATAGTTTATTTTATTTTTATTAATTGCAATATTGATATATTCAAATGAAACGTTAACATTGAAAAGATATTAACCTTTGCCTTCCTGTGCTAAAAAAATCTACTCGTTCCGGTGATGTGTATTCAATACACATCAATACATATGTAAAAATGAGCGATTTAAAATCGGAAAAATAAGAATATTCTTAGCCAATCACTTAAATTAATTAAATTTGAAGTCATAAAGTGATAATAATTGAAATTGAATTACTGAATACATGAAAAAAAATATCGGAAGACGTTCACAAAACTGGCGAAACGACCACCTCGAACCAAATCCGGCCGGCTACTAAGCGAGAGAAGTGATCGAACTGTGATGCTATTTTTTGCGTTCCCATATACCGAAGTAGAGTGAGAGTGAGACTTCAATAGCGTCGCTTCCTCACCCATAGCGGTTTTTTTAGAATGAAGGAAACAATACTTTCTTCCGTGTTCGAGTTTTGATATCAGTAGCATTCCTTGGAATACTTTTTTTTTTCTTCGATCGTATTGAACGCTTAGCATTCTCGCCATTAAAACTTTAAGTTGGAACTGTCAAGATTTTATGCTAGCTAAAGTGTAACAGCTTGCACACAATCAACTAATACACGCACATGCTGATAATTATACTAAATTACGAGAGATACCAGTATTCAAAAAAAAATTCAATTTAGTTGGAAATATTAAATATTTCATGATGAGTGTTACTTCTCCTTTCCATTTTCTGGTCTCCTAATAGAAATGACAAGTTTCTTGGATCCGTTAGTTTAAACCACGCCCGAAGGACCCGCCCATAATAAAAATGATACAGACATATGTACTGTTACGCCATAATTCTTTTGGAGGTAGGCAGAAATTATTAATTTAATTTACGACAGTGTCTTTTATATATGAATGGACATATGAGAAGTTATACATACAAGAACTTCACCTTAAACTAACATGGATATACAAAAAGCATCTAGCAAGAATATCACAACAATATTTAAAAATAGCAACTAACTTTGTGCTCTCCTTTATTAATATAAGAACCTAATATAAACAAAACATTAAGGGCAATACTTTGCATCTGGAGTTGAGCAGCCCTGCATCAACATGTGGAAGGTTTCGATTCTACTAAGCAACTTGCATCTTATTCTACAAGTGAACCCATGTGTTTTCTATACCTCAAGATCTATCCATAAAATTCTCGAAAAAACCCAATTCTTCCCTTTTTATGTAAGCGTTGTTCCACTAAAAACAAATCTCAGTACTTTACCACTATAAAATAATTATTCCACAATTACGTACAGTACCCGGCGGTAAGTAATACACATCGGACTTAAGAAAGAGACAGTCGGCTATAATCAGCTTTGTAGAGCGTCGTCTTTGTCGCACGACCACACCCTAAAACGCTTAACAACGACTGACAAATCGCGACGGAACACGTGTATAAATGACAGAGATGACGCTCTACAAAGCCGAAGTTAGCCGATTATGGCCGATAGTCTCTTTCTTAAGCCCGATGAGTAGTTCTAATCGCCGGGTACTGTAAGTCTACTTTAAAAAAATTTGGTAATATTTTGTGATATATATACATATATTGAATTTAAATATACATATAAATATTGAATAATTTTAAACAATTACTTTGTAATTACTGCTGCTTTTTGTATCTCCTGTACACGTAAGGTCAAGTTTTAGTATTTAAAGTACTTGTATAACTTGGCATATGTTCATTTTTATATAAAAGACATTGTTGTGTCGTTAATTAAATTTAATAAATAATTTAACACAAATAAATCAAACTTTTCTGCCTACCCCAAAACGGGGCGTGGCTTGACAGTATTGTGGGCGGGTCTTTGGGCGTGGTTTAAACTGCCAAAGCCAGAAATCTGTCGTTTCTATTAGGAGATCAGAAAATTCAAAGGGAAAGTTTAACAGTCATCCAAAATATTACAAATTATATTAAATTATATTTTTTAAGATCGATATATCTCGTGATCAAGTGTAATTATCAGCTTATATATGTAGGTATAAGTTAATTGTGAGCAGCCTGTTACACTTAAGCAAGCACACAGTCTTGACAGTTCCAGCCAAAAATTTTGATGGCAAGGATATCAAACTTTCAATGTGATCTGCAGATTTAATCCACTGTAACCTTACGTCGTCGAGTGTTTTTACAGCGCCATTTATTATATAACTTAATAGCGCCATAGAAATTAATGATTATTAGCATATTTATTTATTTAACACTTTTATTGCAAATACAATCTGACGGGTTTATTGCCAGGCGGCAATCTCTTCCAACCAACCAGACAAAAGTAAAAGAAGCAAGTAACGTGGTCGCATAAATCATTCAAATGACTATCCATCCCCACGAAATCCATAAACATGTATGTGAGCATATACCCACGAACCCCACAAAGACGAACAATCACCCGAACATTATTTTTCATATAAAGTGAGATATCATCAATCAAAAGGAAAGGAAGGGATGGTGGAGAGGAAAGGAAAAGAAAAATCAGGAATGAAACACGTTATTTTACTGACTAGAAATTAAGAGTTTTTTCGGTCGCTTCTTAAAGCATGCCAAGGACGGAGCGAGTCTTATATTGGTTTGTAACTGATTCCAGAGTCTCACTGCATGGACAGTTAAGGACGACGTAAAGAAAGAGTAGCGGTGAACTGGAAAGGCCAATAGACAATCTCTGTTTGAGCGTAGCGCTAATCCATGTTCTTTTATTTACAGTTCAAGAATTTGTTTCGTGTAGTTTAATTTTACTTTTTATAATTTTTTTTTACAGAGCAAATCCGTTGAACCAGTAATATGCAAATGATTGCTTTTAATAAATCAAACGGAGTTTGAATGGTGAACAATTGCTTAATAAGACAGCTGATGTAGGCCTTTTTCTCGGTTAGAATTATGTAAATATTTCAATAAAAAAAAATAAAAAACAATTTCAGTCAACATTTCCATTCAATGCTCAAAGTTAATCTCGGAGTGAACTTAACAATTTTACTAGATATTTAAAACAAAAAGAGAATTAAAAAATACCTGACACCCCGCGGCCGTGCTATTGTTAACCAACAGTCAACGCAGATAAAAGGTGTTAACCGCAGTCAAGTGTGAATTCGCATTTACTTTCCCTTCTTGCAGAATTCGTTCAATTTAATTATAACAAACTTTTCTCAGCCTACTAATTAGTCGCCCTTAACTCTCAACCATCCTTATAAAAATAATAATTAATTATCATTAAACAACCCTTATGAAAACTTCAAGAGGTTTTTTTCTAATAAACCAGTTATAACCAACTGAAGGTATTTTAAACTTTCCTCGAAGTAATTAACGCCAGAATGCATAGTGGAATAAATTGAGGAGAGTGGTGCGATTCAGCTGTCAGCAGCAGACGCGACGAGTTACGAGTATTAGCACGAATCCTGGTATTCCTGCAATAAATCTGCAAGGCGGGGCGACGAGCTTTGCTTACAGCCAAGCTGTGAAATTATTATTAAAAAAATAAACATAACTTTCGAAAAGCTCCTCGCTGAATTCATCAAGCATCAAAGTTGAGTGTGAGAGACGGTCTTTTTTCCAGATTCTTTGTCCAGCTATTCGTTTACTTGTAACTTTTTTTTGGTTTAAATTTAATATTATTATTTACTAATTTATGTTGATATATAATATATAAGGTCTGCAAGATATCTAATGATAAATGTGGAATAAATTTAATATTATTTTAATTTTAACGCATATGCAAACTTAACCTTTCGCTTCCCGCGCTAAAAAAATCTACCCGTTCCGGTGGTGTATATTCAATACACATCAATCGATACACGTGTAAAAATGAGCGATTTACTAAAATCGGAAAAATAAGAATATTCATAACCCATCGCTTAAATTAATTAAATTTGAATTAAAAAGTGATAATAATTCAAACTTGATTGCTAACACATAAAAAAATAACATAGGGCGAGACGACTACCTCGAACGAAAGCCCGCTGGCTACTGAGCGAGGGAAGCGAGCAAACTGAGATTATATTTCTTGCGTTCTCATATACCGAAGTGGAGGGAGAGTTAGACGTGAATAGCGTCGCTTCCTCACCCATAGCGGTTTTTAGAATGAATATACCTACGTCATACACTGGCACACGTTTTATTGTATCGGTGAATTTATTCCCGATTTTCACAAAATATGTCTGATGCGACCTATAAGTGCTAATTATTATTAATATTATTTTTTTCATTTAATGCGTAAATGTATTACGGAGGAATACCTAAAATATGAAGCCAGTATTTATTATATTTATAGAGATATTAAAGTTTTTAGAAGCAATGTGTACTAGTTACATTTTTTAATTATATCAACTTTATTCTATCCAGGCTTACAAATATAGCTTCTGCAACTAGGTATGTCCATCTCAATGCTTCTTTCTTATTTATATAGATCACTTTGGTCGATCTTTAATTATCCATTCTTTCTATATACCCGTACCATCTAAACGCTCCTGTCTTACTCGTATACATTCTTTCTATATACCCGTACCATCTAAACGCTCATGTCTTACTCGTATACATTCTTTCTATATACCCGTACCATCTAAACGCTCCTGTCTTACTCGTATACTTCGTGTTAAATTGTTTTTTTTAAACTTGACCAATGACAATCCCCAATCAATCGGTGAAAGCACAATAACTTTAAATAGTTGAATATTGATGGGGCATTGATTTATGTTTATTAATATACCCGTACCATCTAAACACTCCTGTCTTACTCGTATATATTCTTTCTATATACCCGTACCATCTAAACGCTCCTGTCTTACTCGTATACATTCCTTTTATCCATATTTTTTCTATGTGTCCACGCCAATTAAATACTCCTTTCTTACACTACCTAAACATTTCTTATTTTGAAATTTCACTATTCATTCTTTCATCGTGCCTAAACCATCTACATACTTTTTTTTTCACTCATATAAATTCCTTTATTCGACCTTTTATCGCCCACATTATAACGTTTTGATTTGATAACATAATAAAACTTTAGTTTATGTAAAAGGAAAAATAAGTAAATAAAAAACTTATTTTATATTTTTGTGTTCACCACAGGTTTATTTTTGGGTTTACTAATGGTTTTGAAGACCACTCTCTTCATCGTCAGGTGAAGATAAACTTTATTAGTTTATCTTCACCTGACGAAGAAGACGGTGGTCTTCGAAACCGGTAGTAAACTCAAAAATAAACCTGTGGTGATCACAAAAATATAAAATAAGTGCTTTGTTAACGTATTTTTCCTTTTACATAAAATATGGCATCAAAAAGTTAAACTAGAGTATTTTCGAAGATTCAAAAAATAATTTCTGGTTTAATCGTTTCCGCAGATATGTCACGAAATATTTGTGTGATTTAAATTTAATATTATATAATTTATTATATTAATCAATTTTAAAATATATAATAATTACATGTATATTCGTGTTAAATTGTTTTTTTAAACTTGACCAATGACAATCTCCAATCAATCGGTGAAAGCACAATAACTTTAAATAGTTGAATATTGATGGGGCATTGATTTATGTTTATTAATATTTTATTTAAAAAAATTATACACGCAATTACAAAATAGTTGTCGTGAATGGATGAAGAAAATTGCTTAGCAACCAACGCATTGCTGTATTAGCAGGAGAACATAAAGTTCAAAGGGTTATCCAACAACCCGTTTGGTGTATGATCTAAAATATCTGCGTGTCAAATGTACTACAATATGAAGTGAAATATTCAAAAGTACTTCAATTGTTCTGTGATATAGAAAAACCAAGCAATAATACAGTGATTCCCTTTTTGTACTGGTGTAAATAGTCTGAATTGAAAAGGGTGGCTGACATCTATTCTGGGCGCTGCATCGTCACTCATCCCACAATTTCTCGCTCCGTTCTCTACACATGCTGGGGTTTAGGCATGAGTGGATGCAGGGGTGTACGCAGATGTGGATGCAGGTGTGCACGCTACTGTGGACACAAAGGTGGGTGCAGGGGTGACTGTTGGGGGTGGTTGCAGGGTTCGCTTAATAAGTTTAGCCGGAAATAATAAAATTTTACGGAACACTCTATTTTAATACATTTGCTACGTAGAGAACGACCATCCTACACTCTATAGAGTTCCGATTTTTTTTTTTCGGCAGCAGACCCCTTTACCAAAAAATGTTAAAACCGTCTCACGCCTAGTCATTTACTTTACTTACTCAAATTAATAAGTTTGTACAGTACTCGATATTATATTTCACTACATATCAAACTTTTCATTTTAATCACTTGTTTTAATCAAAGTTTGAAAAATATAAAAGGACTACGAATTATGCATTGCATTATCTTGTGCAACATTTAATATTGAAATCTGCGCTAACGAAAATTAAAGCAAAAAAAAAGTCTTTTAATGACACATTTTACCTTTTCGTTCACAAGTTTGGTATGTTATGTGTCTTTATCAAAAAATCGTTTTTTTTTTAATGATTTAACTTCTTAATTAGATAGATAATGAAATCATGTATATTTTGAAGTAACAAACAAATAGCAGTAGTAATAGGGTCTATTTTTGCTGTCGTCGACCCTCAATTTTTTTTATTGAAACTATCGACCCCTAGAAAAATTAAATCGACCCCAGGGGGTCGATATCGACCACTTTAAGAACTCTTGCTCTGTACATTAGTCTGATAATACGTATACCAGTAGAACATAAGTGTGCGTCTGTTATTTCCTATCCGTGTGAGCAAGTATTTCCAATACGTACAACGGCGAACGTAGAGTTACTTGCCTACTTCAGTGGCTTGTAATCTGTTGGCTCTATTTTGGAGGCCGGATACACTGTTATTTTCCAAGCACGCTCTTCAATATGTCTGCATCCACAATTTGAAGTGTATGACCGCACGACTTCTGTGACGAATAATGCTGGTTGGAACCCCGTGTGTTGCTACTCTTCTCTAATGACACAGGCATTTTGCCCGCCCAGCACTCGTAGATATAATGATACCGACGACTCCAGTCATATTTATTCTTCCAAAAAAAGAGAAAAAAGCACAACATGGCCGTGTGCTCCCATTGTCTCACTTCAGTGTGCCATCATCGGAATAAGTATAGCGGAGAGGCCGATGAGTTTGCTGGTGTGCAAACTTCACGACACAAATTTTCATTCCAACTGAATTGACGTTGAAATGGTGAGGAGATCCTCGCATACGAGGTCCAGTAACGATGATCTACGATTCGGATATGTTGAGATGAACCATACAGACGAGTAAATTTTACTTATGTTAAGTTTGTTTATATTTTTTAACAACGTGACTGGAGTAAAAGCAAGTTCAAATCAAGTAACATTTTATGGTGGACTTAAATTCATTGAATTTAGCTCATATTTATGTATCATTCAGGAAATTTTGCTCATATTTATGTATCAGGAGATCATAATTAAGGTGGAATACATTTCCTTAATAATCTCAGTGCAACTCCCAGTACTCCAGCCCGTCTCTTCCCACCTGTTGGATTGCACTGTATACTTTAAAAATGCGATCATGTAGTAACAGTGTAAGTCCATACTTGTTGATGAGACCCGGGAATTTAACTGGACTACTTTGATCAGGAGAACATAACATGCATTAAGTGTTTTATTTATGCACGTTTCGCTTAAGTCCAAAATTACGTTTGTATTATGTTTGACAAGAAAAAATCACAAAACTTAAAAATATAACATTTATTTTTTTACAAAGCAGAATTTAAGTATGCCTTTAATTAATTTGTATAACAGAAACAATGTAAAAATAATATTTGGTTGGTATAAAACGTGATTCTATTTTTATTTTATTACACGCCATGGATAAAAATTTGAATCGATAATAAACAGCTCATTTACGCCTAACGATTATTTCTCAATCCTTAGTTTATGTTACTCGTATATACCATACTTGTTTAAGTATACCGTCCTTGGCATGCTTTAAGAAGTGAAATTCTTAATTTCTAGTCAGTAAAATAACGTGTTTCATTCCTGATTTTTATTTTCCTTTCCTCTCCACCATCCCTTACTTTCCTTTTGATTGATGATATCTCACTTTATATGAAAAATAATGTTTCGGGTGATTGCCCGTCTTTGTGGGGTTCGTGGGCATATGCTCACGTATGTGTTTATGGATTTCATGGGGATGGAAAATCATTTGAATGATTTATACGACTATGTAACTTGTTTCATTTACTCTTATCTGGTTGGTTGGAAGAGATTACCGCCTGGATATAAGCCCGCCAGATTGTATTTGCAATAAAAATGTTAAATAAACAAATACTCGTATAAATTAATATACTTGAAAAAACAGCCTAACCCATTTTTTTTTTCAATTTATTTGAAATATTAAAAAAAATATTTTAAAACACTCGAAATATTCGTAAATCCTACATTAAATATTAATTATTAAATCACGATTTAAATCCGTTTCAATGTTATCAAAAAAATCCAATATTAGTTCATTTGTATAGTAACATATTCGAGTTACTTATATATAGAGATGTTAAATTGTGAGGCTGGGAGACATGATTGATTTTACGATATGGTAATTGTGTTTATGCAATTTCTTCGCACACCGTATAAATTACAATATATTTATCGATGTAAGTATGGTAAACCATTCAAAGGTTTTTTTATTCAAGTTTATTTACTGAATACCAAGGGTAATAAACATATTTCATTTAAGGGAGAGTATTCTCATTTGGAATTTTAAAAAAAATCGATTTTTTTTCATTTAACCTTTTTTGAATAATTTCCAGTAAGAAATGTTCTAAAATCTTGAAAATTCGAAAAGTTATGAGGGTTTATAGCCGAGCGCACCAGTCGAAAAATGACCTGAGCTTCGCAGCTGTCGGGTCGTCTATTTTAATGGCAGTAGCCTTATTTTCCATGAATTCTCGTCCAATAGGATTTCTTAGAATTATAAATTGATATTTAGATTGTCGTGTGGAAGTGTAAAGACAAGATTTTTAAACAAGCTTATATGGCCCTGGAATTGCTGATTAACAGTTAGTTGAAAATATTTACTTTAATTCGTGTAAAAATCGCACTTTAAACTTTTAACGCGTTTCCTGAAAAATAACTTTTTTTTACTATTCCCCGTAATAACTCCAAAACTAATTAACCGATTTTATAGAATAAGTACTCATTCTCTTTGTTATACTTATCTCTATAGATGGTAATATAATTATTTCAATTGATTATTTTTTTCGATTTTTTCCACTCCTCTAAAGACAAAAAAATATGAAAATAAATTGATTTTTCATTTCAACAAGCCGCCATCTTTTTCTAATTATTATTTTTTGATTATTCTAGTACCGCCCATAGTCACGTGCTTTCTCAGTAAAACTGATTTTTCATTTTTATTTTACAGTACTACAGCCACAATTACATACATAATGGACCCCATCCATGTGCGTGCGGCCTTACTTCTGACTTAATAACAACAAAAATATAACTTTTTTATCATGAAATTTTATGAAAATGTTGTTTAAAGATAAATAAATATGACTGAAAAAACAACAATTTAAAAAAATTATTCGTTCACTGAAAAAAAAATCTTAAAAATCGTCGATTTTTCGGCCCATGGAATGAAAATACCCCCTATCTTTGGAAAACTGAAACTTTTGTCATAAGGGTAAAATAAGAGTTCGGTGTCTATCCATGGCTTTATCCTACTCAGTTCCTGCTGGGCATGCTCGGGTATAACTCCTTGAGCGTAAGAAGAGATGTGCGTCTCCTGGTATACGTTGTCAAACTCGTTCGAGGAGTTGTGAGCTGTCCAGCATTACTACAAAGATTAACGTTAAATGTTCCTAACAATTACACTAGACTGCGCCGGCAGGAACTGTTCTCAATAACATACGCAAGAACGGGTCTTCCAGCCGCTATGCCTGTTGGAAGGGCCTTAACTCTTCTGAACGGGACTGCTTCGGATATTGACATATTTCATATCACATTACCAAAAGCAAAAGGAAGTTTTCTTCTTAGATTGAGCGCGTTAGAAAGCACTCATCAACATACCTAAATGACTGTGAATATATGTGTGTAATATGTTTGTGTGTATATACTCGTTTGTATGCATATGCATTATTTTTTATTTTATATAATTTTTTAACTTATTTTTTTTTCCTCTATGTAATTTTTCTTCTTTTTTGATGTTTTGTATTTTCAAAGTAATTGGGCTAAGCCTGTTTTGAAAAAATAAATAAATAAAAATAAAAAATAAGTAAATATTATATTTATTTTTTGAAAAAAACTTACTAAAATTACACAACCCTTTTCATATCACAGTAACATTTATATAGCAAAATTTTAAATATTAGGTGGAGGTACTACTAGGAACTAGCATGTGGATAGTGAAAAAAGCCTCACACTCGCGTGACTTGTCACCCTGTCTCGTAAGATAAATATTGCTAAGTATAGCTCAACAGTTACAAGGATATCATAAAATGACAGAAGTGAATAATTTTCTTTTGTAATAATATTAAGTTTTCAAGAACCGAGAGCTTTCTTAGATACGGAAACTTTATGAGACACGAATATTGACAGGTATTCAAATGAAATAACTATTATCAAGTCATTGGAATGCATTTTAATTACAAAAAAAAATTTTAAATAGACTTCTAAAAAAATATGAATTTCTAAATAATGTGACTTCGTGGATCATTTTAATCCACACATTTTGAAGCCAGACAATCGTGGGACAAAAAAATATTTTGAAGAATAAATTTAATGCAGTATTAATCGATTTAACCAGTTAGTTACTCTTTTTTATTATTTAAATAAATTTATTTTGATTCACTCACTATCAACCCCTTGAAGCTTCTATTTTGTTTAAACTTTATTCTTTAAATTGTTTCATACAAAAAATATATAGGTACAGATTTACAAACTTACGAAACTTTTTTTACTAACGTACTCGACAAAAACAAATAATTTGAAAAGTAATTTTCAAAAGCATATTTAAATTATCTTACTTAAGTCAAGGACGTTACGGTTTATTTTTTCCCTCTTTCAAGTTTATTTCAAATAAATAAGAAAATCGATTATCACATATTTTCAAGCTGTCAACGAATCATAGACAAAAGAGTAACTAACAATGCCAAATGACGCAAAACTCAATATTATAAACAATCAAGTTTATTTCAATCATAGACTGTGATATTTTATTTCAATCATAGACTGTGATAGCACATATCATAAATATGTTTTCCATATAAAAGCCATCCTTTTGATTTTTAACTAAACCTCTGTATCAGGCTCTTTCAACTAAAC
This sequence comes from Odontocerum albicorne, assembly GCA_949825065.1. Taxonomy (NCBI): domain Eukaryota; kingdom Metazoa; phylum Arthropoda; class Insecta; order Trichoptera; family Odontoceridae; genus Odontocerum; species Odontocerum albicorne. The sequence continues at coordinate 2,215,163 of OX463843.1, forward strand.
CTCTGTATCAGGCTCTTCCAACTAAATCTCTGTATCAGGCTCTTCCAACTAAACCTCTGTATCAGGCTCCTCCAACTAAATCTCTGTATCAGGCACTTCTAACTCAACCGATGTATCAGGCTCTTCCAACTAAATCTCTGTATCAGGCTCTTCTAACTCAACCCGATCTATTAGGCTATATGAGATGGTACATAGAAGTAGAAGACACAAAAAGTTTGATATTCTATTCCCTCTGCCAACTTTCATAGGGGAATTATGTTGCTGTATGTATTAAACTATTGATAAAATCAAACACGTGGAACAATCATAGATAGAAAGTATGTGAAATAAATTTGAAAAATATAAAAAGACGAGGGGTGAATTTAAATTGAATAGACATCGAAATTGACCTACAGTTCGGAAATTCTAGGATGAGTCCTGTGACAGCTCACAAATTTGCCCTAATACAAACTCATGTAATGTATTTACCTAAATAACTTGCTATTGATTAGAATTGAGGCTTAAATTAAGTTGATAAAATAATTAAAAAACTGAACATCGTTACAAGGTTGTATTGGGGTAAATTTGTGAGCTGTCACAGGACTCATCCTAGAATTTCCGAACTATAGTGACTTTCATATTTCCAAGTAATTGACCTGGTGACTTTCATATTTCTTGTAATTGACCTGGTGACTTTCATATTTCTTGTAATTGACCTGGTGACTTTCATATTTACGTGTAATTGACCTTGTGACTTTCATATTTCCATGTAATTCAATACACTCGACCTACTTTTAAGATAAATCAATACTTGTAACTCCCCCCTCCCCCCCTCAACAGTGCACATCCCCCTCCGTTGCTACTGCACAGGCGTGATGCGCCTATGCGTTTGATGTAAAAAATGGCGTTTAGTACTTCCATATATCCATCACATATAATATAATATTTAATTCTGATACCAAAATGGAAGGAATGACTTGAAATAAAATTATCTATTTTCTGAAACTTTAAATATATTTACAGAATATCATCAATTTTAGACATTATTGTACCTAAATGCAACAATGCATTTTTCATTATATATAAAAAGGCTTAAACTGACATTTTCCCAAAGAGAAACAACACGGTTTAAAACTAGTGTAGTCTTTAAGGGGGAATCAGACACATACAATTGACTCGATCACCCAGGGTCGAATCAACTGGGTTGAAGATCAATCGAAACCGTAAAAAATACGATTTTTATATTTTTTTTAAATAATGTTTAAAAAATTCGGATTCTTTACTGCCCAGGTTAACCCACAACTCAATAAATGCAACCCATGATCATCGATAATGTATTGCACACAAATAAGCTGAAAACGTATGTTAATTAAGGCTCATTTTTCGTTGATCTTCTTCCATTCATTCTTTAAATGACACCCTTCAAACGTCTTCAAACTGATGACATAAACATATTGAATAGCGTAGTCAGTAGATAATGTTGTATTTGAAGATAGTCTTCTCCATGGTCTTAGTGGTAACATGCTTGACTTCAACTGGGAGGTTTCGAGATCAATTTTCGATATTACTAAAAAATAAAAAAAAGTTGTTTGAAAAAAATTCTAGTCTAGTAAAATCATTCGCCTGGTAACATTTTTTTTTATAGAGTGCTAAACTTGTGTGAATGTTATCTTTTTACAAGCAGAGGACTATTTCAAGTACGTGGAATGATGAAACACGAATTTCGTGCCTACTCTAGTGGTTCTTAACCCGAAAGATTGACCAATGGTACCGGAGACAATGTAATCTCTGAACCACAATCTTCAACACATCCAAATCCTCACTGCAGGTATATTGAATGAATAAACATTGTGTTTGTCCTTAAAAAAACACCAATGCAGTTATGATGAAGAGTTACCATACGAATTAATGAATATTGTGTTTGTCCTTAAAAAATCACCAATTACCTTGAATTCCTTTGAGTGTTACATCATGAAACTTAATATTTAGCAGGAAGCTTTTAAATAGTGGTTGAAAAAAAAAAGATTGAAACAAGATAGGATATATCCAACACTTGAGCCAACTTAGTTAAGTTAGGTAGTAAAATTATTTAAAAAAAATCAAAAGAATTCGAGAGGAGCTTTTCATTTCGAAGATTCACAAGTAAAAGTTTTTCTTTTACTTACAATCACTCAAGATAAAAAAAATAAGACACCGTTGTAAGAAATCATTTTGGTCCAAAGATCATAAATCTACAAAAGTACAGAATTGAAATAAATGAAAAGTGTAAGATCTATTTTTCTCTTTCCCCTTTTTCAGCATTTCGTTTAAATTAATTTGCAAACAGGAAACCCCATTTGCGTTTCCGCAGAAATATACATTTTAAGTTATCCTTTAAATAAAAATCATTTAATGATTTAAGAAAGGATCAGAAAATGACTAACGTTTATTAAAAAAAAAATTCACAATTTGAAAAATCACGAAAATACTCCAGCTAAAATCTAAATCGTCCAAAACCTCCTAGAAGTCGGATATATCAATCTAATAAGAAAACAGAATGTTAAGTATTCAATATTAAGTGAGTAATTAAATTCATAACAATTTGGTGTTGGAAAAATAAATATTTCAAACTCCACTTCATATTTCAAAATCAGCTCAATGTTGAGGTAGCGATTCGTTATCGGCGATTGAATGAAGACGCCAACCAATAGCGTATTTGCGGAATACTCGCGGATACTAGCACCGCCCCTATGAGTTCAGTTCATAGTTTTAGTCGCGTAGGGCGAATGTCACGTAGTTAAATAATAGAATTTTTAGTGTACTGTACAAATAGTTTTTTCACGTAAATAATAGAACTTTAAGTGTAAGGTACAAATAGTTTTTTTCACGTAAATAATAGAACTTTAAGTGTAAGGTACAAATAGTTTTTTCACGTAAATAATAGAACTTTGGTTGTAAAATATTTTTTAAACTTGTATATTTTTAAATTGAATATTATGGCAATGAACTTAAGCAATAAATCAGCTACAAAGGGTACCAAGGAGTATCCTGGAACAATCCAAATCCTCAAACTACGGGCTAAGAAAGTACAGGAAAAGTTGGTAAGAGTAAGAAAACAAAAGAGAAAAATGCTCATGGTTGAAGCCGTTCTTAATGTAACACTCAAGACTACGAAGAAGGAGCTGGTGAGACAGGAGAAGCTGCTAAATGATCGCTTGGAGAAACTCTTTCTCGAACTGATCGGGCCGGAGGACGAAGAACCTGACATCGCTAGTGCTGAAGAAAATTTCGACATATGGGACCAGGAAACGAAGAACGACAAGAGCAATATACGACAAGAACGATTTGATATTATTTCTTATGATTTCAAGAAAATTATGAATATCGAAGCCCTCAAATCTGACACATCTACCGAAGACAAGCAGTTATGTTAATAAACAAAATACCCGACATTGAAGCGCTGAAAATCCACAAGTGATTAATCAGCGACCATTGTATCCTCGTCGAATTTTAGTGTTGAGTGAAATTGTGACAAGAGATATTGCTAGAATTAAGTTCTTCGTGGACACCGTTTGTGACGCTATTACTGTGAACGACTGTCGCTACTGTGCCGTTGTGAAAATATGGAAATTTATGAAATAAACTGCCTAAGCTGTGATTGTCTGTTGATTAGCGAAACTAACAAATCTTATTGCTGAACTTCACGTGGATGTGAAAAACATAATTCCTGCTTCTGCACATGTCTTCCACGTCATGAGTTAAGAATATTATATAAACCGTTAAAGACTAGATCAGACACATCTAGAACAAAATCTCTCCTGAGAACCTCGGAAATGAAAACACTGAGATGTATAACCGGAAACACACTAAGAGATAGAATCAGAAACACCGAAATAAGGAGAAAGTGTAGTACGGAAGACATCGTCAGGTGGGGAAGACAACAAAGGCGATACTGGAACGAACGTGTAAACAGAATGCAAGACGACAGACTTCCACGTGTCGCCCTTCAAGGAACCCAGCCGGAAGAAGATTACCGGGAAGACCTCCGAAGAGATGGCGTGACAACTAGCAATTCACGTCATAAAATGGGAACAAGCGTAACAAACAGATCATGATCTATAGGAAGAGGAAGAAGAATATAAACTTTAAAAATATCCAAATATTTGACACAATACTGGACTAAAATACATCGCGAGTAATAAGAAAATACATAGAAGTTAGTAAGGTATCAAATTGTTTAAATAACTGAGAAAACATCAAAATGATTCCAAGAATATACCAATTAATTATATCAGACTACAAATGAAGAGACAAGCTGTGTACGCTCCAAGTATATCGCAACGAATTCTTAATACATTATAGCTACAGTTCACAAACATCCCACACAGTTTATGCCTACG
>OX463843.1:2222220-2419720 GCA_949825065.1 Odontocerum albicorne
GAGGCAATTTAATCCTGTTTCGAGTAACGAAAGATGCAATAAAAGTTTCTGATTTCCATTTTTTTAAGTGAAACTTCTATAGGCGCAGTAGGCCAAATTAGTCTGAACGTCACGAAAAGTGAAACTGTGTATTATTTTATTATTATTAAACTATTATTAAATTATTATTTTTAAACATTTTATTTATTAATAATTATTTTAATATTAATAATTATTTATTATTAATAATACTTAATATTATTTTATATTATTAAGCGTATTATATTACTATTATATTAAAATTACTATTTATTTTTAAAATTATTATTAATATTATTAAAAATTTAAAAACAAAATTGTAAAATGTTATTTTCATATCGATATATTTAACATTTATTAATTTTATTTTATGTTAAATAATTTTATTTTTAATAATATTTATTTAATATATAATTTATATTTAACATATAATTATAATAATATATATCATATTTGTTATAATAAGATTAATAATTATATTATTATTATATGATAATTAATTATAATATAATTAATTAATAATATAACATAATACTATTACTAATATTATATTATTATTATTAATTTAATAAAAATATTATAATAATAAACAAACAATTATTTAAAAATACTCGTAATTAATAATAACATAAAAATATTAATATATCATATTTAATATTAAAACATATAAATTTAATATTATTAAGTGTATTATGTTATTTCTAAAATGATTATTTATTACAATAATAAAATTATTATTATTTATTGTTAAAAATAAAAATATATTTTTTTTTCATTTTTTTTTATTAAGGGTTCTTTTCTTGAATTAAATTCTATAATACATAACCATTTCCTAATCCTAAAAAACAAATAATAAAAATCGTTAACAAATGGAAAAAAAGCAATGCATAAAATCAACTTTTCCTAGGAACTAAGAAGTTTCACTTCTACCGTGCGAGAGTGAGACTCTCGCACGGTAGAAGTGAAACTTCTCACTCATCTGTTTTTTTTATTCACCACTATTTTATGTCTTAAAACAGTGTTGAAAACAAAAAAAAATTATATTTGTTTTATTAAAATGTATGAACATAACACCACAAAGTGAAACAAACTTATTTTTAAAGATTAAAACAAAAGTATTATCAAAATATTATTTAAAGTTACTCGTATATTTTATAAACCTTCTACTATTAATTAGTTTTTATTATTACATCGGTATGTTAAAGTATCACATATTGAAATAAATGGTACATGTAACCGAAAACATTTTTTTACAGAATATTGATAAGTTATCATAAGTTTTTAATTCTGTGTCATGTTCTGTGATCTATGTTGTAAAAATTGTTAGTTATAAATAAAATTATATAATTGTAAAAATCTTTTCTTACCTACGTATTTAAATATATTACCTTAATACGTATGCATATTAGCCCTGGTGATTTGTTTTATACAAAATAATATGAGAAATGAGAGGTACGAGGGTAGTCTCAAAAGTATCCGACCTAACAAAGAAAACAAAAAAAATATGCGAAAAAATATTTTTATTTCTCAACATAGTCTCCTTTCAGCTCGACACACTTTTCCCAGCGATGTTCAATAGCTTAGATACCCTGTTTACAGTGAGAACCTTTATTAAATTGTTCCATCTTTCTGATTTTTAATTTTGGACAAAGATTAAGGCTTTAAGTAGTTTTCGTTACAAAAGTCAATAACAATAGTCTCTGTTTTTGGTCACGCAGCTGTCCTCGTTTTAGATTCTCTATAAATCATAGTAAAAAGTCTATTATCTTTGATGTTTGAAAAATATCTCGAGGTAGTAATGCAGGCATTGAAAAAATTCAACACAAATCATAAATGGAAACAATTTTCAAAGAAAGTTTATTTAAATAAAAAACGAATACATTTAGTAAAACTATGACATTGTATTAAATGCTTATTTCATTTGACTTGGATTCTCTCGAAAAAATTGGATTATTTTTTTGATCTAGATATGGGATTAACACGAGTATTTCGCCACTACCAGAAGTGAAGAAGTTTCTTTTTCTAGCTTTAGACCTTGTTTCCGATAATGGGAAAAAACACGGTTTTGTTTTCATATTAGTTTAAATAATTAATTAAATACAGGTTTATTGATAGCAACATAGTATGTACATAATATATTTAGATATGTTTCAAGAACATGTGGCGTCCGTATGCTCGGTCAATGACCGGCGATACGACCTTTGCATACCTTGACAATTCAAAACAAACAAGTACAAGGTCCACACGCCGGTCATTCAACTCACTCTCAGGCGTGGAGCACATTCCATGTTAGAGCGAGAGGGCAGCACATCTGTCGCACCAGTTTCCAAATCTGAATGATACCTACATACGACATTAATCGTATTGCGAATGCAGAAACGAGACGGCGGCATATCGCGCTTGCATTACCGCACACATTCAAGAATGGTATAAATACCTACATCTATCAATAAAATCTCTCTTTCCACATTGCGATCTAAACGAGTTTTGTTTATCAACAAACCATCATCATCATCTCTCCTAAAAACACATTAAAAAGAGAATACATTAAAAATCAGAAGCTATCAAAAGGTCTGGGCTCATCTAATAACATCCCCCCGGCCAATATAGAGCGAGCCCAGCCACGGGGATATCAGATGTTTTTCAGATTACACACTCAGTTCGTCTCCGTTGATATGGCACGTGAAACTGTGAGACACTCCAGACTCTCCGATGAAAATATCTTCAAGTAGTGAACTGTTCAAGAGACAAATAGGGAGATCCAATCATATTCTTGAGGAGAGAGTCTAGGATGACCTGACCCGACTTATCTTCACTTCTAACAGTTTTCTGGGTAGAAAGAAAATGCAAGTAGCTGACCTCAAATAGATTATTTGATGGTAAAGTAATAGAATAAAACTATGAATTTACTCATCTTTAAGATAATATGTGTCACATAAAGTTCTGAGCGAATATTTATGGGTGTTGAAGGTATAACTATAAATAATAAAGGTATATAAAGTTTGGAAAAGCCTAGAAAATCGTTTGAACGATCAATTGAATCGAATTTTGAGAGAGAAGAGTCAAAAGTCTTCGACCTCCTATTCTTAATTGGTAAGGCCCCTGTTTCCACCCGAGAGTAAATTGGAACTTAGATATTTGTTATTGGAACTTAGATATTTGTTAACCCTTGCCGATCTGTGAACGGACAAGAGTGACCAAGACGTATATTTTATTTAATTTCTCGAAATATACTGCTTGCAGGGTCTTCATACTTTATGTATTCCTCATCGAAACCTCTATGATTTGAATGATGTCATTACGAATTAAAATCATTAATAAATATCAATAGAAATGAATGATTTTAAATCGAGAATTGACGAAATGTCAAAACACTCCGTATGACTCATTCTTTTTTGACAGTTAATATTTTACGAGTACATTCGATCCAGGGATTGGTTACCAGTTTTATCAAACACCTGTGTGTTTAGTACATAGAATAGAAACAAAAGTTATTTCGTGCCCCAATTGCGATAGACTTTCTCCACAGGATTAAATTTGGATTTTATGATATGTTTGTCCTTTTTTTAAATTTTGACCTATTTTCAAAGTGTTTATATTTGCCAAATGGCATATTTTATTGATTCGAATTTCGTGTTTGTTTTTATATTATTATTTTTGAATTTATATATTCATTTTATATTTTGTTAATATGTTAATTATTGTCTTAATTCGAATTATATTTTTATTGCCAAAAAATACACGCTACTTTTTATTGTATAATTTTATGGTTTTTTTTTTAAAGGTTGGAGACCTCTTTTCAGTCATGCGCATTCTGAACGTTGCGCAGACCGAACGACGCAGTGGAAATATGATATTCTTATAGAAATGTCACCTCTCTGTTTGAACTCTTATTTTATGATTTCTTACTCTTATTTTATATTATTCGACATTTTATTACATAATAAAATGGTGTTTATAGCTAATTACAAAAAAAAACTAATGTGTAGATTTTGTATAATTTTAATTTAAAACATACATGTTTACTGTACCCTCAGTGTCCAACACCGTTACTGGCGTAATTTTTTAGCACAGTAAGGGAAGTGTTAAAGAGGATTCCTGTCTCTATAGTTGTTTGGAAGAGATTACGGTAATAAGTCAGATTGTATTAAATACAACAAAACTGTTTTGTGATATGACTAATATAGGACATGCAGCGTCTTTTACTAGTAAATCAGTGTAATTATGTTGAAATTTGTAGCTTAGTTGACAAAATGCTAGTCTTTCATCCGGGGAATTTGGATATGATATCCAAAAAAAAAAATAGAGAACCAGTGAGGTTAAATAGTTCATCTACTAACAATTTATGCTAGACATCAACGTTCCCTCTAAGATGTGCGCGTGTGAGGCCGCACAGCTGTTAACACTTGCCACCCCGTGATGGATAGCGAGTGACCAGGACTTATATTTTATTTTATTATTTGACGTTTTAATACATCATAAAATGATTTTTATAGCTAATAGGTTAGTCAAAAAGTTTTGAAAGCGACATCTATGAGGCAGTAGAAAAACCAAAATTTCTACGCCATTTTAATATTGTATCTTTCATAAGAACGTACTCAAAATTTCATTTCGATCTGTCAATTCATTCTTGGTTTACAAGCCATTTGAAGTTGATGTGTCAGTGTATTTTTTAACAATGGAAAAATCCGAATATCGTGCAGTGATTAAATTCTTTGTTTTGGAAAGTTTATCGGCTACTGAGATCCATGCAAAGATGGTGAAAGTATTAAAGGAGTCTTCTCCTTCATTTCCAACCGTTCACCGATGGGTTTTGGAGTTTAAGCGTGGCCGTACAAGCGTTGAAGACCAGGACGTCCAAAAAGTGCAACAACACCAGAAATCATAGCGAAAATACAGGATATGGTTTTGGAAGATCAACGATCGACTGTGGATGTGATAGCTGACATCAATGGCATCTCACATGGAACAACATGGCTTATTTTGGCTGAAGTTTTGGGTTTCAAAAAACTGTGTGCACAATGGGTGCCGCATTTGCTAACAATGCAACAAAAACACGTTCGAATGCGACTTTCTGAGCAACATTTAGAGCAATTTCGAAAGGATAAAAAGGATTTTCTGCGGCGATTCATCACTATGGATGAGACTTGGGTCTACCATAATGATCCTGAATCAAAACAAGAGGCTAAGGAGTGGTGTGAACCGGGCACTTTGGCTCCGAAGCGAGTTCGTGTCCAGAAATCGGCCAAGAAGGTGTTAGCGTCAGTTTTTTGGGATGCAAAAGGAATTTTATTGATAGATTATCTCCAAACTGGTAAGACAATCAACTCTGATTATTATTGTGACCTTTTGGACCAGTTGGATGAAAAAAATTGTGAAAAAAGACCCGGTTTGCAGAAGAAAAAAATCATTTTTCATCAAGACAATGCACCTGCTCACACAGCTCAAAGAACCATCGCGAAAATCAGTGAATTGGGGTACGAATTGTGGCAGCATCCACCTTATTCGCCAGATTTAGCTCCCTCTGACTTCTGGCTGTTCTCACACCTCAAAAAATTCCATTGCGGAAAGCATTTTTCATCAAACGAAGAGGTTATAGCCGTCGTTGAGGAGTATTTTGCAGGCCTTCCAGAAAGTCACTTCCGTGATGGGACAACAAAGTTGGGAGATCGTTGGACCAAGTGTATTGATCTTATGGGAGACTATACTGAGCAATAAAAGTGATTTCCTCCCAAAAAAAATGTATTTTCATTTCCGCTTTCAAAACTTTTTGACTAACCTAGTAATTACACAAATAACCTAGCAGATTTTGCATAATTTTAATTTTAAACATACATTTTTTACTGGACGCTTAGCGTCCAGCACCGTGGCTGGCGGAATTGTTTAGCACAGTAAGGCAAGTGTTAAAAATTGTCCGCACACATGTTTCCATCTTCCGCACACATCCCAAAAAAAGGAACTTATAACCATATTTTGTTTTGCGCAATTGAATATTTTATTTTCTATTTTATGATGGGTTCTCAGGTTCCTTTCTTTAAGATGTGTGCGGAACATGGAAACACCATATTATGTTACGTATTTCGAATAAAGACTTCATGCATTATCCCTTGTTCAAAGGTATTCGTGTTATTTTATTGGGGGTTGAAATTTTTTACTTTCCTCGTTTTTTCTTGTACATATATCATAAGTTGATAGGGCGCACACACAATGAAAAAATAGAGGGTACGTTGCTAGACATACGAGCTTTTCATTACTCGTAACTCCCCTGTTGGGTTACAAGCGTCTTACCTTATATTATATATCGGATCTTTTTCTCCCTGGCTCACTCACTGTCTGCGAAGACTGTTGGGGTCAGCTTTCCTCGTCTTCAAGTTGTATGCTCTTCTGCTCCGGACTACGTCCCCCAGGCCGATCAACGTTCTCAGGTTCCAAGTCGCGACCCTTAACTTTTCAAACCATATTATATGTCGGATCTGAAACAGGGTTTTCCAAATTGTTCAATTTTTCTCCAGAAAAGGTTTTATAAACATTATTTCTTAATGTTTTATTTAAATTAGAGATCTGATTTGTTTTCAAACAGCAAATGATATTTTCGGTTGTTATGGACTAAGATTTAAAATAGAATATTTTTAATAATTGAATAATCTATACAAGTTCTTTATAGAAAAAAAAACAGATTTTATCTTTGACAAATAAATCAAATGATAATTCAGAGAAAAGTTGATAAAGTAATTAAAATTACTGAACATCATTACAAGGTTGTATTGGGGCAAATTTGTGAGCTGTCACAGAACTCATCCTAGAATTTCCGAACTATAGTAATAATACTAGTAACTTTGTTTGATTGACAGTACGATACTTTCGAATCCTTGAAACTTAATTATATGTATGTTAAATTTGCAAAATAGTAGTCACTCTATAGTATTGAAGACAAAAATTTATTGAAAATGCCACTTTGAGATATTTAATGAACAAAAAAATAGCAACAGCATGAATAATTATAATTCATACATTTTATCACACCCTTTTCTTGTCGTGAACGGCAAAGAAAATTATCCTTCCCTTGATCTAAACGTGCTTTCCAAGGTTAAAGAAAATAGCTCTATCAATAAACAACATGCGTTGCTATGTGTGTAATATAAATCAAACTTGATAAAATGCAATTAGAATATCTAGTTAACCTTGCCTTCCCTGTGTTGGGTATCTTCTACACGTTGCTTCTAATAACCATCAATATCTCTATAAATATTATAAATACAAGGTTAAGATTTTAGGTGTTCCTCCATAATATACTTACGCATTGATTTAAAAAATAATATTAATATTAATCAGAATTTATCGACTACATCGTGGGTATTTTGTGAAGACATCGGAAACAAATTCGCATTTAAACGCTGTGAGTGCCTCGACCTTGTGTCTTGTCGATAGGTGAATAGTATGCGGGAAGCGCGACACTATATTCGCATCTCACTCTTGCATACTTCACTGAATTGTGAGGAGCTGAATTGTCTCAACGTCGCAAGCATAAGCGTAAGCGCCGGGGTATGCGACTGACGTTCCGCGCCACGGTAGCTTCTAGGCTTGCAAATAGGTTAGACGTACGCCCGTTCAGATGGTTTTTTAATGTTTTCAGCAAATAAATCTCAATCATTATAATTTTTAACTTCAATTGTAATTAATTAAGGGGGTTATCTATGAATGTTCTTATTTTTCCGATTTAAAATCGCTAATTTTTTATCGCGTACTCACTACCCAACACCGGAGCACGCGTTTCAATTTCAACACCGTAAGGGAAGGATTAATTATTATTCAAAAGTCTCGAAAGCTCATTTTTATTAGAAAACTTTAAACACAGAAAACACGTGGAGTACTGAGCTTACCTGTAAAGCCCAAGTTTAAAACATCCAATGCACGTTATGTTCTCCTGGTATAAACAGTTGAGGTAAAGTCTCGGGACTACAACTTCCTTATCAATATCCCCGGGTTTGCAACAATCACATATGGATGCATATTTAGTGTATGCATGTGTGTACAGTATAATACAACAGGTGGCAAGAGTCTGGTGGAAGGTACTGTCTCCCAAGCACACATGCTTTAAGAGGAAAATACCCCCTCTATGTTATGATCTCCTGATACTCACTTTTGAGCTGAATTTTTGAGTCGTGTGGAGATTTGGGCCATAGAGATAGAGTAAGTAATATTACTATATAAGTTGATGTATACCTAACTATTCAATTCATAGGAAAGACAGGAAGATCATTTGAAAAGAGATTTTGTGAACACAAAATTTTGTGAACACGAAATGACTAATCATTGTCACCGTGAAAACCATACATTTTCTATCGATGATGCCAAATTCTTACATATCAGTAGTAACGGAAATAAATTGGACAGATTAGAAGCCCTAGAATTTTTTCAGTCAGTGCCGGGGTGAACATCTGGCAAACATTTATTCCAAGAATTTCATCGCTGCTCGCTGAAGTTGTCTCTTCCCTCCCTCCACTCACAGTCCCCAATCCAAATGTTTACCATTAGAAGCGTGTATGTCGGTACAAAAATATAATTTAAAAAATTACACATTTTTCTTGTTCTAAAACATATTTAATGAAAAAAATACTTTATTCAGCTACCAAACGGTGTAACAGTTTTACACCAGGAGAACCAGCCAACTAGAGGGTACTGCCTGCCTACGAGTATAATATGCTTAGTGATGTTGTTGACACCTAGTTTTAACCACAATGCTCGCAATACTTTTGTGGGAACCACGGTCGTCGCTGAATATTGTCAACACATACGGTCAACGACCGACGAAACGACCTTTGGATACCTTGGCGAATTATATTTTACAGTCCGAAGGTCACATACCAAAACATTGACGCGGCCGGACATCGCGCCGCATTCCATAGTAGAAAGAGAACGCATCACGCTGTCTCGCCGGTTCCGTAAACAGATTGTTTACCTACAATACTATTAACGATATCTACAATACTTCAATTGACCATTTCTGCACGCACAGAAGCGAAATAAAAATATATCGCGGGCGCACTCCCGCGCCCATTCTGAAATGTTATAAATACCCACATACTGATAAATAAAACATTCATTCACTCTCTCCTTACGCATTGCAATTTAACGTATTTTATTTATTTACCAACAACTACTATCATCATCTCTTCAAATACCAAGCATTCCCCTAAACTTTCATGATTTCGGTGAAATAACTTTCATATGAATGCACTTGATTAATTTGGAATAATATTGTGAGAACTGATTGAAATACCGTTAATTGTCTCATTTGTTTACTCGATAGCCTTAAAACAAATGTATTTCTTGTTTGAGGTGTCTTATTTCTTGCATGAAACCTGAAATTTCTTGTTTAAAGTGTTTTATTTCTTGCCTGAAACTATATGCTTTGTTCAAAAATGTTCAACTGCTGTCTGGAACCAAGAGGTCAACACCAATTGGTGTTAATACATTTTTCAGTCACATAATTACTTATTTAGTTCCTCTTTTTATTATGTATGAGGTAATTTGTTTTAAATATCTGGTTGATTATTCGATTAAAAATCTTTACCCAGTCAAAGGAGATTGCACAAAATTCACTTTTATCTGGCTTTAGCAATCCTCTGTGTTTCTCAATTAGCGTAGTTCATGCCGTCGCTATTCTTGTGATTTAATTTAGACTGACTTTGAATGAAATGACAGACCTGTGGGACAAAGCGAGGTGTAAAAAATAGGTATTCTTTGAATAGTCCCATGGTTGAGTTGTCTAATTTTGTCTTCCTTCGGAAGCAGTGGAGCTATAACAGTCACCTTTGTGTAAAATCGGGAAGATTCAGACCCTTAACCTCATCAGCTGCCAACTATATGCATTTTTCAAAGGCATGCATGAGCTGTACAAACTATTATCAGACGCTGTAACCTAGCTGGATGGGGTACTTTGGAGTATGGCAACCCTGTGCAAATAAAGATGTCAAACTAAATTATTTCTATATTTGGTTTTACATTTGATTTGTCCACTTTAATTTTTTTTTTATATTTGAGTAAGTAGTAATGCGATAAGCGTTGTTTTGTTAAATGTTTGATTTTAAGAATTTTTTTATTTAAATAAATTATAGTTTTCTTTTGCAATAACAGACTGAGCTCGATGATTAACATATAGAATAAGTGTGGGATGGATGAAGTTTAAATCAATGACGTGAGTTCTATGTGATCCGAAAATACCAGTAAAGTTAAAAGGAAAAGTATACCAAATGATTGTCAGACCCGTACTCCTGTATACGTCCGAATGATGGACGATGTATAACTCTTACTTCAGGCAACTAGAAACTGTTGAAATGCGCATGCTAAGATGGTCAGCTGGTGTGTCCCTAAGAGACAAAATAAAAAGCTCACGCATTCGTGGAAGAGCCTAGGTGTTACAGACATCAACAGTAAGATGGAGGAGAGGCGATTGAAATGGTATGGGCACGTTGGACGCAGAGCATCCGATCACATTGTGAACCAGGCAATCTCCATGGATCTTCCTCGAATAACAACCAGAGGAAGAGCAAAGAATTCATGGGTGGTGCAAAAAGATAACCTGATGCAGAGGCACGGCCTGGGGGACGTAGTCCGGGACAGAAGAGCATACAACCTGAGGACTAGGAGAGCTGACCCCAACAGTATTCGCAGAAAGTGAGTTGGGATGGAGCCAGGGAGAAGAAGAAGAAGACTGAGCTCGACCAGTGAACATATTATTTAATTTCTTGAATCTTCGAAATGACTACCTTACCTCATCCCTCTTATATTATATTATTTACACTTGTGCAGAAAATATATGGTTTAGCAATTTAGTTTATTTTCACCTGACGATGAAGACGGTGGTCTTCGAAACCGGTAGTAAACCTAAAATAAACCTGTGGTGAACACAAAAATATAAAATAAGTTTTTTATTTACTTATTTTTCCTTTTACGTAACATTATTTAAGTTTTAGTTATAGTATAAGCTGAGATGTCTACAATATAACTGTTGGATATGTGTCTGAGATATGTTGCTTTGGAGAGAAGCAACACTTTGAGGGAGATCTCTTATATACTGAATAAATTAACTGTTCCAAATCGATCATAGAGGGTGGAGTATTACAATAAGGGTTTAAATAAATTTAAACTCTTTCAAACGGAATTGTTTTTAAAAAATGTCAATTGAAAAAATAATACAAACTTTTAGAATCGAATAGATTAAAAAATCACATCCACACAAAATAAGAAAAATCTTTTTTTATCTCCATTAATACTATTTTAAACAAAATTTGGATTTTACCAAATATTTGTTTGGCAAAACTAAATTTTAAAATACTTTTAAATAATAAAAATGCAAACGAATTATTACCACATTTACTTTGAATTTTTCAATAAGACGACATTCTAAGAATTTCATTTCCGCTTACGAATCAAACAAGAAATTTGAAACCAAATGCAACTCGATGCACATTTGATTTGTTCAGCCGTTGCATAGATGGCACTTTCTTTGTGGTGTATAAATGCTGATGCATGTAATGTTATACAAACTAAATATGATTTATTAAATTTATTGGAACGAAGTTTATATAAAGGTAAAATGCAAATTGTATTCAAATAAAGTTGACGATTTGAGAAACTGCAATATTTATCAATAAAATATTTTTTTAGCTGATAAATTGTCAGTATCAACACTGAACAATAAAATATATGATTTTATTATTTGTTTTATCAAACACTGTTTATTCCATTTTTTGTAACGGTATAACCCTACCGGTTTCGAGGCTTTCACCTTATTTCACAAACAAGACAGAAGTCTCTTCAAACTGGTACTGACATACACGCTTCTAACGGTAAACATTCGAGTCGGGGACTATGGGTACATGAAAGGAGGAGACAACCTCAGCAAGCAGCGGTGAAATTTTTGAAAAATACGTGTTTGCCAGATGTTCACCCCGATACAGTGACTTAGAAATTTCTAGAGCCTTTCATCTGTCCAATTTATTTCCGTTACTACTGATATGTAAGAATTTGGCATCATCGATAGAAAATGTATGGTTTTCACGGTGACAATGATAAGCCATTTCAGATTAAATTAGAGGAGTGTTTGATAAAACAAATTACAATGTCTTTAAACCTCCACAGAACTTGTCTGAGGAGATTTTATGACATACATAAGCCCAGATCATTTTAAAGCTTGACGCTCAATTGTATTTATTGTAATTTGTTTTATCAAACACTGTTTATTCCACTTTTTGTAACGGTATAACCCTACTCGTTTCAAGGTGCACACCTTATCTTCAGGGGAGCACAAACATGACAGAATTATATTTAAACTGGTACTGATACACACGCTTCTAACGGTTGGGAACATTCGGGTTAGGGACTGAGGGCTGAAGGAGGCATGGGATGACCTCGGCGAGCAGCGGAGATATTTTTGGTATATATCTGTTTACCCGATGTTCGTCTCGATGTACTGACTTAGAAATTTCTAGGGCCTCTAATATGTCCAATTTATTTCCATTACTACTGATATGTAAGAATTTGGCATCATCGATAGAAAATGTATGGTTTTCACGGTGACAATGATTAGCCATTTCAGAATAAATTAGAGGATTTGTTAAGGCGTATTTGTGTTCACAAAATCTCTTTTCAAATGATCTTCCTGTCTTTCCTACTTAATGTAGCTATGCATTACATACATGAATATTATTTTATGAATTTAAATTTTGAATAATCCTTCAATAAAATAAAAATAATCGTTCACATGTGCTTTTTATATAAGTAGTTATTAAAATACTATTTTGTTAATGTGTATTCCTTGCTTAGAGCCTTAACTTACTTAAAGAGAAAAATATTTTAACGATATTAGTTCCACTGTGAAAACTGACGGCATACTTTAATACCCTTTTTGATTGACGATAAGTATCCGGCAAAAAGGCAGTTAGAAGAATTTCTATTGAAGTTCAACGTTTAATGTCTAGCGCAAAATCATGATACTTTTTAGTATAAGCGATGACACATTCTTAAGACTTTTTATTTAGAAAGGTTTAAAAATGTCAACTTCTTCTCCCTGGCTCCATCCCAACTCACTGTCTGCGAAGACTGTTGGGGTCAGCTCTCCTCGTCTTCAGGTTGTATGTTCTTCTGTCCCGGACTACGTCCCCCAGGCCGTGCCTCTGCATCAGGTTATCTTTTTGCACCACCCATGAATTATTTGGTCTTTCTCTAGTTGTTATTCGAGAAAGATCCATGGAGATTGCCTGGTTCACAATGTGATCGGGTATTTTACGTCAAACGTGCCTATTTCATCTCAATCGCCTCTCCTCCATCTTGCTGTTGATGTCTGTAACATCTAGGCTTCCACGAATGCGTGAGCTTTTTATTTTGTCTCTTAGAGACACTGACCATCTTAGCATGCGCATTTCAGCAGTTTCTAGTTGCCTAGAGTAAGAGTTATACATCGTCCAGCATTCGGAGCCATAGAGGAGTGCGGGTCTGATAATCGTTTGGTATACTTTTCCTTTTAACTTTACTGGCATTTTAGGATCACATAGAACTCCTGTCACTGATCTAAAAATGTCAACTATTCAAATTTAAATGTATTTTTGGTCATAATATTATAATGTAAAAATGATAATCGTCTCTCAATAAATTACTTTAAATATGTTTAAATTCAGTAAAATATAAATACCGTTTATCAAGTTTAAAGACATCAATTATCGATAATGACTTATTTTTTAAAACGTAGCCTTTTCATTTCTTTAAGTAGGTACTTTATTATAAAATAATACTTCCTAAATATGTTATAGTACAGGTCCTTTCTCTATAGGCCCATAATTTAATTTTGATTTGCTTATCGTCAAGGTCTCGTGTCACTTATTATTAAGGCCCCCTTACGTGTCGATCGGGCTAACAAGTTTTGGCTCGCAAATTATTTTATGCATATTTAACCCTTCCTTCCCTGTGATGTGTAACTAGTACACATTGCTTCTAAAAACTTTAATATCTCTATAAATATAATAAACACTTGGTTCAGATTTTATGTATTCCTCCTTAATATATTTACGCATTGAATGAAAAAAATATATTAATAATAATTAGCATTTATCGGCCACATCAGAGATATTTTGTGAAAATCGGGAATAAATTCATCAATACAATTAAATGTGTGCCAGTATGTGACGTAGGTACATTAATTCTAAAAACCGTTATGGGTGACGAAGCGACCCTATTCACGTCTCACTCTCACTCTACTTCAGTATATGGGAACGATACAAATAGAATCTCAGTTCGCAATTGTGTTTATTCCTTCAGGTTTAACATACACAGTGTTAGTTCGTTTCAGTCTCAGTAGCTCAGGGGCATTCATTTGAGGTGGTCTTTTTGCCCGTTTTGTGAATATCAGCCGATGTTTTTTTCATGTTTTCAGCAATTACATTTCAATTAATATCACTTTTGACTTCAAATTTGATTAGCTATGAATATTCTTATTTTTCCGATTTTAAATCGCTGACTCGCGTCCATTTGAGGTGATCTCTTCGCTCATTTTGTGAATGTCGTAATACATTTCCGCATTGAATGAACAAAATAATTTTAATAATAATTAGCATTTATCGGCCACATCAGAGATATTTTGAGAAAATCGGGAATAAATTCACTAATACAATCAAACGTGTGTCAGTGTGTGACGTAGGTATATTCATTCTAAGAAACCACTATGGGTGAGGAAGCGACGCTATTCACAACTCACTCTCACTTTACTTCGGTATATTGGAATGCAAGAAATAGAATCTCAGTTCACTCGCTTCCATGGAGGCAACGTCAGTTTGGTACATTATGTCTTTACAAACAATCGAGGCGGCTGCATATTTGGTAATAGTTTTGAATCGTAGACAAAAAAGAAAGCCACGGTGCTGGAGAAGAGAATTGTATGTTGGTAGTCAAGAAGCTCAGAATGATGAAAAGCTGAACGCAAGTTCTTGATATTTTTTTCACATCGATTACAGTGTAATCGTATTTACTCGCTAACTGCTTCAGTTTATCATTTTTTATCCTGTTGTCTTTATAATCACTCATTTTATTATTTCATAACTCCTGTGAATTATGATAATCTTCAATAAACAAGGTAGTTTTATCAATATTCCACTCCATGTCACACGCTACAAGCCGCACCGATCCGCTGACTTTCGGATAACTGCGACATTGTTCAACACGCTGAAACATGTCGCAAGATGACGCATGCGTCCTGGCAACTACAATCAACATGTAGCATGCTACAAATATACTTGCTTCTTGTCGCTTCGTGTTCCTTTGCTTGAAAAACTGTGTGTAGCATGCGTCAATGCCGCATGCTACATGTTGCCTAAATGTTGCCCCAGTGGAATTGCGCCCTTACTCCTCTCTCTCTCTCTTTACTCTTTTTTTTCTTAGATAATAGGGATCATCCTCACCAACTACATATATTTAACAAACTTATGAGTACCAAAAATAGAAATGTCACTAGTCTGCATGCAATATTGGATCTAATACTATTAACCTTTCCCTTCCTGTGCTAAAAAAATTCGCCCGTTCCGGTATTGTGTTTTCAATACACATGTAAAAATGAGTCATTTAAAATCGGAAAAATAAAAATATTCATAGCCAATCGCTTAAATTATTTAAATGTGAAGTCAAAAGTGATAATAATTGAAATTTAAATGCTAAAAACATGAAAAAAACATCGGCCGACGTTCACAAAACGGGCGAAGCGACCATCTCAAATGGATGATCGAAAGCTACTGAAGCGAGCGAACTGAGATTCTATTCTTGCGTTCCAATAAACCGAAGTATAGTGAGACGTGAATAGCGTCGCTTCCTCACCCAAAGCGGTTTTTTAGAATGAATATACCTACGTCACACACTGACACACGTTTGATTGTATTGATGAATTTATTCCCGATTTTCTCAAAATATCTCTGATGTAGCCGATAAGTGCTAATTGTTATTAAAATTATTTTGTTCATTCAATGCGTTAATGTATTACGGAGGAATACCTAAAATCTGAACCCAGTATTTATTATATTTATAGAGATATTAAAGTTTTTAGAAGCAATGTGTACTAGTTACACATCACAGTGAAGAAAGGGTTAATAAGAGTTAATAAGTGATATAAGAATAGGAAATCGAATGGAAGAAAATTATCCACAGAAAGCGAATGGGTATTAAAATATGTATAACTTATTCCAATGAATGCAGTTCCATGCGCCAATATTTTTTAATTAATCGGAAAACTTATTTTGAAATGTAATTGATTATGTATTCAATAGATGTAATATAAAATGTATCCGATTTCTTTCTTAGTGCCCAAGTTAAAAAATCTTCATATCTAAAAGCAGTTTGGTATCGGGAATAAATAAATAAATATAGGTTTATTGACAGCAACATAGTATACAAAATATATTTTAATAACACTTCTAAAACACATAAATTGCAGATAATACATTAAGTACAGAAGCTATCAAAAGGTATGGGCTCATCTAATAACATCCCCTCGGCCAAGATACACCCCACCAATATAGGGCGAACCCAGCCACGGGGACACCAGATTTTTTTCAGCCCACACTCTTGAAAACGTAGAACAAGAATATAAAAAAAATACAGAAAATAAATAGATGACAAAAAAAATACATTCAAGAGAGAAGACACTAAAAGGGCCGGGTTCATCCCACAAAAATTCCCCCGGCCGAGATACGCCCCACCAATGTAGGGCAAGCCCAACCGCAAGGGCATCAGGTGGCTTCCATCCCACACGCCCGCATATCTAGATTAAAGAATAAATAGAAAAAAAAAAACGTATGGCAGAAAACAAAACAAAAAGTAAACCCACATACTCGTATACCACCTCAGGTAAACTGTCAGCAAGAACGAGAAAAAAAAGGAAAGCCTCAAAGGAGTCCAAATTTTACATAATGACAAATGGGGAAGTGAAATAGTTTAGACAACATTGAAATAGTTAGGCAGTAATACATTGAAATATATAAGCAGTTTTAAAAGAATGAATGAGGAGATAACGCACAAACACGTATGCACAATCCTCGATTCACCACCAGCGAAAAGAGAGAAAAGAAAGAAAATAAGAAAAGAAAAGCAAGCAAGATACCCATTAACCACTAAGAAACCCATTAACTTCCCAGAAGATAACATTTTAGAGCATCTCTGAAGGTACAACTATTCACCCGCTCCTTCAAGGTCTGGGGCAACTCATTCCAGCATTTGCTGGCTGAGTATGAGAAGGATCCCCTGAACAGTGTTAGATTATGGTTTGGGATAAGTAAAAGTCTCTTTGCTTCTACTTTCGTAGCCGTGAAAGTTTCTAGCCCAATTCAGTTTTTCGAAGAGTTAAAGTGGCATTTTTGTACTGGTAATTTTATGCATGAGTACGCTTAAGTAAAGAAACCGCCCTTGTTTCATGTCAATAATTTTAAAAGCTCTCAAAAAAGGGGTGATGTGTCCGCTGGGGGGAATGTGGAAACAATACCTACAGCAAGCATTTTGTAATATTTGCAATTTCTTTTCGGTTCTCCTTAGAAGGCACGGCCCATAGATGCAATCACCATACTCGACTATTGGGATAATGAACGCGTCGATTTTTCTACGTCTAGCCTCAATTGACAGGTTTTGACGGATGCGATAAATATTTTTAAGCCGCGAAAAAGCCCATTGTAATTTAGTTTTAACGTGAGCCTCGAATCTTAGGTCATATTCCATATACACCAAATTGCGTACCATGCTGTCTGTAGCCACAGTCGCGTTACCAATCTTTATTTCCAAAGGCTCGTTCAACTTTTCGACTTGTTGTCTTGTACCCATTACAATCATAACCGATTTTGTAGGGTTCAAGAGAAGCGCATGCCTCCTAGACCATATCATCAGCCGCTCGAGGTCATCATTTATGTGTTGAGTGGCAGAATGAACCTCATCCCTTTCAAATGAATAATAAAGTTGAGTATCGTCCTCATACATGTGGTAGCTACAGTTCCTTATCACATCTGGAAGATCAAATGTACGAGTATTAAGTACCAGAACACGAGCGCTATAAAATGGGTTGGGCACGTAAAAACAATGAATAAAGAATAAGTTAAAATAAATAATGTAAATTTGAGTGAAATGCGTTTTTTTTAAATATGTAAAAGTCAGAGATATCATAGGAACTATATGATAAGGACGTAAAATATGAATGGCGCGATAGAAAAGTTTGATGTTCTATCCCCTTTGCCAACATTCATAGGCAAATAATGTCACCGTATGTACTACACGACCTCTGTGGCCTAGTTGGTAGGACGCCTGTCTCCCAGCCCGGAGGTCGCGGGTTCAAATCCCGCAGGACCCAGATTAAAAAAAAAAAAAATCAAGTCTGATTTTAACAGACTTGAATCTTTTTTTTTAATCTGGGTCCTGCGAGATTTGAACCCGCGACCTCCGGGCTGTGAGACAATTCAAGTCTGGTTTTAAGTGAAGGTTAAATTGGAAGAGATTGCCACATGGCAATAACCTCAGAATTCAAGTCTGGTTTTAACCGAAGGTTTAGTTGGAAGAGATTGCCACATGGCAATAACCCCACCAGGTTATACTGTAAACAACGAAAGTGTAATGGAATAAAACTTTTTTTTTCCATTTATAGATCGGTTGTAAAATTTTTGAAGCTTAATCATTTGAAACTTTAAATTATCTAGACTCGTAATTGTTTTAAATTGATTTTATGATATTGACTTACATAATTTCATAATGTCTTTGATTTGGTGGCAAAAATCATCCTTGTTTGGGTTGATTGCCTATTTATTTAAAAAAAAAAAAACTATTTATAAAATTGAAGCCAGGCAAGAGTAATATATGGAGAAAGATAAGTGAAACGTTATTGATAAATATAAAGGGAAGGCTGAAATGAACTGGAATAAACATTAAAATAGAGCTGAAGACGACGTCAGCATGTTTCGTGTTTCGTATTTCCATGCAATCCAATGCACTCGACCTACCTGTAACATAAATCGATACCTGTTGCTACCAGTCGGTCCGAGTACAGCGCACTGCACTGGCGTGATACTCTTATACGTTTAGTGGGAGAGTGACGTTACGTCGGAGCTTTTATTTACATCATTCAGAAATAATATTTTGCCCTGATTCTAAGTGGGCGGACGGATTGAAATAAAATATGCGATTTTTTTTCTGGAACTAGTTAAAAAAAAAAGTAAACGTGAAATAAAATAACTTAATAACATCAATTTAAGTATAACTGTTCCTAGAGTGTTACAAAACATTTTTTTAAATATAAAGTGATCTTACAGATTTTTTTTTTAAAAAAAGTGTGTTAGTTATATTTGTCACGAAGTTGAAAAATAAAGTAGACTCTCGATTACCCAGGGTCGCATCAATCGAGTCGCAGATCGATCGGAGCCGCAAAAAGTGCGTGTTTGATAACGTTTTAAAATCTATCGAAATATTTTAATATACTCGTATGTGAATAATTTTCTGACCAGGTCATATAAGACTAAAATATGTGGAAAAACTTTTAACTCGGATTAATAACGAAACTACTCAAACTAAAATTTTAAATGTGCAAAAGTGTGCTGAATTTGGATATTTCAATGTAATAAAAAAATTAATATTAAAGGTCCAATATTAATGATAATTATGGAACTACAATACTACACTAAATGTTTAAAAATATTTAGCTATCGGCGATTGGACGAAGCCGCTGACCAATAGCGTATTAACGGTATACTCATAGATAACTGGCACCGCCCCTACCAGTTCAGTCCACATCACGTTGGATGGATGACAATAGCACATTGAGTGTACGGTACAAATAAGTTTATAACATCGAAAATATTTTAGAACTTAAATATAAAACATCATGGCGTCAAACTCAATAAATCAATCAGTAAAAAAATGTGCAAAAGAATATCCCGGAACGATACAAAACATCAAACTTTGGAC
This sequence comes from Odontocerum albicorne, assembly GCA_949825065.1. Taxonomy (NCBI): domain Eukaryota; kingdom Metazoa; phylum Arthropoda; class Insecta; order Trichoptera; family Odontoceridae; genus Odontocerum; species Odontocerum albicorne. The sequence goes on from OX463843.1 coordinate 2,242,213, forward strand.
CAAGCGAGTACAGGACAAGTTGGATAAAGTAAAGAATCAAAAGAAAAAAAGGCTGATGATTGAAGCCGTTCTGAATTCGACTCTCAAGACTGCGAAGAATGAGCTGGTGAAACAAGAGACGATGCTTAATGATCGCTTGGAGCAAATGTTCTTCGAACTGATCGGGCTGGAGGACGAAGAACTCGACGACGACAGTGATGAAGAAAATATCGAAATATGGGACCAGGAAATGCAAGACGGTTCGATCGATACCGAAACCCTCAAATCTGGCTCATCTACCAAAGACAAACGGCTAAATTAATAAACGAAATACCCAACATTGAAGCGCTGAAAATCTACAAGTGATTAATTAGCGAACATTATATCCTCGTCGAATCGTAACGTTGTGTGAAATTGTGAAGTTAGGAGATATGGCTGGAATTAAGTTCTTCGTGGACACCGAATGTAACGCTATTAGTGTGAACAATTGTCGCTACTGTGCCGTTGTGAAAATGTGAGTGATTATGAAATGAATTCACTAAGCTGTGTTTGTCTGTTTATTAGCAAAACTAACAAATCAAAGTGTGGAACATTGCGTCAATGTGAAAAATATAATTCCTGTTTCTGCACTTGATTTACACAATACTGGACCAAAACACATCATGGGTAAATAACAGAATACATATAAATTTACAGAAGATCAAATTGTATAAATAACTGAGACATTATCAAAAGGATTCTTAACCTTTTGACAAGTCAATTTAATGAGACTGGAAATTAAGAGGCACGCTGCATTAAGAGGCACTCTAAAACATCGCAACGAATTAAAAATATGGCATAGTAACAACCCATAAACACCCTTTACAGTTAATACTCACGTTATTACAAGATCACTGTAAATGAATAAATACTACAAAATGATTTTGAAAAAAACAGATCCTCTGAATACGTTCCTGATTCTTGAATTCTGAATTCAACATACGACATAGTCTACAGTCCCCCCACACAATCTGTATGAAGTGCGCGCGTTACTGCGAGATTACGCAGGGTCACATCTTGTATACTATGCATATTTACAATATATTTTTGAAAAATGTTAAGTAAATAACACTTAAGTCGTATTTTCTACCTCGGCATAGATACCGGATATTGTTATGATATGAAATGGTTAAGATGTTTTATATTTTACAAAATTATATGACATACGAGTACATACGTTCAATTAAGGTGAGTTATAATACATAAACATTTTAAGTAAGTAAAGAGGAAAATTGGAAATTAAAATTTGTGTAACAACTTTTTATACAGGGTTAGATAATATTGTGAATTCGAATTTAATTAAAAAAAATTTACAACAGTACACTCGAGACAGCTTATCTTGATGCTTTTATGTAGTTCATATAATGTAAAAAACACATTTGTTCAGTTAACATAAACACTTTTTTCATTGGAAAAAAAAATGATATATCATATTTATTTTTCTCGTGGTTTAGAATAAGTTATTTTTAATTTGTTTAAGTATTATACAACGAAAATTTCCATATACTTATTTATATTTCTTAACCCTTATCATGGCAATGTAACAAAGGTGTTACACTAATTAAGGGATGTAAAAAAAAACAGGAACTGTAACGTAATTTCAAATATGGCAACATATTCAAATACTATACATGCACTATTGTGTGCAGTGGTATCATCTGGTGGTAAATATTGACAACGCTAAAAGCTTTCAAACGACATCGTGTCAACATGTCTGGACAGCGTTTTGAAAATTAGGGTAAATAATCTAAATATCTTAATAATCACTACATGTAGAGAAAATTTTATTCAAACCATTTTATTTGAAGATAATTCAGCTATGTAAATGTTGTTCGTGTTTTAGATTATAGAATTATTTTATAGCCCTTTTTGTGTTTTATAAAAATTGATATTTTGGCAATGTAACGTGGGTGTTACATATAAAAAATCCTATAAGAAAAAGTTGTGATTTTTTTCCTCAATTTTCCTTCATAACTTACCATATAACAAGGAATCGCCAAAGAAAAACGTTAATATTTGGATAAATTGAACTTTGCCAAGATAAGGGTTAAAGGATATTTTATCAACATGTCTGGACAGCGTGGGTGCGTTTTGAAAATTGGGGTAAATAATCTAAATATCTTAATAATCACTACATGTAGAGAAAATTTATTCAAACCATTTTATTTGTTGATAATTCAGCTATGTAAATGTTGTTCGTGTTTTAGATTATTTAGTCATTTTATAGCCTTATTTGTGTTTTATAAAAATTGATATTTTGGCAATGTAACGTGGGTGTTACATGTAAAAAAACTATAAGGAAAAGTTGTGATTTTTTTCCCTCAATGTTCCTACATAACTCACCATTTAACAAGGAATCACCAAAGAAAAACGTTATTATTTGGATAAATTGAACTTTGCCAAGATAGGGGTTAAGGGATATTTTATCAACATGTCTGGACAGCGTGGATGCGTTTTGAAAATTGGGGTAAATAATCTAAATATCTTATTAATCACTACATGTAGAGAAAAATTTATTCAAACCATTTTATTTGTTGATAATTCAGCTATGTAAAAGTTGTTCATGTTTTAGATTATAAAATCATTTTATAACTTTTTTTGTGTTTTATAAAAATTTATATTTTGGCAATGTAACGTGGGTGTTACATGTAAAAAAACTATAAGGAAAAGTTGTGATTTTTTTCCCTCAATGTTCCTACATAACTCACCATTTAACAAGGAATCACCAAAGAAAAACGTTATTATTTGGATAAATTGAACTTTGCCAAGATAGGGGTTAAGGGATATTTTATCAACATGTCTGGACAGCGTGGATGCGTTTTGAAAATTGGGGTAAATAATCTAAATATCTTATTAATCACTACATGTAGAGAAAAATTTATTCAAACCATTTTATTTGTTGATAATTCAGCTATGTAAAAGTTGTTCATGTTTTAGATTATAAAATCATTTTATAACTTTTTTTGTGTTTTATAAAAATTTATATTTTGGCAATGTAACGTGGGTGTTACATGTAAAAAAACTATAAGGAAAAGTTGTGATTTTTTTCCCTCAATGTTCCTACATAACTCACCATTTAACAAGGAATCACCAAAGAAAAACGTTATTATTTGGATAAATTGAACTTTGCCAAGATAAGAGATAGGATATTTTATCAACATGTCTGGACAGCGTGGATGCGTTTTGAAAATTGGGGTAAATAATCTAAATATCTTATTAATCACTTCATGTAGAGAAAATTTTATTCAAACCATTTTATTTGTTGATAATTCAGCTATGTCAATGTTGTTCGTGTTTTAGATTATTTAGTCATTTTATAGCCTTATTTGTGTTTTATAAAAATTGATATTTTGGCAATGTAACGTGGGTGTTACATGTAAAAAAACTATAAGGAAAAGTTGTGATTTTTTTCCCTCAATGTTCCTACATAACTCACCATTTAACAAGGAATCACCAAAGAAAAACGTTATTATTTGGATAAATTGAACTTTGCCAAGATAGGGGTTAAGGGATATTTTATCAACATGTCTGGACAGCGTGGATGCGTTTTGAAAGTTGGGGTAAATAATCTAAATATCTTATTAATCACTACATGTAGAGAAAAATTTATTCAAACCATTTTATTTGTTGATAATTCAGCTATGTAAAAGTTGTTCATGTTTTAGATTATAAAATCATTTTATAACTTTTTTTGTGTTTTATAAAAATTTATATTTTGGCAATGTAACGTGGGTGTTACATGTAAAAAAACTATAAGGAAAAGTTGTGATTTTTTTTCCCTCAATGTTCCTACATAACTCACCATTTAACAAGGAATCACCAAAGAAAAACGTTAATATTTGGATAAATTGAACTTTGCAAAGATAAGAGATAGGATATTTTATCAACATGTCTGGACAGCGTGGATGCGTTTTGAAAATTGGGGTAAATAATCTAAATATCTTATTAATCACTTCATGTAGAGAAAATTTTATTCAAACCATTTTATTTGTTGATAATTCAGCTATGTCAATGTTGTTCGTGTTTTAGATTATATATAGTAGTCATTTTATAGCCCTTTTTGTGTTTTATAAAAAATTATATTTTGGCAATGTAACGTGGGTATTACATGTAAAAAAACTATAAGGAAAAGTTGTGATTTTTTTTCCTCAATGTTCCTACATTACTTACCATTTAACAAGGAATCACCAAAGAAAAACGTTAATATTTGGATAAATTGAACTTTGCCAAGATAAGGGTATACTATATTTTCTGTATTATTCTATAGTAAATTATGAATTTACTCATTGATTATCTATTTTTTAACTTAATATTGTAAGTTTAAAAAATGTTTTTTTAAATTGTTATAATACTTTGAACACCGCATTACACACATCAGCAATATAAATCAATCAACACTCCCATCTCTCACATTGATAGGGTCAAGTTTAAAGAGTTCATCGCATTACAATGATTCAGTACGAATTGAAGACATACGGGCCCAGATGGTTTTCATCAAAAAGGTGAATATACATGTATAGATATCAAACATAAAACACGTAAAATAATTTTAAGTTTTCTGTTCGTATCTCAAATTTATCTGAACCAAAACGAGTTTCGATCATCTGAAAGCTAGACAAAATTATTGCAATTCCCTTAAGGGGATGTTCTAGTCTAGAAGCGTGAATTTCAGGCGTTTTTTAAGACTTAATAAAATAACAACTAGGAACATTTTTCGTGTGCATTTTTTTACAGTTTGTTTATTAATGATTTGAAAATGTACAAAGAATTTTTTGAAAAAAAAAAATTTAATTCAAGATGTTATCAGCTGTTATCTCGTCGTAAAAAAAAGGGGGTGAGCTGGTTCACATGATTGAAGCCTTTTCGTAAATCTGAAACCAAAATAATACACAGTTTCTTGATAAAAGATAACGTCGTTATAGTTGGTAGCAAAGAGAAAAAAAATCAATTTTTTACCCTTTTTTCAAATATTTTATTTTTTTAAAAATAGTACAAAAAATTATTTTCAATTTTTTAAGCTAGGAATGATATAAAAATATTTAATAAAGTTTTATTTTAAATTTAAAGACAATCGGTTAAATACAACTTGAGATTTTATGTCGACCAGGTTGAAAAAAATAGTTTCGAGAAAAACGCGTTTAAAGTTTTGAGAATATTGTCCGAGTCATACAGGTATGGCGTAATTCCTGACTCATTTATAGCTATAACTTCGTAAATATTAAGAATTTTAAATTTTCTTTTGAGAACATGTTTTCAAAGATCTAATCTTTCAAAATATGCTAAAAAAATGTTTTCAAATTTCTAGACTAGAATACCCCCTTAACCTGTCTCTCTCCTCTAGTACAATGTATTCATAAAGATAAGCAGATATTCGCACAGCTATTCGCATATAATACAGATACTTGCACAGCTTCCAGGAATATTGATTTTCCCTTCTGGAAAATTAAGCTCTTTAGAATTCTCGCCACAATCGTTGGAATTTATATAAACATATAACCTTCAAACCAATATTTATAAATTTATTTGAGCTACCGGAGATAATTTTCCTTCATTTAATCATTTTAACTGTTGGATATAAATAATATATTTAATTATTTTAATCCTGATTCAAGAAAGATTACTATATATGTGAAAAATGTTTGATTTCTAAAATTTGTAATTTGTGGTTACATTTAGTATATTACGTTCTTTTATATATGGGAATTTAACTATTAAGTGGAAAAAAGGGAAAAAAAACTGTGTTGTATAAATGTATGTAGCGAGACGAATACCTGAGTTTATAATGTATGACAGAATATGGAATGAAATTAATCAAAATAAATGTAAATTATGAAAGAAAAAGGCTAACATCAGTATGATTGTATCAAGTGAATGATACGGGACCATGTAAAAATATGTATGTATGCATATAATAAAAAAAAATATACGTAGCGAGACGAATACCTGAGTTTATAATGTATGACAGAATACGGAATGAAGTGAATCAAAATAAATGTAAATTAAGAAAGAAAAAGGCTAACGTCAGTATGGTTGTATCAAGTGAATGATACGGGAGCATGTACAAATATGTATGTATGCATATATATTAAAAAAAATATACGTAGCGAGACGAATACCTGAGTTTATAATGTATGACAGAATACGGAATGAAGTGAATCAAAATAAATGTAAATTAAGAAAGAAAAAGGCTAACGTCAGTATGGTTGTATCAAGTGAATGATACGGGAGCATGTAGAAATATGTATGTATGCATATAATAAAAAAATATACGTAGCGAGACGAATACCTGAGTTTATAATGTATGACAGAATACGGAATGAAGTGAATCAAAATAAATGTAAATTAAGAAAGAAAAAGGCTAACGTCAGTATGGTTGTATCAAGTGAATGATACGGGAGCATGTAGAAATATGTATGTATGCATATAATAAAAAAATATACGTAGCGAGACGAATACCTGAGTTTATAATGTATGACAGAATACGGAATGAAGTGAATCAAAATAAATGTAAATTAAGAAAGAAAAAGGCTAACGTCAGTATGGTTGTATCAAGTGAATGATACGGGAGCATTTACAAATATGTATGTATGCATATAATAAAAAAAATATACGTAGCGAGACGAATACCTGAGTTTATAATGTATGACAGAATACGGAATGAAGTGAATCAAAATAAATGTAAATTAAGAAAGAAAAAGGCTAACGTCAGTATGGTTGTATCAAGTGAATGATACGGGAGCATGTACAAATATGTATGTATGCATATAATAAAAAAAATATACGTAGCGAGACGAATACCTGAGTTTATAATGTATGACAGAATACGGAATGAAGTGAATCAAAATAAATGTAAATTAAGAAAGAAAAAGGCTAACGTCAGTATGGTTGTATCAAGTGAATGATACGGGAGCATGTACAAATATGTATGTATGCATATATATTAAAAAAAATATACGTAGCGAGACGAATACCTGAGTTTATAATGTATGACAGAATACGGAATGAAGTGAATCAAAATAAATGTAAATTAAGAAAGAAAAAGGCTAACGTCAGTATGGTTGTATCAAGTGAATGATACGGGAGCATGTACAAATATGTATGTATGCATATATATTAAAAAAAATATACGTAGCGAGACGAATACCTGAGTTTATAATGTATGATAGAATACGGAATGAAGTGAATCAAAATAAATGTAAATTAAGAAAGAAAAAGGCTAACGTCAGTATGGTTGTATCAAGTGAATGATACGGGAGCATGTACAAATATGTATGTATGCATATATATTAAAAAAAATATACGTAGCGAGACGAATACCTGAGTTTATAATGTATGACAGAATACGGAATGAAGTGAATCAAAATAAATGTAAATTAAGAAAGCAAAAGGCTAACGTCAGTATGGTTGTATCAAGTGAATGATACGGGAGCATTTACAAATATGTATGTATGCATATAATAAAAAAAATGTACGTAGCGAGACGAATACCTGAGTTTATAATGTATGACAAAATACGAAATGAAGTGAATCAAAATAAATGTAAATTAAGAAAGAAAAAGGCTAACGTCAGTATGGTTGTATCAAGTGAATGATACGGGGGTATGTACAAGTGTGTATGTCTATATATAATAAAAAAAAGATAAATTGAAGTTGATTCAATTCTAGATAGAGTAACCGTCTATATTTTATATAAGAGGCAGACTATATTAAAACAAATTGTAAAAAATAGCCCATTGAGGGGGTTTGAACATGTCGAATGAATTAGTGATGAAATAGTGACAACGAATTTTCAATGAGAGCATAAGGGATGTCGTAGAGATGACAATCGAAGAAAAAAATATATGGAAGAAACGAAACACAAGAAACCGTAAGAGAAAATATTTGAGTGTGAAAAATGAGAAAAAAAGTAGACTGTGATTGATAAGGTCAGCGCTCTGTCATTTCAACCCACCCCGACAAGAAAAAGTGCTGATGGTATATATACGAGTATGGGAAAAATTTATTCCATTCTACATATCAATTTTAAATTGTATCGTTATTAATAAAATATTTATACTCTTACAGAGAAGATGTAAAAGTAAATATACGAATTGGGCAAATTTAGAGATTTTTTTTATAAAGTTTATGTCAGATTAGGATTTCGAATCTTCAATATTTCACCATTCGAGATTATAGTGAGTCAATTATGTAACAATGTTAAATATTTAACCATTTTTCAGCTGTTTATCAAAACTCGCCATTTATTATCATTACAGACGTCCCGTTAATAAAGAGTGCTTGATGTGTTCATGTAACACAAACTTATTTTTACAACTTGAAAAGTGTTCGTAAGATAAATTATTTCAGAAATTTAAGAAACTTTTCAACTAATGAAATAAAAACTAAGGGTAATAAAAGAACTATGCAATATATTATTACTATTTATTCGTTTAGGTACTTCAGTGGGGATAGTAGGGAGAATGTATCATTAGACCCCAGCTTACTATTGATCGTTATTAGACTTACTAGTATTTAACAAAACTATTTTAAATTGTTAATACTTTTATCAAGATTACCGATTAAACTTTTTAGAACTCCATGTAGAAAATTTATCAATATTTTATTTAAATAACTCCAGTGTCACTTCGTGGAATTCCATTATTCATGTTAAATTAAAACGCTGTCACTTTATTTTATTGTATCTTATTTTTTTACATATCACATTGCATTTTGACATTTGCTGTGTCATCATCAGGTTAGAAAACACTTGCATTTTGACAAATGCTGTGTCATCATCAGGCTAGAAGACACTTGCATTTTGACACTTGCTGTGTCATCATCAGGTGAGTAGACATTTCTCCACTCACCTGATGATGACACAGCAAGTGTTAAAAATGTATTGTGATATGCAAAATAAAGTGGATTAAAGTAAAGTTGCGACGTTTTTAATTTTATATTATATTTTTACCCCCTGGATTTTCTGTAAATGCTATCCTCTGCTATACTCACGGTCTTGTGTCAAGTCGAGTAAATAACTATTTTGTGCATTCGAACTACGAGTACATCTTTATTGTCCGTCCTCTAGTTCGTACTTCGAAAATATAGTTAAAAAAATTATGAATCGTAATTTATCATACGTCAATTATTTTTTTGAGACCAATTTAATAAAACTCTTGTTTCAATGAGATATATCTCAAATATTTATAACTGTGAAAAATTCACCAAATTTGTATTACATATAACTTTCAAAAAGCCAGTTCCACTAATTTATTGGATAAATATGAACCTTACAAAAAAGGATGAATTAATTGTAAATTTTTTTCATAAAAAAATGATGTCTCGGGTCAAATATATCGCTGAAATAGAAAATAACCTCTCACATTTGGTTTTATTGTTCTAAAGGAATCCAATAATAAATTATTTTTTTCTTCATTTACTGATTAACTCAATTCCTGACAATTCGGCATTCCAAATCTTCGAATATGATATTATTTCTTCGGATTTCTAAACAAACTTATTAATTGATTTTTCTATGACTCATTTAAAGCCTTTGATAAATTTTAAATATAACTTTATTGCCTTGATAAATAATTTTATCGATACCTCGTAGAAATCTGTTTAAACAAGTGAACAAAAAATCGAATTTATTCTTAATAAGATTTATCGAAATAAAGATTATCAGTATTTGAAGCTAGAAGAAATGCTTCACTATAATAAGAAATAAATTTTTATATTTCAATATTAATGTTTAAACTGTTTTTTAACTTAAAAACCTGGTTTTCGAATTTTACAAATATATGTAAAAAAAACGGTTTTTAAAAACCGTCCTACCCTATCCAAGACGCATGACGAGTGATTAAACGTCTTGGCCATTTACTTTCCAATACATTTTGCTTTTTTTTTTGCTATACACTAAATGTTGCTTTATTTTTATGATTAGATAAATAATAAATATGTATTAGATCCTCTATGCTTACTCCAGCCGGGAAAATATGTGATTGTATGTATGCTTAGTAAATTTTTAAACTAAGATTTACATTAAATGTTATATTATAGTAACAGCAGAACGTTGTGATTCATTAATCCTTAAAAATACAACAGTTAAATTGCTCAATGTTCGGTTAGGTGGATATTTTTAATAAATATAAATATCAAGAGGGTCCTTGTCCAGTATATCCTTAATGTAAGGTATTGACTGGATGACTGATAATCTATTATATTTTATTCTAGTACCCATATATTTGTGTAATACCATAGATCTATAATATTTCTTGGAGAGAGATTCTGTACGTCATAAAATATTTTAGTGTAATTTTATTAGTATAAATTAACAGAATTATAATTATTTCTTAGTTATATTTTATAAATCTTATATTTACCTTTGTATATTTAAGCACAATATCTTGTAATATGCACATACCAAAAAACAAAACAGATGCGTCAGACTCTCGCACAGTAGAAGTGAAACTTCTTAGCTACTAGGAAAAGTTGATTTTATTTGTTAACGATATTTTTTTTACGATTAGGAAATTGTGATTTTAATTAATATAAATAAATTGAATTATTTAATCAATTTATTAAAAATAATCAATAATAATTAATTAATTAATAATTAATATTAATAAATTAACAATTAATCATTATTAATTAAATAATTATTATAATTATTGATAATAAATTAATAATTATTAATATTAATCATAATTATTCATATTAATAATAATTTTAATTTATTATTATCAATCAATAATTATAATATTAATATTATATAATATTATTAATTAATATTAATATTATAATTAATTAATTAATTATTATTAATAATAATTCATGTTAATATTAATATTATTATTTATATTATTAATATCAATTATTAATATTAATTAATATTATTAATATTAATTATTAATGATAATTATTAATGATTATTATTACTAATTATTATCATTTATTAATATTAATTATAAATTAATTATTCAATAATTATATTATATTTATTAATTAAAATTAATTAATTAATTGAATTAAATATTATTTAATTAATTAAATAAATTAAATTAAATATTTAAAATTATAATGTTACATTTAATTTTATATTTAATAAATAAACACATTTATAAATTTATTTATTTATCGTTCATTTATCAAATTATTAAATTATACATTTATATTATTAATAATTATAAATACATATTTAATATTTATAAAATTTATATTAATATAAATAAATATTAAAAAAGATCATTTGAATATTACCATTAAAGTCGGAGAAGGTGAAGCGTTTCACTTTTCGTGACGTTCAAGCCAATTTTCCCTACCGCGCCAAAAGAAGTTTCACTTAAAAAATTCGAAGTATTGATAGGTTATCTATATTTTGATTTTTAATTCTAACTGTATTACGTACTGTGATCATTGTTTTTAGAAAAGAAATATATGAATAAACTTATATAAATGTACAAATCTTTTTTTATTTACCTATTTATATATATTACCTCAATATAAATGCAAATTAGACCTGATGGTTGATTATATACAAAATGGTATGAAATATAAGAGGAGCCATGTAACGCATTGCCTCATTTGCGAGCATTCATCAAAAAGGTTCCATATTTTATTCATTTATATTTTGAGTACAAGTATTAAGGCTTTTAGGAGGGTGTGTCGTAACATTAATAACTGAATATTATGATTTTTTTTATTACGAAGCTTATCCTAGATCTAGATTTTTTTCACAACATTAAAAAAGTATTTATTTTTTGATAAAAAATATTTCAAAGCAGTAATGTAACAGTTGTGTAATTTAACAAAAAGTAAAGAAATGAAGATACGTTACGTTTTCTAGCGAATGTTTTGGGTCTTATTTCTGATAGCGACAAAAATTCACGTTTTCGTGTTCATATTTGTTACGCTGACTTTGCCACGTAAAACGGTGAGATGTTACAGAATCACCGATGAAAATATCATCAAATTAACTGTTATGATTAAGTTAACTTAAGTAAAATTAAGTTAACTGTTCAAGAGACGAATATGGAGATCCAATCATATTTTGAGAACAGAGTCTAGGACGACCTGATCTGACGTATTCTAACTCTGAACAGTTATCTGAATATAGGAGAATGCAGAAGGAAGCTTTAAGCAGCTGACCTCAAATGAATTGATCGATGGCAAAGGAATAGACAAAACAAAACGATAGAAGTACTCGTTTTGAAGATTATATTTGTCACACAAAGATCGTGGCACAATCAATTGAATTGAATTTTGAAAGAGAGAAGCATGAATAGCATTGACAATAAAAAAATATGAACAAAGATTTTTTTTCTTAAATGGTAAGGTTAGACGCCAAATTCACATACTGTCTCTATTGTTTAATATCCTTAACTGTCCCGCCGCACCCTCTTATCTCGCCGAAAATTTTCAGCGTGTTTCCATTCATGGATTAGCGCTACGCTCAAACAGAGATTGTCTATTGGCCTTTTCAGTTCACCGCTCCTCTTTCTTTACGTCGTCCTTAACTGTCCATGCAGTGAGACTCTGGAATCAGTTACAAACCAATATAAGACTCGCTCCGTCCTTGGCATGCTTTAAGAAGCGACTGAAAAACTCTTAATTTCTAGTCAGTAAAATAACGTGTTTCATTCCTGATTTTTCTTTTCCTTTCCTCTCTACCATCCTTTCTTTTCCTTTTGATTGACGATATCTCACTTCATATGAAAAATAATGTTCGGGTGATTTTCCGTCTTTGTGGGCTTCGTGAGCATGTGCTCACGTATATGTTTATGGATTTCGTGGGGATGGATAGTCATTTGAATGATTTATGCGACCACGTAACTTGCTTCATTTACTTTTGTCTGATTAGTTGGAAGAGATTGCCACCTGGCAATAAACCCACTCGATTGTATTGCAATAAAAATGTTAAATAGATAAATAAATAAGGCTCATTATCGATCTGTCTGATTTTCACCTAAGCTTTCTATAAAATCTCTATCGTTGTTTAGAAGAGTACCAAATGCCAGGTTATATTGTTTACAAAAAAATATTATTGTAACATACCGTATGTAGGACATGTAGCGTTTTTTTGTGGGTAAATCAGTGTAATTATGACAAACTTTGTCACCTGGTTGGTAAGATGGTGTTCTTCCTCCCGTTAAAGTTGGATACCTAAAAAGTAGGGTACAAGTCTGGATAAACAGCTCATCTTGTATCAATAAACACTTGACATGTTTCATTGCTCACAGCCTCCAGCCGAAAGACAGATTTAGCTAAAAAGTAGGGTACCGGTCTTGTGAATTAGCTCATCTGGTATTAATTGTATTTATTTATTTATTTATTATTACACATGACAAGAAATATACATAATTTGCGAAAAAAACAACAGGTAATTTGATTTGGACATACAATTTTAATGGATCTGGGTTTGTTGCCTTTCATTTGTCGTATCCCCAGTAAACTAGGCTTTTGCCTGTATCTCACTGAGGATATTTAGCACGAAAAAATAAATCGATACTTCTTTCCGATTTTTGATTACACAAAAACAAAAAACCCCGTTGCACGCTCTCATCAACCTGACAAACAGTGACACTCAACTACAACTGGAAACATCTTGCGAAATTCAACTCCTCACACATCATCACTCCAGAAAGACCAAAAATATTCATCCCACAATATACCTTACATAATCATAAAAACAAAAATCAAAACCAAAACAAAAAAAAAAAAAAAAAAACCAGAAACACAAATACAAAAACAACCAAAATTATAATAAAACAACAAGAAGAAACCCACACTCACGAACTCACACAAATCCTTTCCACTCGTCATTCATCCTGAGAGCCCAAGTACTCAAAATCCTGTCGCAATAACAACCACGCTCCGATTGACTGTCGAAATGGTTTTCCTACCTTTACCTTTATTGAATTCGGCACGCCATTGTATGTAATGGGAGCCAAATAAGCATATTGCCTTTGGGCAAAAGAGGTTTTAACTCTAGGGATGGTGAACATTTCATTAGTTGTCATGCGTGTCATGTGTGCGTGCTGAGTAGACATGTTTAACAATTAACACTAGACATGTTTCAAGACAGGTTTACCTACTAGACCAGGGATGTTATCATATTAATGCCAGATCTAGACTGATTCCCTAAAAGTTTAGATTTTGCTCAGTATTGCTCAAAAGGTTTTTCAAATATTCTTTCTTGCTCCTAATACATTTAAATTACTGATCTGATTTGTTTCCAAACAGTAAAATAAATTTTCGGTTGCTATGGGCCAAGATTTAAAACAGCATATTTTAAATCATTTTCGTCTCATTCGTTATATCATTTACAGAGCAGTTGTGATGATAGGATTTATTCTTGCGAGGAGATTTCTTCCACTGCAGAAAGAAACAACAACCCTCTACGAGTATTTCTCGAAAGTTGTATTTTTAAAATTCAAACGTAACTTCAACTTTAGTTCCGTTACTAATGTTTTATTGATTTCCGTTCGCTGATTGTTAACTCGTTTTTTTTATGAAATTACTGCCATTATATAGGGTCATTCAAATTGACAAAATTACTCCTATTATATAGGATCTTGAATAAAACACACAAATTGCTTCGATTTCAGAAAACTTTTTATTGGCCATTGAGGTAAAATGTATGACATTTAAACACAAAAAAAAAAACAATTTATGCCAAATGTCCACCTATTGCAGTTCCACAGATGTCCACTCTTTTGTCAAAAATTTCGATGATATTTTGGCATAAATGCGGTTCTAACTCATCAATAACGCGAATAATTTCGTCCTTGAGCTCAGGAATTGATCGGGGGTCATTATTATAGACCTAGTTTTTCACATAACCCCAGAGAAAATAGTCCAACGGTGTCAAATCACATGATTTTGGTGGCCAATTAACATCACCGTTTCCGGAGATTACAATACATAAAACAATTCAACAATTTGAACACGTTGTTATATTGTATATGACTCTATTTTAATAAATGCCATACATTACACTTCCCAAATGTCACAGAACCCAGACAAGTTCGCGACGCCATCTGTGTTGTATCCAAGAATTTAAAAAAACCACTCAATTTGAAAGACCCCATATTAAGATTTTTCTTCCATTATGAAGTGCACATACGCGAAACACATCACGTATTCGCATGTTTTGTGTTTTATTCAATATTTTCTTCAATCCACAAGCTCAAGTCAAATAAACAAGTTAACCATTTTTTTCGAAATCAAAAAGCTAAAGATTACTATAATGATGGTCCTCTCATGAAGGGATATATATATACATATTTTCTAAAATGAAGGTAAATGTAACAAACTTTCATAATAAACGTTCCTCCCCTCTTCAATTTTTTTTGGGAAAGCTTTAAGAAAGTTCTAAACTTCTACATAAATAAAATATTACATCGAAAGTCTTATTTGATAAAGATATTTTCTTAACCTTCGTAGATATTTTAGTTGTATTTGAATATTTTTAAAGACAAATTTTAAAAAGTCCCTTAATTACGCAATGAAATTAACAGACAAAAATATACAGACAAAAAAATGTACATCAAGAATGTTATGTGATATTTTATTTATAGTTAAGGCATTAACATTGTGGAGGTGAAAAGACATTGTAATTTGTTTTATCAAACACTGTTTATTCCACTTTTTGTAACGGTATAACCCTACCGGTTTCAAGGTGCACACCTCATCTTCAGGGGAGCACAAGCAAGACTAGGTATTGAAACCGGCAGGGTTATACCGTTACAAAAAGTGGAATAAACAGTGTTTGATAAAACAAATTACAATGGTATGTGAATATAGGAGATGGTTAATGTTCTCTCAGAAGAAAGGGTAGGTTTTGGTAATATACGAGGCATATCCAGAAAGTAAGTGTACTGAATTTTTGTAGGTTACAATTTTTTTTATTTAAACAAAAAAATGACGTGGTTACCGTAGTACATATGTAAGCTATTTTTCGACATAGTCGCCATTCCTCTCAATGCAGGTGGTGAAGCGGGGTATCAACTTATATTCTTGTATACAGCAGAAAAGAAAATAGTTGCAGGGCACACTCGGGAGTCAGACTACTGTTAAGAGATAACTATGAGTTACATACGATCAAAAAAAATCTGTAAGAGTAACAATAAAAGTGCTCAACAGGTTTTTGAACAGGAAAATGCAGGTAAGCAGAAATCGTTTAATCTAAATCTACTCTAGAAAAAGAGGTAAATATTTCATAAAATTCAACAATAAATATTTTAAAAATAATCGATTTTATATTAGAACCAATTTGATGTAAGTGATTGAAATGTGGTTATAGAAAATCAATACAAAGTGTGGAGTTAATGCATTAAAAATTTAGGAGACCTCGGCTAGGTTACAGACCGTGTGCATGTTGCAAATCTACGAGCGCAGCACATAATACTTTCTTTAAATTCTGCAATCCGGATACAATTTACTTGGGTAGAAATATCCTAGCTATATTGCATAAGTAGGTTTTGTCTTGGTCGGGAATAACTACAGGGTCTTTCAAATTGAGCGTTTTTTTTTATTCTTGGATAAAACACAGATGGCGTCGTGAACTTGTCTGGGTCTTGTGATATTTGAAAAGTGTAATGTATGGCATTTATAAAAATAGAGTCGTATACAATACAACGTGTTCAAATTGTTGAATTGTTTTGCAACAATACATAAGGTTAAAAAATACTTGAACGTCGCTTTCAGGGTAGGCAGACAGGACAGATACTCACACCTTTATATTTATGCAAAGAGCTGTCAACCCCTTTACATCCATACATTTACAAAAACACGATCTTGTGTTTCTCATACGTCTTACGTTTCCCTTTATTTGGTTTACCTCTTCCTTGCTCTTCGTTTATTTTATACATATGTAAAGTGTCTTTCAAATTGAGCATTTTTTTTAATTCTTGGATAAAACACAGATGGCGTCGTGAACTTGTCTGGGTCTTGTGACATTTGAAAAGTGTAATGTATAGTATTTATAAAATAGAGTCGTATACAATACAACAACGTGTTCAAATTGTTGAATTGTTTTATGTATTGTAATCTCCGGAAACGGTGATGTTAATTGGCCACCGAGATCATGTGATCTGACACCGTTGGACTATATTCTCTGGGGTTACGTGAAAAGCCAGGTCTATAATAATAATCGCCGATCAATTCCTGAGCTCAATGATGAAATTATTCGCATTATTGATAAATAAATAAATAAATACAGGTTTATTGATAGCAATATAGTATGTACTATACATAAAGCAAAATCATATTCTGTTCAACATTAATAAATGTGTCTCTGTGTCTTATAGTCGATCGTTTTCACCAATCCACCATCAGTATACTATACAGGGAATGGTACTAAACAGAGTTTCTGAATTCAAAGATTTGGGCGTAACCTTTGATGTCGGACTCATGTTCGTTAACTATGTCTCACGTTTGATATATATTTATAATAAGAATATCAAGCTAACCTCCGAAACTTATATAATTATGTTGTTTATAGTTAAGGCATTAACGTTGTGGAGGTTTAAAGACATTGTAATTTATTTTTAACAAACAATTGGAATAAACAGTGTTTGTTAAAATAAATTACAAAAATTATATAATTATCTAATTAGAACCAAATTAGAATATGCATCTACAGTTTGGGCTCCTCATTAGCTCAAATATAACAAAAATATAGAACAAATACAAAAAAAATCCTCAGATATTTATGGTACAGAACAAAAGGCGATTACCCAAAATATGCTTACCATTCCGAACTTCTCACGGTGTGTAACTATACTATAAAAGCCTAGAAACAAGAAGCCAAGAATCCATTGTGATATTCCTAATAAAGGTTTTCCAAGGTTGCTTTAACTGTCCCGCGATTCTAGAAGCACTAAGTTTATATGTACCCAATAAATATAGCCGTGCAAGGAATCACACTCTGTTCTACATACCAACTTACAGGACGAATATCATGACTAAACACTCAGTCACGCGTGGTAAAGAGATATTGAACCAACTGAATGACACTGTTGATATATTCTCGGTACCGTCTAGCAGTATGAGAAGAATCCTGACTGATATTATTCCTAACGAATAAGATAACGCTAGAAACAGACCCTCTTTGTGTAACAGAAGAAATCCGTGCAAAGTGGATTAAAATAATACATGTATACATTTAGATATATTTCAAGAACACATTAAAAAGAGAATACATTAAAAAAGAAGCTATCAAAAGGTCTGGGCTCATCTAATAACATCCCCCCGGCCAAGATACACCCCACCAATATAGGGCGAGCCCAGCCACGGAGACACCAGATATTTTTCAGCCCACACCCTTGAATATGTCGAATAAGAAGAGAGAAAAAAATGATGAGTTAGAACCGCAATTATGCCAAAATGTCATCGAAAATTTTGACAAAAGAGTGGACATCTGTGGAGCTGCAAGAGGTAGATATTTGGCGGATATTGTTTTTTATGTTTAAATTTCATACAATATACTCGTAGTTCAACGGCCAATAAAAAGTTTTTTTTGAAATCAAAGCAAATTGTATGTTTTATTCAAGAATTACAAAAAAAAAAACTTTCAATTTCAAAGACCCTATACATGCATATGAACAATTGTTTCAATTCCCAGTACACCATATGACTCAACAGTAAAATGAAATTATAATATAAGTGGGCAATTTAGTTTGAGTGACAGTAATAATGCGCAGTCCTTTCAAATCCTTGAAACCTTATTATATTAATGTAATATTGGTGATATAAAATACATATAGCGTATTTTTTTTCATATATGCGCATGGATGTCATCAATAACACTTTATATGGATTCAATGGTATAAATAAGGTATCATAATATCACTCTATAACACATCGATCATTAAGTCCCGGAACTAACTACTAAAACAACATTTGTTTGACAAAATTCTTCTTTATTCATCAAGATAGTCTCCTTCAAGAGCGATACATTCATTCCAACGCTTTCCTAACTTTTCTATGCCAGCCGTATAGAACGATTAATCTTTGGTTTCAAAATAGGCGTTAGTTTCGGCAATCACTTCTTCATTGGAGCCAAATCTCTTTCCCTGGAGCACCTTTTTGTTAGACAAAGGGTTGTTTTTGACGGAGCACAGCCCGGATAACACTTTTCAAGCCATTGCCGAGTTTGAACGGTATTTTTTCCCATTAAAAAGCAATGTTTTATCAACACACGAAATTCGGTTTTTTCCATTGTTTTGAAAATAGCAAAAGTAGCGTCACTAAAACCACTGTAACTCAAAGACACAATGTGGAAATGTCGTGAAAATTTGACACGTAATTTCTAAAGGCTGGTACTAACTAATAATGGTATGGATTTGTTATTAGAGGCGCCATGTGTTGGTTAGTCCCGGGACTTATTGATCGATGTGTTATGTATTGAAGATCAGAGCTCATTGAAAATATCACTTTGTGGTCTTAACAGCAACAGCACCAGTTACGGTTTTATCACATCGTTTCTCTGTTCCCTTTCCATGAATGGCAGAGAGGATAGATAGTTAAACTTTCCTATCACTTCACACACATTTAGCTACCTCTAACATCCATACACCTTATAATACATCTCCTATGATTTATCTGTAATTTTACGTTTCTTCTTTTAACCCTCCGTCTGGTGAAATACACATCCTTACACGTTTGGGCGCAACTCATCTGTGAGATTAAAAATTAAATTTCTACTTAGGATTAAGGGAAAGCTTATCAAACTGAAATTTTCACTGAAACATGATTATGTTATATAATATTTATACATTTCTTTGCACTTTTCAAAAACAATTTTTTTATTTTTCTAATATTGTTTTTCTTAAAATAGAAGATAACTAATTTACAGCATTCTCAGTCTTTTGTTGGCAGCTTATCAACACAACTTATACAATTCAGTAACATCACGATTTTTTTCAGTCATTTAATACCCGTTATAGGTTTGTAAAAAATATTTAGCACAATAAAAAGTATGAAGAATTAACTGTCACATCTTTACAAGGTAGGTAGGTGTTCATGTGACGAAAATAAAAGCGATAACTTAACATTAGAGAACATTATGCTAGCACTTTTTCAAACATAATTTAGAATGTAAAATTCAAATTCACTCGTGATCATAAAACGTCTTCACAAAAACAAAAGGGAGTAATCAAAATATCATTAGAAAGTTATTCCTGACGAACATTTTCGAAAATATTCTTATAACAATTTTCACACACCATGCGTGCATGTTCGTATTCATATAGTAAATAACGATCAATATCATTGAATTAGGGGCTACAACATAGATATACAAAGTATTGCAGGTATATAAAAAGAAATATTGAGAAAATAATTGAAATTTCTGAAATCAAAAATACTAACGTAATCGGGCGCAACTCATCCAGCAGATTAAAAATTCTGTCACAGATACCAACGGTGCACTGGATAAATAACAAAGATACCCTTGTGTGACGGGTAGGGAGTCAGGAAGCTACTATAAGGCTCACCTCTTGGTCGGTTAATCGCCCATTGGCACAAAAAAAAACTAGGTATCTCATCTCACAGATTAAATGCGCCCGCCCATGGGTTAAATTAACATTTACTTGATAAAAACATGTTTTCCAGAATTTTGGAAAATAACTCGACCAATAAGTTTCACGCGTCTTATATAAAATATGAATGAAAATTTAAAAAATTAAATATGTATTTCTAGTTAAAATCTTATTCAAACTATTAAAAAACATTTTACTATTGTTATGAAAATTTCAAACGCAGGAAAAACGTAGAGTACTGGGCTTGCATGTAAAGTGCAAGTTTAAAACATCTAATGCACGTTATATTCTCCTGGTCGAAGAAGTCAAGCTGAAGTCCCGGGACAGCGAATTTCTTATCAATATTCTCAGATTTGCAACATTACATGGCTGCATCTTTAGTGTGCGCAAGTTTGTACAGTGCAATCCAGCATGGTGGCAAAAATCTAGTGGATGGTACTGTATCTCATATACACAGATTTTAAGAGTAAAATATCCCGTCTATATTATGATATCCTGATACTTACTATAAAATAAAATTCCAGGATCTTCCCGATACTTGTTTGGACTGTAGAAATTGAATAATGATAGTGTACCCTACAAAAGAAGGACTAATGCAATTTTTTTAAATGTACGACAGGGTTGTTTTTTCATGAATTTAATACAGTGTATAGATACAATCGCACCATTTACCAGTCAAGATAGGTAGAGAAGATAGTTCTGGGCGCTTATCATACGCAGAAGTCTTTAAAATAGCCTCGGCATTTTTCATAATCAGTCCCATTGGATTTATCCTCCTACGACATTAGTAGATCTGTTTTATTACATTAGTTTCATGTCGGCGGTCGTGGTCTAATGCCATCACACATTTCTACATAATTTATTCAGTTTTTATTCCCGTTTCACTCCCGTACGTCAAATTTGGCACTAAAATGCATGGGATGATATGTAATGCATGACAGAATACATTAAGTAATTTTCTATCTCAACACACACATAATCCTCTTCTACATCTATAATATACCATCTCATAAAACTTCTATGCTTTTCTATCTCAACACACACATAATCCTCTTCTACATCTATAATATACCATCTCATAAAACTTCTATGATTTTCTATCTCAACACACACATAATCCTCTTCTACATCTATAATATACCATCTCATAAAACTTCTATGATTTTCTATCTCAACACACACATAATCCTCTTCTACATCTATAATATACCATCTCATAAAACTTCTATGATTTTCTATCTCAACACACACATAATCCTCTTCTACATCTATAATATACCATCTCATAAAACTTCTATGATTTTCTATCTCAACACACACATAATCCTCTTCTACATCTATAATATACCATCTCATAAAACTTCTATGATTTTCTATCTCAACACACACATAATCCTCTTCTACATCTATAATATACCATCTCATAAAACTTCTATGATTTTCTACGTTTCCATTCTTTCTGAATATCATTCACTTGACCCAACCATACTTCCTTTGTATATCTTTCACGTGCCTCTCACTCTCATTTGCAAGTCATGTCTGTTTTGGAAGACTTTCTTCATTCATTCGTTCCACATAACCATACTCTTCTTCACCTTACTTAACACATCAGCCTTAAGTTCACATGCATATCTTTGTATCTCTCATACCACTTACTTATCAAACACTGCAAGTCATCTTCAATTTCCACCAATACTAACTAACATGTTTGTCATCTGATTCTGTTGAAAACATTCTTGTATATTTTGTTTTTGGAATTAGCTCTAAAAAAGGTAAACACAGTAATTCATTGATCCGTAGCAAACTATGTTAAAAAACAATGCTTGCATTTGGAGCCCGGTGGGGGCGCAAAACTCACTCATGGTGGAGAAAGTACAAAAAAAATATCTACGATATCTCTATATAAGTGAGTTTTGTGTCTATCAATGGCTTTATCCTACTCAGTTTCTGCTGGGCATGCTCGGGTATAACTCCTTGAGCGTAAGAAGAGATCTGCGTCTCCTGGTATACGTTGTCAAACTCGTTCAAGGAGTTGTGAGCTGTCCAGCATTAGTATAAAGATCAGCGTCATCATAAAAGTCCCTAACAATTACATTAGACTGCGCCGGCAAGAACTGTTCTCAATAACATACGCAAGAACGAGTCTTCCAGCCGCTATGCCTGTTGGAAAGGTCTTACCTCTTCTGAACGTGACTGCTTCGGATATTGACATATTTTATATCATATAATATTACCAAAAGCAAAAGTAGATTTTCTTCTAAGATTGAGCGCGTTAGAAAGCATTCATCAACGTACTTAAGTGACTTTGAATATATGTGTATGTTTGTGTGTATATACCATATACATTATTTTATATATATACATAATTTTTTTTTTTATATACGAGTATAATTTTTCTTTATTTTTAAAGTTAACATTTCTTGTAATTTTCAAAGTAATTAGGCCAACCCTATTTTGAGAAAATAAACGACTCTCTCAGACTGTCCTTATAGCGCTTCCTCTGCCCACCAACTTGTTTTGGGAGTCTGTGATCGGCCATGCATATCACATGCCCGGTCGCCTTTACAACCATATCCTCTATAGGTTTACAGTTGGAGCGATGCAGGACCGAAACTGTAACATGATCACTCCAGTGGATTCGAAGAAAGAAGAACATACGAGCCTCCTGATCCCAGTCCTCAGACTGTCATTAGAGAGAGAGACTCTCGCAGACTGTCATTAGAGATCATTAGAGGTTATATTACAGCTGAGAATATGTGAGTATTTTTTTAATTTCTTACTTCGAAAATTATGTTTTATTTATTTATTCCTGAACTCGACTGAATTTTAAAATTCACATTGAAAAGCTAAAAATTTTCAAATATAAAAATCATGACGAGAAACCCCGCGATATACTGAATTCAACTACCAAAATAAGAAAATGGTAACCAAGGCGCTCTTCATACGAAATGTATTCTTTTGACATTATGAATTTACCCTTGATGCCAAATTAAATTTACACTAGAAATGTTTTAAAATTTTGTTTAAAAACCTTTAAAATAGTCAGGTTGTTCAAAACTTAATACCCGATTTTAATAAATCATTTTGAACGTTCTTTGCTAGGAAATATTTATTCATAAAAGGAAAAAATGGCACCACAAAGTGAAACTATAGTCTTTTCGAAGATTCATGAAATATTTATTCATTTGTGATTGTTTGATATTAAAGAATCTGTTTTATTCATTTATTAATAATAATAATAATAATCAATGGCACTACAGCCCATTGTGGGTCCCGGCCTCCTCCAGCAGTCGTCGCCATTCCCTCCTATCCTGGGATGCACTCCTCCAGCCCCTGATGCCAATCACGCTTGTATCACTCTGCACCCCATCCATCCACCTAAGCTTTGGTCTACCCACGCTACGTCTTCCTTGGGGTTTGGAAAAGAGTACCTTGTTAGGCATTCTCTCTTCTCCCATTTATTGAGTCAGACTATTAATTGCAGTACTTAAATCTTTAAGAGAGGGGATTTAAAAATTACGTACAAAGCTTTAGAACCGTACAGCAACACAAACAAGACGTAGGCGCTAAATAAACAACACTTTCCCATGGGGTAGTGGCGCAAAGATATTAAAAAAAAAAAACATTTTTTTCCTTAATATTTTTATCCTAGACTATGAAGAGTTGTATGTAATATTTTAAATAACTATCACATTTCTGTTGGAGTAAAAACCAAAACACAATTAATTAATTTTAATTTACGACTTTAAAACGAGAATATTTATTTACAATACATTGTAATTATTTGACTCACATTTCAATTATGAAATGTAACTTTTTTTCACAATTAAAACAAAAAGTACAGACAAACGTTGAATTAAAAACGAATGTGCTAAAAAATAGGATTAAAAATATTACGCTAACATTGTTCATCATAATAATTCTTTCAATCCCCCCGGTATCGTGGATAACTAAACTGTGTTTAGCGCGAATATCCCAGTTCACCTTCTGCACTGTTTGCTATCCGGATACATTTTCCGTAAATTCAGTGCATTTAGGAGGCCCCGGTATGAGTTGCATTCATTACAGGTCGGTTGCATGGTGCAATTCTACGAGAACAGAACGCCTTCTACAATTTCTGCTATCCGGATACATTTCGTGTTGATAGAGGGAGCCTCGGTATATGATACATATAAGAAATAAGGTAAGATGTGCATAGTAGAGAAAAACTCGGATATAGATATTTCTTTGTATACTCGTAACAACAACTTTTTCCAGTGCCATGACATCGTATGATTCAAGAAAAAAAAACTACGTGTATTTTTTAAATATAAGGATAATTTTTTAAAACTGGTCGAGTATTATTAGCTGATGTTTACTTGAAAGGTTAAGTGAAAGCTTTTTTGACTTAAACGTCCTTTATTTATGGTGCGGAAGAAATAAAAAATAAACTATGTATCATGTACGATACATGATGGTATACCTAATGAGGTTATACTGTCGCGTTTCAGTATTGATTGATGTGACCATCGCTTGTTTCTACGCAGGTCGTGAATTTAAGGGAGAGTTAGCAATACTGCTAGGAAAACGTAATTTCCAATCACCAAGACACCATATCTGATGTAAAAACAGGGGGGGTAGGTTATTGGATGAGAGATTGTCGAGCACGTTTATAATTGAGACAAATTGTGCATAGGTGAAAAAACAATTCTTAAATGTTAAACTTTATTATTCCTGAAAATAATCAACAAATTTTGATAGTCATATTATTCTAGTTATGTTATCACTCATGAAACAGACCACTCACACACTGCCCTCATAAGCAAAAACGCAGATAAAGGGAAAAAAATTAAATTTAACTAAATATTAGGCAATATCCCATATCAAATTCTGAACCATAATCCATAAAAAAAAATACAGAAAACCATTTATTTCAATACAAAAATCGACATGGTGCATTCTTTAATTTTTCTAAGCAAAAAAGCAGTAAAATGTGATTCATAAGCAGAAACACAGCAAGTGCCTATGCGTTTGCTGCGTTTTTGCTTACGAATCACATTTTACTGTTTTTTTGTTTATGAATCACGACATTTTTAAGCAGCAATGAAAAACATGAAAGTTCAGTATTCTCAAAACTTAACTTTGGCCATTAGCTGCGTTTTTGCTCATGAGGGCAGTAACAACAGACAGGTAACCAGTTGAATCCTCAGAACCATGCGTACTTTC
This sequence comes from Odontocerum albicorne, assembly GCA_949825065.1. Classification (NCBI taxonomy): domain Eukaryota; kingdom Metazoa; phylum Arthropoda; class Insecta; order Trichoptera; family Odontoceridae; genus Odontocerum; species Odontocerum albicorne. The sequence continues at coordinate 2,267,955 of OX463843.1, forward strand.
CAGGTTATTTGATACAATGTGATGCTTAGTTACTACTTCTCCCTGGCCCCATCCCAACTCACTGTCTGCGAAGACTGTTGGGGTCAGCTCTCCTCGTCCTCAGGTTGTATGCTCTTCTGTCCCGGACTACGTCCCCCAGGCCATGCGTCTGCATCAGGTTATCTTTTTGCACCACCCATGAATTCTTTGGTCTTCCTCTGGTTGTTATTCGAGGAAGATCCATGGAGATTGCCTGGTTCACAATGTGATTGGGTGCTCTGCGTCCAACGTGCCCATACCATCTCAATCCATCCGCTTCTCTTCCATCTTGCTGTTGATGTCTGTAACACCTAGGCTTTCACGAATGTGTGAGCTTTTTATTTTGTCTCTTAGGGACACACCAGCTGACCATCTTAGCTTGCGCATTTCAGCAGTTTCTAGTTGTCTAGAGTAAGAGTTATACATCGTCCAGCATTCGGAGCCATAGAGGAGTACGGGTCTGACAATCGTTTGGTATACTTTTCCTTTTAACTTGACTGGCATTTTCGGATCACATAAAACTCCCGTCATTAATCTGAACTTCATCCATCCCACACTACTTCTATGCTTAGTTACTACGACAAAAAAATCCTCATATTATCAAAAAACAAATAATCTCACAAATTATGAGTCTAACACATATTTTTCGAAAGAATAAATTATTAAGCTTACAAAGAGCATCTTCCTACTTTTAAACTTAAAATATTTAATCTTTCAATAAAAATTTATACATTTGTCGAATAACAAATAACTTAATAAGTTTATGATTTACATCTTCCTACCCTTAAACTTAAAATATTGTCAAGAAAATTGTATTTACTCAAAGCTCATTAACAATTTGATTTATTATTTTCCTATATCAAATTCTATTGACCTGTAGGATACCTACCTAAATAAATAAATAAGTGAATTGTTAAACACAATTAAATTAAATTTATTATTGTCAGATAGTAAACATACAGGGTAAATGACCGATGAAGCATTCAAGGATTGTCACACGCTATGAACAACAACAATATTTACTATTTACAGTGTCTGCGAATTGGCTAGCCATCTCCAAATACAAATAAATAATCTACCGCCGATTCATGCGCTAGAGCAAGGCAGATATGTATCGCAAATTGGTTCACTCATTTGTATAAATTACTCGCACGCCGAGAAATAAACATATTATTATTGTCATTCATTCAGCTGTCAAGACTTGTTATTTATTTGCCCGCTGTCCACTTTCGCTTTTTATCCGCATTCCTGAGTCTATATTTATTTGAATACAAATCAAGATCATCACGTATATAAACATAAGCAACCCGCTATATTGATGACCCTGAACGAGAAGGAACGCAGAATCGACTAAAACGAAGATAGCGATGTCGATATCAAAATCATCAGCACGTCCTAATAGGACACATGCTACATTGATAACGACCATCGTTACAGACCTATAGAAATACATGAGATGAATTTAATCAATAATTTTAGAAAATTTATCCGATAAACTGATCACTTTTATAAATATTAATATATTATTTATAATAAAGGCATTAAAATTGTGTAAGTTTAAAGACATTGTAATTTGTTTTATCAAATACTGTTTATTCCACTTTTTGTAACGGTATATCCCTACCGGTTTCAAGGTGCACACCTCATCATCAGGGAGCAAAAACAAGACTCTTGTAGATCAAGACTCTGTAGAGTCTTGTTTGTGCTCCCCTGATGATGAGGTGAAAGCCTTGAAACCGGTAAGGTTATACCGTTACAAAAAGTGGAATAAACACTGTTTGATAAAACAAATAACAATATTAGTGCACATAATTTTTTTTAATAATTGACAATATTTTTGATAGAATTAGCGTGAATAATAGAAATTTAAAAAAAAACTGAGAAATATTAAATTGGCTACATCCCCTTTATATGACTTTTACAGTATTTGCAGAGTCGTCAAAAAAAAAGACTTATAGAGCAAAAAAATATAAAGGTTATTTACATACAAACCATCATGTCATTTCCCTCTAAGGATAAGCGAAGATGATAGATCGCCAAACTTTCCTATCGCGAAACACATATTTTGCCTCTTCTTCATACATGGACCTTATTATATTGCTCCTACGATTTTTTTGATTTCTCGGATGTTATTTTAGAATTTGTAATAACCAGTATGCGCTCCCCTGAAGATGAGGTGAAAGCTTTGAAACCGGTAGGGTTATACCGTCACAAAAAAGTGGAATAAACAGTGTTTGATAAAAATAAATTACAGTATATGAGCTATAAAAATATTAATTCAGATGTAAAATGGTCTCAGAGTAAAACCAGACTGGAAGTTATTTCACCAGGTACAAAGCCTTGAACACCCGATTGCTTAGTGTGAAATAATTCGATAGAACACGTTCAATCGTTAGAACACGTTCACCAAATAGTTAAATAACACTAAAAGTAACCAATTGGAGAAAGGGTGCTATTAAAAAATATAGGTGACAAAGTTCAGGCAGCCAAGATTCATCCAGAGAAATAAAACTGATGATGATGATTAGTATCGAGAAATTTCAGCTGTTATGACTAGCACACATAATGAGCTAGAGATTAGAAAACAGATTAGCACACATAATGAGCTAGAGATTAGAAAACAGATTAGCGCATATAATGAGCTAGAGATTAGAAAACAGATTAGCGCACATAATGAGCTAGAGATTAGAAAACAGATTAGCGCACATATTGAGCTAGAAAAACAGCCCGATCCTAAATGCGAATTCCCTCCCGCAAATGCCACAGACAAGTGGACCCTGCTGAGCCACCTAGTCATGATGATGCATGTTCGCAGCGCGCTGACTGTTTCTCACACGTCTAGCCGCTGAGACGCCATCAGCCCGAGAGCATACGGCTCTCCACCCCTCACAGTCCTGAACCACCTGCTCCCAGTCCTCAGGTGCCCCGCACAAAGTATACGACTCTCGCAGACTGTCTTGAACTTGTTTTGGGAGTCTGTGATCGCCCATGCGTATCACATGCCTGGTCGCCTTTACAACCATAACGTCTATAGGTTTACAGTTGAAGCGTTGCAGGACCGAAACATTTGTGACATGATCACTCCAATGGATTCGAAGAATTCGGCGAAGGAAACGCTGGTGAAAAATTTCAAGGCTTTGAATGTGCCTTCTATAAGGAACCCAAGTCTCAGAGCCATAGAGAAGCGTGGGGAGGACAACAGCCTTGTAGACTGATATATTTGTAGACTGGGAGATGTCTCTGCTGTAGAACTCTCTGTCATTCAATTTTTAACTTTATTTCTATTGAAATAATGTCCAACCATACATGTTGCTTATGGATATATAAATTTATTTAAAACGCAAACATACACATATAGTGTTAATCTATAGGAGTGCATAGTGTTTATATGTTATTTTATCAAAATGAGACGTCTCTTATTTTTTCAATGGGGAAAAACAATATGTCTGGAGGCTGTTTGCACCCTGCGTTGCCAATCTTTGTGGAAGGGGGAGAAACAGGAGGGGGCGTGCAATATGATATCGTCTAGATTTCAAATGTTCAACACTCGTTTAATAATAATAACAAATAAATATAGGTTTATTGATAGCAACATAGTATGTACATAATATATTTAAATACACTTCAAAAACACATAAATTGCAGAAAATACATTAAATACAGAAGCTATCAAAAGATCTGGGCTCATCTTATAACATTCTTTTGACCAAGATACACTTCACCAATATAAGGCGATCTTAGCCACGGGGAGACTAGATATTTTTCAGCCCACACTCTTGCACATGTAGAATAAGAAGGAAAAAAACGAAAATAAATAGATGGCAGAAAAAAAACAAATCCACAAATATCACGCTCAGATAAATAAAAAAAACAAATAAAGGTTCCTTGACAGCAACACAAGGTGCATATATCATATATAATAAACTCATTCCGAGTATCGCACATACATCTTAAAATAATTTGCAGAAAACACATTTAATAGAGAAGACATTAAAAGGTCCGGGCTCATCCCTCAAACATTCCCCCGGCCGAGATACACCCCACTAATGTAGGGCGAGCCAGGATTGAGGTTCAGATAAATTTTACACTATTGCCTGACTAGTCCACCTACAGTATTAGCTGGGACGACCAAGGTCTTAGTGAATGTGATGGAATACAAGTAGCCTGAACGAGTGGACTTGTCCTTGCTAAATAATTAGTTGTAAGAATTGTTATCTAGTTATAAGTAGTATGTAGGTGTTAATTATTTCTAAGAAATCATATATCTATTAAGAGTTTGAGAAAAATAAAAATAAAATGACGTGTAGGAAAATAAGATTTAGTAAGTTCATAAATTATGATATACCTATAAATAAGATTAGTTAAGTAATAAAGTACAGCCTTGACAAATATTTGTACAATATATTACTTTGTTTAATGAAAAAAAAAAGGTAAATTTTACGTATGAACTGAAAAGTAAAAATTGTATCATAGTATAAATAGGCCAAAACCCGTACGGCTGTCGAATATTTGGATTCTCTCCGAAAGTAATTCGAAATTTGAATCTCGGTGGGCCCGTGATACTGAACGAATTTTAAATACCTAGCTAACAATGTTTGAACCGGTGTAAAAGGGGACGATGTATACATGATATATATAAACAAATTTTAAATTTATGAATATATGTTTTCATAAATGTAGAATTTGTTTTACTTCCGTGAATATTTCAGGGGCTGCAACTATTATTTCTTATTTTTTAAATTAGACACCTGTTAATTTTAAAAAAAATTGATTTGGTATAATTCATAAAACGATACATTTTGTCTTATACCACCCTAAAACAACTCAAGAAGGGAGGAGATCATTAATTATGTGAATATTAACAATCACTGTAGAAAAGTATTTGAGTTACTTTCATTTATGTATGGATAAGTCACAAACTTGTAATTAAAAAGTTTTTTTTCCTTTCTTTTGTTAAATAATTTATATTTCTTATTAATAAATTATATAATATAAAAAAATACACATATAAATTTATTTTTTGAAATAAAATATATAACAATGACATTTATTCTAAACTTTTCTATCACAACACACGTATATCGGCTTTTTATACCCATAAAATTCCTAAGACTTTTTAACGTTTCCTCTTTTATATTATTTATACTTAAGGCATTAACATTATGGAGATTTAGAGACATTGTAATTTATTTATCAAACTCTGTTTATTCCACTTTTTGTAACGGTATCACCCTATTTTCTTCTTAAAAAGCTTTTTGTTTTTATATTTTCATTATTTTGTGTATATGGAATATCTTTTTCCAAATATGATATTGAATTGTACTTGAATAAAAAAAACTCTTGACCCAACTTTATATTCCTCTACCACGTATACCACTAATATTTGCACTGTATACCATATGTGTTTTATTAGTTTATCATCATTCATTCGTTCTGCATGTCTAAACTATTAGAGTTGTCTTTTTTATCTTACTCAACACAACACTTTTAAGTTCACATTATTCTATATTATTACATTAAATTAACGTTTTTATTTATCAATTCATTATTGTGTCAAGAAGAACTATAAAAATAAGTTAAAATGTCAACAAAATGTGTTAAGTAAATTTACAGTATTACGAGTAAAAGCCCTTAATTAAACGATGTCATGCTAAGTATTGATTTTTATCCTCAGAATGCATGACATCATGGATTTTGATGAAATGTATACTCAGCATAAGAAAAGTGATGTATACAACGGGAAAAATAATGAAAAAAATCAAAAACAATATTTAGTATTTTGTTTTGAAAAAATGCATGATGATGCAAATTTGCTCTGGGACACTCATTAGTCACTGGGACATACCTCAATGTACGTATGGCGCGACAGCAACAGTAAATCTCCACCAAAGTACCGATAAATTTCCAATAAGTAAAGGTGTCCGCCAGGGCGATACCATCTCGCCAAAATTATTCAACGCTACCCTGGAGGATGTGTTCAAAAAGCTTGAATGGGAAAATAAAGGAATCTGCGTTAATGGTTCATATCTGAGCCACCTTAGATTTGCAGACGATATTATTACCTTCGCTACACGTCCTGAGGAACTGCAGAGCCAAATACTGGAATTAGCGGAGGCAAGCAAATTAGCAGGTTTAAAAATGAATATTGATAAAACAAAATATATGTTAAACCGCTTTGCTGATGCCACAACTATCCAGGTGGACGGTACACAGCTAGAACAAGTCCAACAATATATCTACTTAGGACAAAGTATTACATTTGAAGACTGTACTTTAAATGAAATAAATAGAAGATCAAAACTAGCTTGGAGTTCCTTTGGACGACTAAACTACATCTTCAAGAGCAATCTCCCAATCTGCCTCAAACGGAAGGTATTTAACCAATGCATCTTGCCAGTACTAACATATGGATGCGAGACTTGGACTTTATCGGTACGAATGTTACAAAAGCTCCAAACAACACAACGCAGCATGGAGAGGTGCATGCTAGGTTATACCAGAAGAGACCGAAAACGTAATGAGTGGATACGAGCCCAAACAAAGGTTGAAGATGTTATAGAGGTTGCAAAAAGACTCAAGTGGAAGTGGGCTGGACATATCGCCCGAGCAACAGACCATCGTTGGACGTATGAAGTAATCCAGTGGTACCCAATAGGTATAAAAAGGCCTGTAAGAAGACCTAAGGCGCGCTGGGTGGACGAAATACGTAAGCATGCAGGTATTATGTGGCAGCAATGTGCAAAGGACAGGATTTTGTGGAGACAACTTGGAGAGGCCTACATCCTGCAGTGGATTGATACAGGCTGATGGTGATGATGATGGTGATGATGTGACGTATGGCGCTATTCGAGAAAGAGAAAAAATGCTATATTTTCACGGCAACTGCCATCTCCTCTTGTTTTTTTTTTTTATTTCAGTTCAGTTCAGTTCGATCTCACCCTTATCCACCCTATTATGGTGGAAAAATCCCTATCCTGCGCGATCTACACTTAGGAGATCTTCTTCATTTTTTTTCCATGAGCGTGACATCACATTGTGACGAAGAAGGAACAATCCAAAGTGACTCCATCTCCGGTGGCAACATACCTGAGTGTTAAAAAAATAGTAGTGACGACATCACGGGAGAAGAAAAATGACTCGCAGTGCAAAATTTTTTTTTTATTATGCATAGATGCTTAAGGCCTGGAGTTCAAACAACCCAGCAAGTTGCCAGTACTTTCATAGAAAATTTCAAAAGCAACAAAATTATCCCTTAACGCCACTAGATCTAGTCAATCGATCGATCAATTGATTGACTAGACTAGTCAATCGATCGATCAATTGATTGACTAGACTAGTCAATCGATCGATTGATTGACTAGACTAGTCAATCGATCTAGTAGAGTAGTCAATCTAGTAGCTTGTTTTTTTTTTAATTGCGCTATATTATATATAGATTAAGCTTATTCACTTTATTTAACGTGTTCCCCGCGGGGAGCACAAACGCCTGTGATCTGACGACAATCCAAGTTTCAAATCACAAATACTTAAAAAAATGACACAAAACCGGAATAAAAATTGAACTAAAATTTAAAATAATCTTTATTCTAGCGACAGCTCTGAAAACCTTGTCAAATAATATATTAGTTTATGAGATATTGTTGAATAAACAGAGCGTCGAATTTTTTTTGGTTTCTCAATATTTCCAGCATTAACGACCTGTCGCGCGGATCGAGTCCTGCGATGAGTCTCTCTTACGTAAATAAACATTACTAAGTCTCTCTTGCGTAAATAAACATTACTAGTGCTATATGCATTTGATTGGGTGAGTGTCATGAAGCATTGATTTGATCGTAGCATTCCTTTGTTTATTTTACGTAATGTTAAGTTTATCTTCTTTAATTAATGAGTCTCCTTAAGAGTAATGACTATTATTTATTATCAGAAAATTACTTAAGTGTCATGTTTACTTGGTGTTGTTATCAAATATCAGTGGTTCTGAACAAAATATGTGTTTAAACTTATAAATTAAAAAACGCTGAAACTGTGCCGCGCACAGGATTCGTGGAATTTGATTTTTAACGCGGTGAACAGGTTAAAGAGATTTATGATTTATAAATAATAATTTTTTTTGGTGCTGGCAAATATTTTAGATGATGTTATTCTGAGATTTCGTGGAAAATTGCAACCCTGATCTTGAACAAGAGAAACTCTTTCTCTAAACCACCCTCACCCTTCTTGGGCCCCATTAGAGGGGGCTGCACTTGTAACAGTGTTCCAGACTTGCTAGACTGAACACTCAGTACTGTATTATGCTCTCAGATAGCGGACGTATGAATTTTTAACACGAAAAAAACTGTATACATTTTAAATAAAAATATTATCTATAAGTGTTCCTTGTCTTCAACTAAATAATTGTTTTTTTTTACGTTTTTCAATATTTAAGAAATCTCGAGTTAAATTTCCACTTATATAATTCTCAGTGTTTAACCAACTTATATTTAAGTGAAAAATAGAATACTCTAATTCTACTGGGGCCAGATAGAACATACCAGTGGCTAAGATAAATCTAATGGAAAACCAACAAAAAATACCGTAACGAAGGTGAGAAGACTGGCTTTAGCCGTATTCACTACAAGAATGGACAAATCCTGAAAAAAACTTTGAAATCTTGAAAGAAGGACACCAGTGGAAAAATGTCCCCGCGGGAATCTGTGAATCAGGTGAGAGAACAATACCAGGAAGAAAACAGTGCGTTTGAAATATTCGAGAAGAGATAAAATCTTGAGTTTGTTAAAAGTCATACATTGTTAGACTCTTCAGTTTATAAATGTCACCTTTTCTGTTTTCTTATTTTAGTAAAATATTTTTTTTAAATCACAGAAATATTTAATTATCAAATTCAATTATGAGACAGAAAAATCGGGATGATAATTTAGCTTACTGTCTGTTAGGGAATATAAATAAAACTATATTTGCTTTTTACTTCGACTATACTTGGGAAAATGTAGGATGGTTCCTGTGACGTTTGAAACGTCGTAATGTATTGTATAATTTGTATCTATATTTAAATAGGCCAAGAGCCACTATGAACTAATACTAATTACGAACATTTAATTTTAGGTATAAAAAAATCGATAATCCAATTATTGAATACCCCATCCCTAGCCAACGCAGACTAACGTTGAGACTTTTGACAAACGTCACTAAATATTACTTGTTTTTAACAAACTGCCATATTTTTGCTAATTTGTAACAAGATGTATTAATTTTTCATTATTGTTAATTTTAAGTAATGTATTTACCTAAATAACTTGATATTTATTAGAATCGAGACTTACATTAAAGTTGATAAAATTACTGAAAGTCGTTACAAGGTTGTATTGGGGAAAATTTGTGAACTGTCACAGGAACCGTGCTACAATTTCTTAAGTATAACAACTTTATTTACATTAAGTTGTCTACTCAACATTTTTAATGCAAATAAATTGTTCTGTAATTATGACAATCTTTTAATTCATTAAAATAAATGTGAAATATATAAATCAACTCAATTCAAAAAATTCCGTTTTATTTTATTTGAAAATATAATATGTAAAAAAATTATTTAAATGGTTTAAAAGTATTTCAAAAAAATTATAAAAATTATTTTGTTTATCATAGATATTCTGTGAAGAAACTAGATAACGGTGTCACTAATTTATGGTGTATCAAATATAGAGAGAAAGGAATTCGGCTAAAATTGTAAATAATCATTTTTAATAACCCTTAGCAATCTCTGATCTCCTGATAACTTGCTAATAATGTATTGGCGCTTGTAACACCCATCACGCCTCTTGGGCCGCCATCATTGTTTAACCAAACTCATAATTGGTTACTCGAATACATACAGCATTATCACTGTGTGTCCCTTTTAGGGTAGGCAGAGATATATAGATCTCCTCTACCTTCTATCCCGGTACCTATTTTTGTCTTGTGTCATATAGTTAAGGTTTTTTCACTTTCCTCTTTCAGAAGTTGATTAATTTGTTTCTATCTTCGCCATTTATTGAAAACATCTGCTATAAAAAAACAGGTGCGTGTGACTCTCGCACGGTATAATTGAAACTTCTGATCTCCTAAGAAAAATTGATTTTATCTATTCCTTTTTTTTTCATTTGTTAACGATTTTTTTTAGTATTAGAAAATGGTTATGTGGAATTGTATTCAATAAAATCTCTCTTAAAAATAAAAAATGGTTTTATGGAATTTAATTTAAGAAAATCTCTCTTAATTAAATAAGTTGTTGGTAGAATTTGTTTGTTATTTTATCTTTATTCTTTATTTAGCTTATTGAAATGAAAGGTGCTTTATTGTTTTATTTAAAAAAAATATTTTAAAGTGTTATTATTTCTTAAATCGTGCTTTTTTACATTCTTCTTCGTTGGTGGTAGAGTTTGTTTGTTATTTTATCTTCATTCTTTATTTTGCTTATTGAAATGATAGGTTCTTTAATGTTTTATTAAAAAAAATACTTTAAAGTGTTATAATTTCTTAAATCGTGTTTTTTTACATTCTTCTTCATTGGTGGTAGAGTTTATTTGTTATTTTATCTTCGTTCTTTATTTTTCTCATTGCAATGAAAAGTGCTTAATTTTTTTATTAAAAAATGATTGTAAAGTGTAATAATTCCTTAATTTTTTTTTTTTACCATTCTATTACTGTTTTGCGTTAAAGATGCTTTACGTCAGTATTACATAGTTTATTCGTGTTATTTTTTTACCATTTCATTACTGTTTTGTGTTAAAGATGTATTGTGGTACTGTTATTAAAATTTTATAAATTTATTCGTGAATGCATTTCAACAGCGTTTACACGTATAGTATTTGGATATTTTCGTTAATTATCCACGTACAAGTTTCGACTTCAAACATCAAAATTAATACTTAAATACATTTATTACGTTATCTAGTTAAAGGTAACATGTTTCACAATTTGATTCATTTTACACATGACAATTTGCGAAAAAACAACGGGTAATTTAATTGGGACACACAATTTTAATGGATCTGGGTTTATTGCCTTCCATTTGTCGTGTCCCCAGTAAACCAAGCTTTGGTCTGTATCTTCTTCTCCCTGGCTCCATCCCAACTCACTGTCTGCGAAGACTGTTGGGTTCAGCTCTCCTCGTCCTCAGGTTTTATGCTCTTCTGTCTCCCAGGCCGTGCCTCTACATCAGGTTATCTTTTTGCACCCCCCATGAATTCTTTGGTTTTCCTTTGGCTCTTATTCGATGAAGATCGATGGAGATTGCCTGGTTCACAATGTGATCGGGTGCTCTGCGTCCAACGTGCCCATATCATCTCAATCGCCTCTTCTCTATCTTACTGTTGATGTCTGTAACACCTAGGCTTCTACGAAAGCGTGAGCTTTTTATATTATCTCTTAGAGACACACCAGCTGACCATCTTAGCATGCGCATTTCAGGCTTTGGCCTGTATCTCACTGAGTATATATAACATGAAAAAATAAATCGATACTTCTTTCAGATTTTTTATTATATAAAACCCCGTTGCATCTGCTCATCAACCTGACAAACAGTGACACTCAATTACACATGTATACATCACGCGAATCAAACCCATCACACTTGATCACTTTAGACAGACTAAAACGTTCATTCCACGACATACCGCACGTAACCAGAAAAAAAATCACAAAAAACACCACACTCAAGAGCTCACACAGACCTTAGCTACAAATCATTCATATTGCAAGCCCAAGTATTCAAACTACTGTCGCAATAACAACCACCCTCCGATCGACTGCCTAAATTGTTTTCCTTATTTTGCCTTTATTGAATTCGCTACCCCATTGTATGTCATGGAAGCCATATAGGCACATTGCCATAGGGCAAAATATGTTTTAACTCTAGGGATGGTGAACATTTGATCAACTATCACGCGTATCATGTGTCTGCTGAATCTGCATCTTCCACTTCTCTCGATGACAGTGCTGCGTTAAATTGATTATCTATCGCAATACCTCTTTCAATATAATTTATTGTGTTTAATTATGATTGTTTTCCATTATGTATTTATTAAATCGTGTTTTTTTTACAGATGCATACAATGGAGGCATTATTTTATGAACGACGGAGAGAAGAGCTGTCACGTCTGCAAATTATTTTCAACAGATCGGAGGAAAGAAGATAAACACTAGGCATCTTCGTACTATGATCACCAACGAGACGAGGTCTTATGATACAAGAAGTGTAAAATATGTCTTACAAAATTGTACAAGATCCATCTATTGTCAATACAAAGCCCAAAAAAAATTACTTTTAGTAGAGTCCCTGCGGCGTAAGGAAAGAATCTGTGACTGTATTGTACTATAGCGTAAGTACACAGAGCGTGTGATTGTGTTAGTCAACTCCTGTGTGCTGATTAGTCAGTTTCTAGTATTAGTGTGTCATCGTGTCAAAAAAATAGTGTCACCATGATCGAATGGTATGTTGGTTCTAGAAATGTACAGTTTACATTTAATACAGTGGATCAATTTGTAATAGAAAAAGTTTCTTTTATAATCTTTGAAGAGAATATGTAGCCACGTGAAAGACGTAGAGTCGGAATATTGGGAAAGAGAAATCATGTTTGACAATATAAGAGAAAACCACAATTTCATAATAAGTTTAAATTAAGCAAGTAAAAGTCATTCATCATCAGACTGTGAATAATTTATTTGTGAAATAAAATGAGACTGTTTCTTTTCTAAATTTTTTTATGTGTGATAAATTAAGTTCTTTTTATGTTGTTTATTGTATTGTTATGTTTAATAAAATGTCTATGCTGTGTTTCTTAACTAATACGTTTCTAAAAACACAAATAAACATTTATATGTCTTTAAAATTTTCCATTGTATATTTGTAAATAAAATATAAGGTTTGTTAGAAATAAATAAAACTTCTTGTTTCTTTCAAACTTTCTTTTTCTGAACCTATCAATAAACAGATATTTGTTTTAAACGAAAAGATCAACTTCTTTATTTTTAAATGAATAATAAATAAATAAACTAAATCATTTGAATATATAATAAATACATAATCATGGTCACCCTTCTACACTATTCTTTCCTTACGGCGAGTGGACTTTACTCCTGTTTTAATTTATTGTTCTCAAAGGTATTTTGTGATAGTATTTTTTTATTCTAAAAAATCATATCGACACCAATTAGATCCGTTTACCAGTAGCCTAGTTGATATAGGTAAGTTTCAGGTTTGATTCTCATTGGAACTGATTTTATTTTTAACCTTTTCTTCCCTGTGTTGGGTATCTTCTACACGTTGCTTCTAATAACCATCAATATATCTATAAATACAAGGTTAAGATTTTAGGTATTCCTCCATAATATATTTACGCATTGATTTAAAAAATAATATTAATAATAATCAGAATTTATCGACTACATCGTAAATATTTTCTGAATATCGGAAACAAATTCGCATTTAAACTCTGTGAGTGACTCGATCTTGGGTCTTGACGATAGGTGAAGAGTATGCGGGAAGCGCGACACTATATTCGCATCTCACTTTTGCATACTTCACTGAATAACGAGGAGCTCAATTGTCTCAACCTCGCAAGTGTAAGCCACGCCCGGGCTAGCCACCAACCCTGCCGCGCCGCAGTAGCTATTGGGCTGGCAACGAGACTAGATCTACGCCCGTTCCGTGAGCGTTGCCAGATAGTTTTTTTAATGTTTTCAGCAAATAAATCTCAATTATTATAATTTTTAACTTCAATTATAATTAATTAAGGGGATTATCTATGAATGTTCTTATTTTTCCGATTTAAAATCGCTAATTTTTGATCGCGTACTCACTACCCAACACCGGAGCGCGCGTTTCAATTTTATCACCGTAAGGGAAGGGTTAAAGAGAGTTTCCAGTCAGACTTATAAAATATTCTTCTGTTTGATAAAAAAAAGAAATGGCCATATGGCAATAATAACGCTAGACTGTATTGTATACAACTTAATTATAAAACTATAATTATAAAACACAGAAAGTTTTCAAAAATATTATGCTTATTAATAATTTTGTCGTTTGTAGGTCGCTCAGTTCATGAACTCCCAAATGTGAAAAATCCGATCACATTTCTATAGTATGATAAAAAAAAGTCTATTTTTCTTTCTTTCTCATTATTCAGTCAATAATTTTTACCTTATCAATTGACATAAATATGAGATATTGAATAAAAAAAGTTAATTGATGAGGTAAAAATTATTCAGTCAATAGTTTTTACATTATCAATTGACATAAATATGAGATATTGAATAAAAACGTGCAAAAAGATAACCTGATGCAGAGGCACGGCCTGGGGGCAGTAGTCCGGGACAGAAGAGCATACAACCTGAGGACGAGGAGAGCTGACCCCAACAGTCTTCGCAGACAGTGAGTTGGGATGGAGCCAGGTAGAAGAAGAAGATAAATATGAGATATTGAATGAGATACACTTTTGTCTGGCTTAAGCAATCCTCGGTGTTCCTTTATAAACATCGGTCATTTGATTTGATTTCAATTACCTGTCATGAAATGACAGGCCTGTTAGGCAAGAGAGGGGGAGGAGTATGATTTTTTCCTACTTTGGAAGGATTGAGCCTAGTGAAGTCACATTTTTACAAGGGTGAGAATTTTCAGATCCAACACCACATCGTATACAATTGTCAACTGAAAGCGTTTCCTAAAGGCATGCAGGAACATCACAACATTTTACCGGACGCTGTAACTTGACTAGAGAGGATAGTTTTGCATGTATGTAGAAAGTGTGTGCAGATGAAAAACGTTGACCTACGCAGTCAAGCAAATTTTTATTTTTTTATCTATTTATTTTATTTTACACATGACAAGAAATATATATATAATTTGCGAAAAAACAACAGGTAATTTAATTCGGAGACAATTTTAATGGATCTGGGTTTATTGCCTTTCATTTGTCGTGCACCTAGTAAACTAGGATTTTGCCAGTTTATTTTATTTATTTATTTATTTAACACCTTTATTGCAATACAATCTGGTGAGCTTATTGCCAGGCAGCAATCTCTTCCAACCAACCATTCAAAAGCAAATGAAGCAAGTTACATGGTCGCATAAATAATTCAAATGACTATCCATCCCTACGAAATCCATAAGCACATACGTGAGCATGCCCACGCCCATGAACCCCACAAAGACGGACAATCACCCGAACATTATTTTTCATATAAAATGAGATATCATCAATCAAAAGGAAAGGAAGGGATAGCGGAGAGGAAAGGAAAAGAAAAATCAGGAATGAAACACGTTATTTTACTGACTAGAAATAAGGAGCTTTTTCAGTCGCTTCTTAAAGCATGCCAATGACGGAGCGAGTCTTATATTGGTTTGTTACTGATTCCAGAGTCTCACTGCATGGACAGTAAAGGACGACGTAAAGAAAGAGGAGCGGTGAACTGGAAAGGCCAATAAACAATCTCGGTTTGAGCGTAGCGCTAATCCATGATTGGAAAGACGCTGAAAATTCTCGGCGAAATAAGAGGGGGCGACGTGACAGTTAAGGATATTATACCATAGAGACAGTTTGTGAATTTGGCGTCTATTTCTAACATTCAACCAGTTCAATGCCTTCTGATATGAATGTATATACAGTTTCTTACTGAGAACATATTAAATTCTATGTTTTCAGCTTTCCAGTTAATTTATCAACTTTGTTACGTGTATTTTTGATCCTGTAGTTATGCCTCAAAGGTCGTTTTGTTAATTTAAAAAAAATTCAGATATGTAATTCCAATAAATTTTATTTTTCTCCTTATTACTCTTATAAAATGTAAATTTCAAAGAGTATGTAACGTTGAAGTAGTTTCAATAAACCATTGTATGTTTAAAATCTTCTTTTTAGCATTGATTTTCTGAGATTGACCAGTGTTACTGACTATTTAAATTTTAACTACAAAGTGAGAAGAGATGTCTCCATTGTATGATATCTTTCGAACCTGTGTCTTAGAGATGTTGATTTGAAGAGAAGCAGAATTTTGAAGTCGATCTCTTCACTGAATGCATTGATTGTTCTAAATCGATCCTACAGGATGGGGTATTATTTGTATATTAGAGATTTTACTATTTCTGGTATCAGAGGGTGGAATGGCAGGAAGTGTTAGGCCGAGGCCACACCAAAGTGTTTCGCACAAATTCATTGGACATTTGGGAGTGGTTGAGTCAACAAACGATGCCACTCTCAAAACTAACCAATTTCATTACAACTTACCATATTTATTTACTTCCTGTGCAACTTCATTCCAAAGTGATTTTATTACAGGTACATTTTTGTATAATTTGCTTGATGGGTTCCACAAAGGCTCCCTTTTATATACAGCTGTTAGTAAAACCTTCGCTATATTGTAAAATCACTTGGTGACACAATAAAATTAACCAATACGTCTGTTATCTATGAGACTCACTAGGTGACTAATCGTCATGTAGCGTGGCGCGAAGCGTACAGTGTAGCCATTGCGATAGTATGCGGTGCGTTGGTTCGCTAGGATATGCCGCCTAGTTGCAGCGTAACTCTAAGCACCAAGCGAGACTCCTACCTGTATGGCCGAGGCCTTAGAGACATGTATGGTGTGTGTAACTTCTGAAAGCTCTTGAAAACAACCCCTATTGATATCTGATCTCCTAACGGTGTTATACAATAAAAATAGTGATTTTCTAATTTTTATTTCATGATAAATATTCGTTCATGCTTTACTAATTGTATAAAACAATGAAGAGACAGCTTCGTTTTTTGTTTATTGTTTTCAATATTTTTGTTTCTTAACAAAGATTCTTTAAAACGGCGTTTAAAGTAATAATAAATAATTCCTATGGATTCGTATGGTACTTAGCAATATATTCGTAAGTTAAATAGTTACATAAAAAAAATAACTAGCAAAACAACTCAGAATAGAAATACATAAAAATTGGATTTGAAATATAAAATCATAACAAAAATATATGGTACTTATATATTAAACAGAAAAAAAAATATTCTTAGAGCTTCGTTGTTTATAGTACAACTTGGCGGACTTTATTGTCATATAGCAATCTCTTCCAACTATCCAAAAAAAAAGGAACTTCCAGCATAAAAAAAAATTTCAAAATTAACAAATAAATTGATTAATTGTTTACTTAAATGTATCAATACAATATTATTCAAATTATTTTGATAAAAATAATGTTTTTCTCTATAAATAATGAATTGCTTCTAATTTGTGAAAAAAAATATATTCTCCTCATAAAATTTCAACTGTACTAAAAATGGTTTGAAGCCTGACTCCAATAACTATGAATGTTGGTTCGCGTGTTGAAAGATGTCACTTGAGAAAACCATTTTGTTTTTTTTTTTTTAATAAATTGTTTCAGTTTTAGTTGATTGGTATTTTTTTTTTAGATAAGATATATAGTAATTCAAATTATCTAAACTAAATTTCATAGTTACTCGTACTTTATAAACAAAGCAGCTTTCTGTAAGTGATATCATATGCGAAAAACCACACAACTATGTATTGGGTGTTAACATACGAGTAAGTTGTGTCCGTTTTTTTTCCAATTTAAAAATGAGCACCAAAAGTAAAACAAAATGGTAAATGTTATACGTCATTCGAAAGAAAATTTTCTGCTCTTTTCTTCATGAATAATATGGTTTAAGCGGTCTTCATCGAAGTCCACTAGTCGTCCAGAACGCTTCATGTCTTTCAGGTCGAAATTACCGTCTTTGAAACGCAAAAACCATCAACGAGCTATCCTTTCATTCATAGCATCTTCATCGTACACCTGAAAGACATGTAGCGTTCCGGACGACCAGTGGACTTCGATGAGGACCGCTTAAACCATATTATTCATAAAGATCCCCTTCAAACCACCATCGAATTGGCTGAGCAGATGAATTGTAGTCACATGACCGTATACCGCCATCTACCATATGTCGTTTTATTCATAGCATCTTTACCGTACACTTCGCAAATATCACGATCAGCTTTGGCAGATTTATTTCCTCGATTGAACGCGAACAGAAGGAGTTGTCGAACATGCTCACTTTCGTCTACTTGACATTTCATTTTGAAGGCTTGCAATCAAATAAAATAATATATGTAACATAAAAGCAAACACAATATCTTGTAGAGCAGAAAATTTTCTTTCGAATGACGTATAACATTTACCATTTTGTTTTACTTTTGGTTCTCATTTTTAAATTGAAAAAAAAACGGACACAACTTATGTTAACACCCAATATATTTGACGTGATAAGTCCAGTAGTTCGGCGCTTGGGTTCCACATGTTTTGAGTGAAAACAACAAAAATCAATTGTCGAACGTTGATTCGATTGAACGCGAACAGAAAGAAGTGTCGAAAATGCTCACTTTCGTCTACTTGATATTTCATTTTGAAGGCTTGTAATCAAATAAAATAATATATGTAACGTAAAAGCAAACACAATATCTTGTAGAACAGAAAATTTTCTTTCGAATGACGTATAACATTTATCATTTTGTTTTACTTTTGGTTCTCATTTTTAAATTGAAAAAAAAAACGGACACAACTTATGTTAACACCCAATATATTTGACGTGATAAGTCCAGAAGTTCGGCGCTTGGGTTCCACATGTTTTGAGTGAAAACAACAAAAATCAATTGTCGAACGTTGATTCGATTGAACGCGAACAGAAAGAAGTGTCGAAAATGCTCACTTTCGTCTACTTGATATTTCATTTTGAAGGCTTGTAATCAAATAAAATAATATATGTAACGTAAAAGCAAACACAATTTCTTGTAGCGCAGAAAACTTTCTTTCGAATTACGTATAACATTTACCATTTTGTTTTACTTTTGGTGCTCATTTTTAAATTGTAAAAAAACGGACACAACTTATGTTAACACCCAATATATTTGACGTGATAAAATAATATCGCGTTTCTTCTTTATTTGAAGAAATTTTTCACGTATGGATCGATTGTGAAATTAAAATCAGTTCAAGCATTAAATTTTTCAAAAAAAAATTTTTTTTTAATGAAATGGTTTATGTTGATTTTAGATTTTTTGTTTTAGCAGTGTTAGCACAAATTATCCGTGTGCGAGTAGTTTGCCTGTATACGTGAATACATAAAAAAATTAAAAACAGATCGATTTAACCTACTATACATCACTTCATTAAGAATATTCAAGTATTTTATAATATTACTTTTTCGAGGTATACAATGTCATTTGGCGAGTAAATATTAAATTTTCTAGAGAGAAACACAACACCATTTCGCCTTTCTGCTGCCCGGATAAAATGTAGATGGTAAGAGCTATAAATAGTTATTTGATAGCGTGGCGCCAGTCTACAGTTTCAACAGAGACCTCCTATTGGATTCTGATCTGCTAGTGAAATACAGTTCTCGTTAATTTGGAGTGAGGCAGGTTCTACCAATCATGGAAGGAAGGAGGTGTCAAAAATGCTCACTTTCGTCTACTTGACATTTCATTTTGAAGGCTTGTAATCAAATAAAATAATATATGTAACGTAAAAGCAAACACAATATCTTGTAGAGCAGAAAATTTTCTTTCGAATGACTTATAACATTTTGTTTCACTTTTGGTGCTCATTTTTAAATTGAAAAAAAAAACAGACACAACTTATATTAACACCTAATACTTTTATTTGTAGGTCATGCATGTTTACCATTTGGCCATTTGTGCGTCAATGTAAATAAGTATAGTACCCGGTGGTAAGTAATACACATCGGGCTTAAGGAAGAGACTGTCGCCTTGAAGAGCGTCGTCTCTGTCGCACGGACTATTAGCGCATCGTGCGACAGAGACAACGCTCTACAAAGTGACAGTCTTTTTCTTAAGCCCGATGTGTATTACTTACCGCCGGGTACTATATATATTTAAAAAAAATACACAATTTAACCAAACTATGATGATTTGTACCACCAAATTAAATTCATTATACAATTATATGAGTCAATAAATAAAATAAATTTAAAAAAATACCGAGTCTAGATAATTCAAAGTTTCAACTGATTAAGCTTAAAAAAATACCGAGTCTAGATAATTCAAAGTTTCAACTGATTAAGCTTAAAAAAATACCGAGTCTAGATAATTCAAAGTTTCAACTGATAAAGCTTAAAAAAATACCGAGTCTAGATAATTCAAAGTTTCAACTGATTAAGCTTAAAAAAATACCGAGTCTAGATAGTTCAAAGTTTCAACTGATTAAGCTTAAAAAAATACCGAGTCTAGATAATTCAAAGTTTCCACTGATTAAGCATAAAAAAAATTAACAATCGATCTTTAAATGGAAAAATTACTCGAAGAAAGAAGAAACTCAATATTTATTGGACGCGGTAAAGATATAATTTTTAGTCAATCAGTTACTATGTATTTTAAGCATCGACATATTTTACATGGACATGAGGTTTTGCGTAAAGCTTTTGCCAATAAACGATTTCTCACATCATATGCAGTATCTTATTCTTTCGATGGTTCTACAGCCCATATCGATCTTTGGTTTTCGTTAATCTTCGCCTCCAACTCCTCCTGTCTTCCGCCACGACCCTCCAAACCTGCGCATGCAGCAGCCGGGTTGCGTCCCTCTCAACTTCGTCCTCCCATCGCAGCCTCGGCCTGCCCACTCTCCTTTTCCCACCCGGGTGTCCTTTCAGCATTATTTTGGGTGCTCGCAATTATGGCATTCTCTGCACATGTCCGGCCCATCTCAATCTGCTCAGTCTGACATGTACAGATAGACTGGAAGCTTTGTAGATATTATACAGTTTGTCGTTGTATCGTATTCGCCAGGTTTCGCTGTCATTCATGGAGCCCAGGATCCTACGTAGTACTCTTCTTTCGAAGGCATCCAGCAACTCTGCAGATTTAGCTGTCAGTGTCCATGCTTCGCATCCATATACCACCACTGTTCTAATAATTGTTTTGTAAAGGGTGACTTTGTTTTTTTCTGTGGACACTTCTGGACGTTAACACCGGCAGTAGGAAGAAGAATGTTTTGTTTCCTGTTGTGATTCTTCCCTTAATCTCAGCCTGCTCCTCCTGTTCCTTCGTTATAGTTGAACTCAGTTAGGTGAACTCATCTATATGTACCACCTCAAAGTCATGTTTGTCTTTGAATCTAATGTTACCTTGTGGACCATTGCCTATTCTTCTGCTCTGTTTCATATTTTTTTCCTGAATATCATCGTGGGTGTCTCATCTTGGTCATGTAAAGATCATGAAGCTGACTACTAGACCTACTATACACGATGCGTCAAGGTTTCCTTTCAGCGTATGGATAATATTCCCCTCCTCCCCTATAGTATACAGGAGGAAGACTTTATCTTAATATTTTGGAAATGAGAAGTCCTATATCATTTCACAGCATATCGAAGCATTTCCATACTTAATATAAGACATGATCTAGTGACAAGTCGTTTATAACAAAAAAGGAATAAATTCTGATATACAAAGCTTTTTTTCTGTAAGCAAAAAATCGTAGAAATTAATGGTTATTGACACCTCAATATGTAGTTTTAATCTAGATATGCGGGGTTGTGGGATGGAAGCCCCCTGATGCCCTTGCGGTCGGGCTCGCCCTACATTGGTGGGGTGTATCTCGGCCGTGGGAATGTTTGTGGGATGAGCCCGGACCGTTTGGTGTATTCTCTCTTGAATGTATTTTTTTCTTTTTTGTCATCTACTATATTTATTTTCTGTGTTTATTTTTTTGTATATATTCCTGTTTCTACGTGTTTAAGGGTGTGGGCTGAAAAACATCTGGTGTCCCCGTGGCTGGGTTCGCCCTATATTAGTGGGGTGTATTTTGGCCGAGGGGATGCTATTAGATGAGCCCAGACCTTTTGACAGCTTCTGTGTTTGATGTATTGTCTGCAATTTATGTGTTTTAGAAGTGTTATTCAGGTGTGATCTTGTACATACTATGTTGCTGTCAATAAACCTAATATTTATTTATTATTTATTTAGTTAAAAAATATGTGTGGGTAAAAAATATTGAATTTTTTTTTTTAATATTAAATTATTTAATATAAAGTGAAAATATTGTTTGAAACAGTATAATTTCACTTAAGTGGGATGAAATAAAGATAATCTTATGACACGTAAGCAGAAAAAATATTGAAAGAAATAAAAATAATCTTATGACACGTAAGCAGAAAAAATATTGAAAGATTTTTTTTTTAAATGTTAAATTATTTAATATAAAGTGAAAATATTGTTTGAAACAGTATAATTTCACTTAAGTGGGATGAAATAAAGATAATCTTATGACACGTAAGCAGAAAAAATATTGAAAGATTTTTTTTTAAATGTTAAATTATTTAATATAAAGGGAAAATATTGTTTGAAACAGTATAATTTCACTTAAGTGGAATGAAATAAAGATAATCTTATGACACGTAAGCAGAAAAAAATTTGTAAAATATTTGCAAAATAACTTTCATGATTATTTTAATATTACACAATTTAGGGGGGAAAATATTAATATAAAACTAGTAATATTCTCAAAGAGAGGATTATTGTAATAAAAAAGGGACAAAATATTATCATTTTAATTATCATTTTTACTGAGAGTAAAGAAAACAAAACTCATTTCTATGTCTTCATAAATTTTGCCCCAAAAATTTGCTACAGCGAACGCTAAAAAAATATAGGGATATGATATATGGAAAATTAACGGACAAAAAAGTTAACATATCAAAAAGCTCCTACTTCATTATCTTTAGAAAGAATTACACAAAAAGTTAGTTGTGGATTTATTAGCTTTAAAATAGAAATATAATTACAGTTTTCTGAGAAAGCCTTTATTGACGATACACAACGCAATATGTTTAAAAGGAATAATCTAGAATAATTTTAATCATCGCCATTTCAAAATGTTGGAAACCCAAACTCATTAATTAGGAAGACCCGAGAATTTAACTATGATATGTGTATGAGGATATCAGAATGTGTATGGGATATTTTTCTCTTGAAACAGTGTTCAACAGATAGCCACGCCCCTCTACTAGTTTCCTGCCCCTCCCCTAACAAGTTTCCTGTCGCCCCTCTTGGAGTGCACTGTAGAGACTGCACACGAATGCAAGCCTGTAGTAGTGTCAGACCAGATTTATTGATTAGAAAGTCTCTCTCCCGGGAGAAAAGCTCAACTGCTTCTACTAGGAAAATATAACGTGCAACGGATATTTTAGCCTTGCACTTTACGGGTACTCGAAGTATTTTAAAACTTTCATAATACTAGTAAAATGAGAGTTTACCAACTTTGAAAGAGGCTGTATAGGGATATATATTTTTTTAACAAATGTTTTTTTTAACATAATATATTTTTAACAAAGGTTTTTTTTGTAATATATTTTTTAACAAAGGTTTTTTTTATAATATTGTATATTTTTTAACAAAGGTTTTTTTTATAATATATTTTTTAACAAAGGTTTTTTTTATAATATATTTTTTAACAAAGATATTTTTTATAATATATTTTTTAACAAAGGTTTTTTTTATAATATATTTTTTAACAAAGATTTTTTTTTATAATATATTTTTTAACAAAGGTTTTTTTTATAATTTATATAACTTCCAACTCTCAATAATTATGTTCAGGTGGTTTCAATTGATACCTATACCGGGCTGAAAGACAGACGTATTACCAACTAGGCCCACGTAGTTCCATCTATATATTTTTAAATAACTTGCTTGAAACTTATCAATTAACTTTATTTAAATAAACACTGGATAATAAATATTATTATTGCGCTTTATTTGTTAGTAGTATTTCATGTGACATTATTTTTAATGAAATATGATAAGTAAGATACAGGTAACCCCGTGGACTCCCCGTTGATCGTGGGAGATACGTTCCGGACATGGCCGCGATAAGCGAAATTCCGCGATCAACGGGGGATTTAAAAAAAATCAGTTTAAGATTGTAAAAAACGTTTTATTTTTAAAATTAATATTAAATAACAATGTCATATAAAATATAATTCATTATTTTTTTTTCCGCTTTGCAAAAAAGAATCTAGATTTCTTTGTTTGGCCTCTCTACGTTTATTGTGTAAAATTTGTCTATAACCGTCAAATAATCCATTACAACCACGCTTTACAGCAAGCACTCACTCATAATCTTCGTCATTTTCTTCTAACAACTGCATGCACTGATTGTGAAGAGAAATTACCTTTTCGGTTATTTTAACACTTAATATCTTCGACGATATTATGAATATCATTTTCGTAATTTATTTGATCGTCAATTTCTCTGAACAACCTTTTCCAGACGCTCTTCACACAATATTGGGTGACTTCATTCCACGCTTCGTCGATGTTTCTGATAGCTACATATTTTGTATCACTCGTGAATTTACGTATATATGTACATGTGTATTATGTGAGTGGACGAAAAAGAAAGATAGCTCGCTCGTGCAACTACACCTAATGACGATTCCTGGAATGTGTCGAAACCGGACAAGTGTTGTTTAAAATACCGCGTTATAACGAATCCGCACTCACTGGGGTCGCGATGAACGGGGGTTACCTGTATTTGCAAATTTTCAAAAGTCAATAATAATATTAAGGACGTGCAAAGTTGAAGATATTGTTAGATGATCACGACAGAGAAGAAGATTCTAGAACGAAGACCTATCCAGAATGGCGGAACCAAAAGCCGTAATGATGGCCAGGGACAGTATCCTCCAAGCAAGCAGATCTCCAGGACGACCTCCCAAAAGATGGAAAGACAGCTGGCAGTCGACGTCGCAAGAGGCAAACAATGATGCAGGACCATAACAGGCCTAAAATAAGATGAACAAGAATAATAATAATATTTCCAATGATACAAGTGTGAATCCACAATTTAATTTAAATACGAATACATTCGTAACATTTGTTTATAGCAATAGAGATCAACGTGTAATTGACTATCCGAGAATTTCCATCGCACCTTACACCATACTTGAACTTTCAAGTCCCAGGGCTTTCATTCTTCTTATGGGTTACAATCCTAGGATTGGTCTGCACCAAGCACTCGATCCCTCCACTCATCTCTATTATCCGCCAGTCTCTTCATCTCCTGGTAGCTACCGGTCCATGTAGCTATATCTAGGTTACAATCCTAGGATTGGTCTGCACCAAGCACTCGATTCCTCCACTCATCTCTGTCACCCGCCAGTCTCTTCATCTCCTGGTAGCTGCCACAGCGCACATCCCGGATCACCCGGTCCATGTAGCTATATCTAGGTTACAATCCTAGGATTGGTCTGCACCAAGCACTCGATCCCTCCACTCATTTCTGTCACCCGCCAGTCTCTTCATCTCCTGGTAGCTGCCACAGCGCACATCCCGGTTCACCCGGTCCATGTAGCTATATCTAGGCTACAATCCTAGGATTGGTCTGCACCAAGCACGCGATCCCTCCACTCATCTCTGTCACCCGCCAGTCTCTTCATCTCCTGGTAGCTGCCACAGCGCACATCCCAGATCACCCGGTCCATGTAGATATATCTAGGTTACAATCCTAGGATTGGTCTGCACCAAGCACTCGATCTCTCCACTCATTTCTGTCACCCGCCAGTCTCTTCATCTCCTGGTAGCTGCCACAGCGCACATCCCGGTTCACCCGGTCCATGTAGCTATATCTAGGCTACAATCCTAGGATTGGTCTGCACCAAGCACGCGATCCCTCCACTCATCTCTGTCACCCGCCAGTCTCTTCATCTCCTGGTAGCTGCCACAGCGCACATCCCAGATCACCCGGTCCATGTAGATATATCTAGGTTACAATCCTAGGATTGGTCTGCACCAAGCACTCGATCCCTCCACTCATTTCTGTCACCCGCCAGTCTCTTCATCTCCTGGTAGCTGCCACAGCGCACATCCCGGTTCACCCGGTTCATGTAGCTATATCTAGGTTACAATCCTAGGATTGGTCTGCACCAAGCACTCGATCCCTCCACTCATCTCTGTCACCCGCCAGTCTCTTCATCTCCTGGTAGCTGCCACAGCGCACATCCCGGTTCACCCGGTCCATGTAGCTATATCTAGGTTACAATCCTAGGATTGGTCTGCACCAAGTACTCGATCCCTCCACTCATCTCTGTCATCCGCCAGTCTCTTCATCTCCTGGTAGCTGCCACAGCGCACATCCCGGTTCACCCGGTCCATGTAGCTATATCTAGGTTACAATCCTAGGATTGGTCTGCACCAAGTACTCGATCCCTCCACTCATCTCTGTCACCCGCCAGTCTCTTCATCTCCTGGTAGCTGCCACAGCGCACATCCCGGTTCACCCGGTCCATGTAGCTATATCTAGGTTACAATCCTAGGATTGGTCTGCACCAAGTACTCGATCCCTCCACTCATCTCTGTCACCCGCCAGTCTCTTCATCTCCTGGTAGCTGCCACAGCGCACATCCCGGTTCACCCGGTCCATGTAGCTATATCTAGGTTACAATCCTAGGATTGGTCTGCACCAAGTACTCGATCCCTCCACTCATCTCTGTCATCCGCCAGTCTCGTCATCTCCTGGTAGCTGCCACAGCGCACATCCCGGATCACCCGGTCCATGTAGCTATATCTAAGGCGGCCTCTATGGTTATTGCTCTCAATCATTCCCTCGACGATGGTAAGGAGCAGGCCCGGATGCCTGATATTATGGCCTATCCAACTGGGTTGTTGTTGGGCAACTCTATTTAGGAGTTGCCTTGTTTCTCCAACCCAGCTCAATACCTAGTATTCATGAAAATATTGTTTTCCAATGATGAAGTGTTAACCAACAAAGGGAAAAAATTACTTTAATTCAGGTAGACATTTTGCAGAAAATGAATCTACATCAAGTTTTTTTTTGTAATGTTTTCGGTTTAAAAATTTTCTCATCGTCATCACCTAATTGAGGTCAAATATGTAATCTAAACCTAATTGAGGTCAAATATGTAATCTAAACCTAATAATCACCTAATTGAGGTCAAATATGTAATCTAAACCTAATAATCACCTAATTGAGGCCAAATATGTAATCTAAACCTATTGTATTTTTAAATAGACTTATCCTGCAATAGCAATGTCTCTTCTTATTATTTTATAATGGGGCTTGAAAGTTCAAGTATGGTTAAAGGTGCAATGGAAATTCTCGGTTAATCAATTGATCGTTGATCTCTATTGATATAAACTAATGTTACGAATGTATTTAAATTAAATTTTGGATTCACACTTGTATCATTGGAAATATTATTATCATTCTTCTTCATCGTATTTTAGGCCTGTTGGCCTGTTATGGTCCTGCATCATCGTTTCCCTCTTGTGACGTTGACTGCCGGCTGTCTTTCCATATTTTTGGAGGTCGTCCTGGAGGTCTGGTTGCTTGGGGGATACTGTCCCTGGCCATTCTTACGGCTCTCGGTTCCGCCATTCTGGATGCGTGTTCATTCCAAAACCTTCTTCTCTGTCATCCCCATGTGACAATATCTTCAACTCTGCACGTCCTTAATATTATAATTGACTTTTGAAAATTTGTAAATATCTTAATTTTCATATTTTATTAAAAATAATGTCACATGAAATACTACTAACAAATTAAGTGCAGTAATACGATTAACATTAGCCCTTCGAGCCACGGAGTGCAGAGATGGTGTAGATGGATGGAGAGACGTCGTCAGAGGTTATCATGGGAGTCGCAATGCTCACAGTCAAGAGTTACACGACAGAAATATAAAGAAAATAAAACACAAAAAGTTGAAGAAAATTTAATTTGTATATTTTATTTATTTTTCAGTATTTGCGAACATCGTCAAAGAAATATGTTGTTTATAGTTATATCGGTACCAGTTTGAACAGTATTTAGTCTTGTTTGCGCTCCCCTGAAGATGAGGTGAAAGCCTTGAAACCGGTAGGGTTATACCGTCACAAAAAAGTGGAATAAACAGTGTTTGATAAAAATTTATTACAATGTCAAAGAAATATTATACAAAACAAATAGAAATACATTTTTCAAGTTTATTTGATTATCTAAAATAGGAAAAACAGGTGAAAAAATTCGATAAATCAAAAGAAAAATACTGTGTTTATTTCAAAAAGTACATAAACATTTTGAGTAGTTATTTTATCCCCAAACGACACAACTTTTCCAAAGGAGAAAATCGATATGTCTGACAGCTGTCTGCTTCCCTAAATATGTATGATACACTGGAGGAAAAATCATAGGGGAATTGATTGCAATATTGTCTGGCTTTCAGACGTTAAAAAATAGTTTTAGTTCAGATAAATTTTACACATGAACCGAAAATTGTTAATTATAATATGCGTCTTCTGTTTGAATTTTACATCTGCTATAAACATTTTTGATGAAAGCCGACTCAATAAATATTTTGCTTTAATATGGTGGGATGTTTTCAGTGATCTCCTTTGAACTTGAACTTCAACGATGTGAAAGAGGGAGCGTTGACCTTTAAATATTGATTTACATTGCCATATGACCTAGTTCTGGATATACAAATAACGGCTAAGTTCGTATTTTATAGATTTGCTGTAATTGTATATACTAAAATATTAATTATTATTTTGCAAATTCACAATATTAAGTCAAATATACGAGGCATATCCAGAAAGTAAGTGTACTGAAATTTTGTAGGTTACAATTTTTTTTTATTTAAACAAAAAAAAGACGTGGTTACCGTAGTACATATGTAAGCTATTTTTCGACATAGTCGCCAGTCCTCTCAATGCAGGTGGTGAAGCGGAGTATCAACTTTTTGATGCCTTCCTCGAAGTAGTTTCCCGCCAACCCCTCCGTCCACTTCTCCACCTCCTCCTTTACATCCTCGTCGGTCGAAAACCTTTTTCCACCCATGTGCAGCTTCAGGGAGGTAAATAGATAGTAATCTGAAGGTGCTAGGTCAGAGGAATGCGCGGGATGGTCCAGGACATCCCATTTAAATGAGACGAGCAGTTCCTTCGTGGCGTTGGCCGTGTGTGGTCTGGCATTCTCGTGCAGCAAGCAGACTCCCTTTGTCAGCATGCCTCTCCTCTTGTTCTGAATCGCCCTCCGCAATGTTTTTAGGGTCTCACAGTATCTTGCAGAGTTGATGGTCTCCCCTTGAGGCATATATTCAATTTAAATTATGCCTTGACAGTCCCAAAACACGGATGCCATGATTTTCTTGGCTGAAATTGTGGTTTTGAACTTTTTGGCGGAGAGTGAAGAGGTGTGAGGGACCGTTTCTAAACTCGCGATACCACTTGTACACACTCGTACGATTCATAGCTTTATCACCATATGCAGTTTTCACCTCATTATAAACCTCAACCGGAGGTTTTCCCTTCCAAACGAGATAACGGATGACGCCGCGTATTTCGCACTTGGCGGGAGATCGGATTGACATTGTTCACGAAACGTGTTGTCGCGTCGACAATTCTCAACGTACTGACCTCGAACCGGTCTCGTTGCGGAGGGGAAAGGTCAGGCTACACGGAAGTGTAGCCAACATGTCGAAAATAAAATCCATCCGGTCGTGAGAGCCTCAGTACACTTACTTTCTGGATACGCATAGTAGATAATCAGAGAGTAAACATTTTATTTCATTAATAATTATAATCGTTAATACCTTTTACAGTGCAGTTTTGGGACCAAATGTAGTATAGAAGTGTCTCACAATAAAGTCCTCACTTTTCTTGACCTGGTAACCAAATAAAAAAAAAAGTTGGGTTTTTAACCTAGTCCACCACAACAAGTGGTACGTTTCTCTAGTTATTCCGTACTTTTTGAGCTAACCCAAATCGTTTGAAAAATGCATTTTCCTTACTTCAAGTTTATCCGGCAAACATAAAGCTAAAGAAGTATGATGTGTTTATTAAGTCCAAATGTGATGCATCCAGCAAATTTATTGTTTTAAAACGATTTCTCGCAATTAACCAACTGTTGTTTTATAATCGTTTTTAACACAGTAATTAAAAAAATCCTTAAGAAAGTCTATCAAAATAAAATAGATATGTGAAAGGGAATCTGGATTAAATAGGGAGTGTATAGGTGTTAAAGACGAGGATTTTTTTAAAGATAAATTAAATTTCTTTTGTAGTATTCTAAAATTATTTTACTTAAGTATTTTCTAATATTAGTCAATTAGAAAATATATGGGCATAACATGACACAAACCAGGTTCACTTTATATAACGAAACTGTAACACTACATAATACTATATTGAAAAAGAATATTTCTTTTTCCTCCCTACTATTTATATGAAGATTGAAAACACAAAAAATATGTACGAGTATGAGACGCGTGGTCTTAAGATAAGCTGACGCTTGGTTTTAATATAAGATTGAAAACACACAAATATGTATGAGATGCGTGGTTTTAAGATAAGCTGATGCGTGGTTTTAAGATAAGATTGAAAACACAAAAATATGTATGAGACGCGTCGTTTTAAGATTAGCTGACGCGTGGTTTTAGTATCAGATTGAAAACACAAAAATATGTATGAGACGCGTGGTTTTAAGATAAGCTGATGCGTGGTTTTAAGATAAGATTGAAAACACAAAAATATGTATGAGACGCGTGGTTTTAAGATAAGCTGTCGCGTGATTTTGAGATAAGATTGAAAACACAAAATATGTACGAGTATGAGACGCGTGGTTTTAAGATAAGCTGACGAGTGGTTTTAATATAAGATTGAAAACACAAAAATATGTATGAGACGCGTGGTTTTAAGATAATCTGACGCGTGGTTTTAAGATAAGCTGACGCGTGGTTTTAAGATAAGATTGAAAACACAGAAATATGTATGAGACGCGTGGTTTTAAGATAAGCTGACGCGTGGTTTTAAGACAAGAATGAAAACACAAAAATATGTATGAGACGCGTCGTTTTAAGATAAGATGATGCGTGGTTTTAGTATAAGATTGAAAACACAAAAATATTATTTAAGATTAGCTGACGCGTGGTTTTAAGATAAGATTGAACACACAAAAATAT
Organism: Odontocerum albicorne; assembly: GCA_949825065.1. Classification (NCBI taxonomy): domain Eukaryota; kingdom Metazoa; phylum Arthropoda; class Insecta; order Trichoptera; family Odontoceridae; genus Odontocerum; species Odontocerum albicorne. The sequence goes on from OX463843.1 coordinate 2,298,953, forward strand.
GTATGAGACGCGTGGTTTTAAGATAACCTGACGCGTGGTTTTAACATAAGATTGAAAACACAAAAATATGTATGAGACGCGTGGGTTTAAGATAAGCTGTCACGTGATTTTAAGATAACATTGAAAACACAAAATATGTACGAGTACGAGACGCGTTGTTTTAAGATAACATTGAAAACACAAAAATATGTATGAGACGCGTGGTTTTAAGATAAGCTGTCACGTGATTTTAAGATAAGATTGAAAACACAAAATATGTACGAGTATGAGACGCGTTGTTTTAAGATAAGATTGAAAACACGAAAATATATATGAGACGCGTGGTTTTAAGATAAGCTGTCGCGTGGTTTTAAGATAAGATTGAAAACACAAAAATATGTATGAGACGCGTGGTTTTAAGATAAGCTGTCGCGTGGTTTTAAGATAAGATTGAAAACACGAAAATATATATGAGACACGTGGTTTTAAGATAAGCTGTCACGTGGTTTTAAGATAAGATTGAAAACACGAAAATATATATGAGACACGTGGTTTTAAGATAAGCTGTCACGTGGTTTTAAGATAAGATTGAAAACACGAAAATATATATGAGACACGTGGTTTTAAGATTAAAAAGCTGGAAAGTGCTGATTTATTTTATCCATTATCCACTATAGTAAATGCATTCTTAAACAGTTTTGTATATTATTATTCAATTAAGTTATGACTATATTATATACAAGTTCATAGATATAGACCGTTGTCCTTTCGGTGTAGGCAGAAATAATAGACCGTCAAACTTTCCTATCGCGACATATATATTAACCCTCATCTACATTCATACACCTCATACGGTTCCTACAATTTATCTGGTATTTTACATTTCCGTCTTTCAAAATAGTATACACTTGATCCAACTCATACTTTTTATGGTATTACTTTACCTCGCCTTCCACTCATGCTTGCAAACCATCTCAGTGTGTTCTTCTTCATCTTGCATCGTAACACATCGACCAACAAGTCCCGAAACTAACCAACAGATGGCGCCTCTAATAACAAATCCATACCATTCTCAGTTAGTACCAAACTTTAGAAGCTATGTGTCAAACTTTCATTACATTCCGATGTTGTGTCATTGAGTTACATTGGTTTTAGTGGCGCTACTTTTGCTATTTTTAAAACAATGGAAAAAATTGAATTTCGTGTGTTGATAAAACATTGGTTTTAATGGGAAAAATACCGTTCAAACTCAGCAATGGCTTGAAAAGTGTTATCTGGGCTCTGCTCCGTAGAAAACAACCATTTGTAGCTGGTATGCTGATTTCAAACACGGTCGTACAGACACAAATGACGCTGAACGCTCTGGTCGTCCAAATGAGACTGTTACACCAGAAAATCGCAAAATAAAGTTGCATGAGGTAGCTGACATCCTGAAGATATCATTTAGTAGTGTTTACACTATTTTGCATGAACATTTGGTCATGAAAAAGCTTTTTTCGGGTACCGCGTTAAATGGGTACCGCGTTTGTTCACAATGGAACAGAAACGTCGATGGTAACGATGACCAAATTGCATGAGTTGAACTTCGAATTGCTTCCGAACCCACCGTATTCTCCAGATTTGGCACCCAGCGACTATTGGCTGTTCGTAGACCTCAAAAAGATGCTCCACGGAAAGAGATTTGGCTCCAATGAAGAAGTGATTGCCGAAACTAAGGTCTATTTTGAAACCATAGATAAATCATTCTACACGGCTGGCATAGAAAAGTTAGGAAAGCGTTGGAATGAACGTATCGCTCTTGAAGGAGACTATGTTGATGAATAAAGAAGAATTTTGGCAAACAAATATTGTTTTAGTAGTTAGTCCCGGGACTTATTGATCGATGTGTTATATCACCCTTAAATTCACATTTATTCCTATCTTCATTCCATATTCTCATATCATTGTTACAATAAATAAAATTACAAATTGTCGGCTTATTAAATTCTCGGCTTATTAAATTCTCGGATTATTAAATTCTCGGCTTATTAAATTCTCGGCTTATTAAATTCTCGGCTTATTAAATCCTCGGACTATTTAATTCGCGTAATCATCCGAAAAAAAGTGAGTTTTTACATGTCTCAAAAATGTAGCACGTGTAGGAAAAACTGTTTTTTTACTAAGTGTCACAAAAAATTGATACATTAAAATATATGTGTGTGAATATTTGTTTTTCCTTATTTATTACTACAATAGATCGTTCGAGAAATTCACTTTTAGAATACTCGTATGAAATTACAAATAGACTTACTATATCTGCTAAATTGGGTCTAAAAACTGAGTTTTTATTGAGTAATTCTAAAAACGAAGTTATACTATACAACAAAGTTTATTTATGAATCATCAAGTTGTTCTATACAATAAATTGAGTTTAAAAAGCACAGGCAAGTACAATTTGTATCTATGTTTGGCATTAACGTTGTGGAGGTTTAAAGACATTGTAATTTATTTTTATCAACACTTTTTATTCCACTTTTTTGTGACGGTATAACCCTACCGGTTTCAAGGCTTTCACCCCACCTTCAGGGGAGTACAAACAAGACTTAATTATGTTCGAACTGGTACCGATATACACGCTTCAACGATTGGAGGCTGAGGGGTGAGGGAGGCATCGGACGATTTCAGCCAAGAGTGGAAAGATTTTTGGGATATAACTGTTCACCAGATGTTCAGATCGATTGTATATCGGTACCAGTTCGCACAGAATTTAGTCTTGTTTGTGCTCCCCTGAAGATGAGGTGTGCACCTTGAAACCGGTAGGGTTATACCGTTACAAAAAAGTGGAATAAATAGTGTTTGATAAAAATAAATTACAAATTTGTATTTAACTCTATGATCCAGGATGAGCGGTCTTTAGAATCTGTTATCACTTGTTTTGTTTTACGCTTTTATTAAATAGTCTAGCCTAGTAAGTTTATTGGCATGTTGTTACCTCTTTCAAACAATTAGAAAGACTTTAAAGTAACCTACCAACCAAGTCACGAAAACAAAGACCAACGAAAAGATTTCAAGCAGCTCGAGGGTTTATTCTATCGGTATATTGATTGGCACAGTAACAACAACATTGCACGTTAACATGTTGAGTGTATGTAAACATGTTGAGAGAAAATTGGTAAAAAGCACAGTATATATTTACAATAGATACAAAAAATATGTATTTATTTTCTCAATACGGTAGCCCAATTATATTTAAAAATACAAAAAATGTTAACATTAAAAAAAATTATTATATATAAAATTAAAAAAACTATATATATGCAAACAATACATATAGACACACAAACATACACATACGAGTATAAACACATATTTTCAAAGTCACTCAAATACTTTGATGAATGCTTTCTAACTCGCTCAATCTTAGAAGAAAATTTACTTTTGCTTTTGGTAATGCTTCTGTTTTTTTAATATATTCTCTTTTTAATGTGTTCTTGAAATATATCTTAATGTATTATTTATTTATTTAATTAACGACACAACAGTGTCTTTATACACAAATGAACATGTGACAGGTTATACAAGTACTTAAAATTATTGACAAATAATACAAAACTTTATCTTAAACTAACATGAAGATACAAAAAGCAGTAGTAATAATAAATTACAGTCATTGTCTTAAAATTATTTAATAATTATATGTATATTTAAGTTCAATATATGTTATGTATGTATACCACAAAATATTACCAAACTTCACCAAGCAGACTTACGTAATTGTCGAAGACTCATTTTATAGAGGTAAAGAACTCAGATTTGTCTTTAGTGGAATAACGCATACATAGAAAAAATATTAGATTTTTTGAGAATTTTGTGGGAATTTTATGGAAAGATAATGAGATATAGAAAACACATGACCTCATTAGTAGAACGAGATGCAAGTTGCTTTGCGGAATTAAAACCTACATACATGTTGATGCAGGGTTACTCAACTCCAGAGGCAAAGTATTGTCCTTAATGTTTTGTTTATATTACGTTATTTATATTAATAAAGGATAGCACAAAGTTAGTAGCTATTTCTAAATATTGTTGTGATATTCTGGCGAATACTATATATACTTGTATTAAAAATATCTAAATTGTTGCAAAACTCGTTTCCAAGTCTTTGCATACGAATTATAGATGAGTTGATTTTATGATTAGTATCGCAATTTTCGGTATAAAAGGGATTGAGCTGTCTTGTGGATGTAGTGGGAATACGAAATGAAATGCTTGCAAATAAGTGAGGTGCATCATTATATATTGTATATACTATGTTGCTATCAATAAACCTGTATTTATTTATTTATTTATTATTTACATGAAATATGTCAATATCCGAAGCAGTCCGGTTCAAGAAAGTTAAGGCTCTTCCTGCAGGCACAGCAGCTAGAAGACCCGTTCTTGCGTATGTTATTGAGAACAGTTCTTGTCGACGCAGTCCAATGTAATTGTTAGTAACATTTAACGTTAGTAATTGTAATAATGCTGGACAGCTCACAGCTCCTTGAACAAGTCTGACAACGTATATCAGGAGACGCAGATCTCTTCTTACGCTCAAGGAGTTATACCCGAGCATGCTCAGCAGAAATTAAGTAGGATAAAGCCATGAATAGACACCAAACTTACTCATATAGAGATATCATAGATATTTTTTTTTGTACCTTCTCCACCATGAGTGAGTTTTGTACCCCCATGGGGCTCCAAATGCAAGCATTACTTTCTAGTTTGCTACGGATCAATGAATTAACCAGCGTTTTGAACCCCATTTAGTTCTCAAACGACTAGAGATTATCATTACAAATCTAAAACCATCCCTCGTTGCATAATTAAAAAATCGTTAGATTAATTTTTAAGCCCATGTATTTATTTACGCATCATGAAAGTTTGAAAATACTTATAGTACAAATTACACACTAGAAACGCGAATTGTATCAGGAAACCAGAAGTGAAGAAAAGTATTAAATAGCACTGTGTAGGAGATAGTACGGTTTTAGTGTAACGCAGAGGGGTTGTTTCACTCCGTTAGAAATCCCTGTACAGTCTAGAATTTAAATACGAGTTTATAATTTTTCTAAAATTAAATAGGAAAATTTATTTCATCAACATCCCCATAACAATCACATGAAGTCTCTATTAGTAAAACAAAGTAAAAAAAGATGTCTACTTCATTATACCCTAACACACATATGTTACTCTTGTCACTTTCCAACTCGTCATTTATGAATGTGGACGAGGCGAGACGTGACAGATGATCATGTTCAATAATAAATACTAGTTGCAACCCGTGAAATATTGACGGAAGTAAAACAAATTATACATTATTGAAATACCGAATGGAGCAAGATCAGCTTAAAGTTTTTTGGGTTCATTAATGTTTAAAGTTTAAAATAAGAAAAGGTACATCTTGATTGATGAATTATTTAATTCTCAAAAATCTCTTTGTGCAAGATGTTTTGTGTATAAACATAACTGTTGTTTCATTTAAATCGTTGATAAAATTTTCCTTGAAGACTTGTTTCAGATATATTGACTGTAATGGTTTCGCGTTTCCGACATCTTGAAAAAGCCACATATAATTGTCTGCATTCAAAAAAAGAGCAAAAGTTTAATAAACACAAGTAATTATAAGGTTCAATATAATAGGAAATAAATTAATTATTTAATGAATAACAATTCAAAATAAATTGGCATCGTCCCCTTTTACAACGGTTCGTTCAGTATAATTTCAATATGTTTCGAAGTAGTTAACGCAAGTAAATATAAGGTTCAATATAATAGGAAATAAATGAATTATTTAATGAATTACAATTCAAAATAAACTGGCATCGTCCCCTTTTACACCGTTTCGTTCAGTATAATTTCAATCTGTTTCGAAGTAGAAAACACAAGTAAATATAAGATTCAATATAATAGGAAATAAATGAATTACAATTCAAAATAAATTGGCATCGTCCCCTTTAACACCGGTTCGTTCAGTATAATTGTAATCTGTTTCGAACGACAACCATACGGGCTTTGGCCTATTTATACTTTAATACATTCGGTTATCATATTGAACAAATGTGTTTTTTTCTGGCCATCAAACATTAAACATTCAATGATTCGCAGAAGATTAGAGTGTGTCTCAATCAAATGGAACTTGAGAGGAATATAGAATTCCCTGATAATTTTGCGAATCCAAAATAAATTTCTGCGACACCTTTATAACAAAGAACATGGAATTTACCCACAGCTCAATCCTACGTTTTAATGGGTATTCTTGCATATTACTTAGAAGAGATCAACTCTTCATCTGTTTATGTATAGTATATGCAAATTGCTAACAAGAAAAATATTGTAGTGCTTTTTGTTGATTCTTTTTTTCTTCCCAGTGTCATGTCAGGTCCCCCTAACGTTGAATATCACTTGAGAGTGGACATCTTTATCCCTGGCAACCTGAAAAAGATCTCCAACACCCCTTATGCCAGATTTGCCTCCTGCTAACACCTCTAACGTTGAATATTACTTGAGAGTAGACATCTTTATCCCTGGCAACCTGAAAAAGATCTCCAACGCCCCTTATGCCAGATTTGCCTCCTGCCAACACCTGTAACGTTGAATATCACTTGAGAGTAGACATCTTTATCCTTGGCAACCTGAAAAAGATCTCCAACGCCCCTTATGCCCGATTTGCCTCCTGCCAACACCTCTAACGTTGAATATCACTTGAGAGTAGACATCTTTGTCCCCAGCAGTCCGAAAAAGATCTCCAACGCCCCTCATGCCAGTCCAATCACGTATATTGCGGAGCCAGGATATTTGCCAGCTGCCAACACCTCTTCGGCCTTCTATTTTACCTTGGATGATCAGGTGCAGTGATTTGTACTTTGCTCCTCTAAGTGCATGACCCAAATAGGACACCTTTCGGATTTTAATATTAGTCAGCAACTCTCTATCAACTTTGGCTCTTTAAAGAACCCTTGTGTTGCTGACCACATCCGTCCAGGGTATCCGTAGCATTCTTCGGTGCATCCACATTTCGAATGCTTCCAGTTGGTTCATACTATTCACTTTGAGGGTCCATGATTAGTTGATTGACAAACTTTTTTTTAATGTACTGGACAATTATTTAAACTATCATTAATAAGATTGGTGTCCATACTGCATTAACGTATGAATTATAAAGGTATGGAAAATAGAACCCAATTGTATTCTGATTGCAGTTGAATCACATCATTTAAAATTCATCGCATGTTCGATCACTAAGTTTCAAGATTTCAGCTGAAACTTAAATGTAACTCTCCATACAATAATACTTCAATATCACAACGGCACAATATTCTACCTCCCTCCTGAAATTCTCTTTAAATGAAATGGTATCGGTTTATTACTTGATTTAATATTAATGTTTAGGTCTAACTGGTGAGATATTTTATCAGAAGTGTATGTGGTCCATTGATTCATAATTATGTTTTTTTTTTAAATAAATATATATAAATAAAACAGGTTCATTACGTCTATATAAAGTATCAGGATACCAGAAAAGAACAAGTGATAAAGAGAAACGAAAATAATTAGCGTTTCCTTGTTAAATAGGTACTAATAAATAACATTGAGAAAACTGAGAGCAAAAATCCGTTCCTCCTATTTGTAGATAAATTCATCGAGGTGTGTCAAACTGTCAACACGTGCACTATTCGCGTGTATGATGTGCATATCATACAGAGCTCGCATTTGTATTGTATCTCTCACTAAGGGAAGTAGTGCGAATGTATCGTGTACAACTTTCTACTCCAAGTAACACCTCTTTATATTTTATGCGCTCCTGAAACAAATAAACTAGTTTTCTGGAATAAAAAATCAAAAACAATTAATTGTATACGCTGAGGTTTTCGTGTTGACGTAGATTATTTTATAATTTGGTAATAACATTAGTTGTGTCCGTTATTTTTCAATTTAAAAATGAGCCCCAAAAATAAAACAAAATGGTAAATATTCTATATCATTCGAAAGAAAATTTTCTGCTTTACAAGATATTGTGTTTGCTTTTACGTTACATATATTATTTTATTTGATTACAAGCCTTCAAAATGGAATATGGCAAGTAGACGAAAGTGAGCATTTTCGACACCTTCAATTTGAGGGAATAAAGCTGCTCGCGATATTTGCGAAGTGTACGGTGAAGATGCTATGAATGAAAGGACAGCTTGTCGATGATTTTTGCGTTTCAAAGACGGTAATTTCGACCTGAAAGACATGGAGCGTTCCGGACGACCAGTGGACTTCGATGAAAACCGCTTAAACCATATTATTCATAAAGATTCCCCAAACACAATATCTTGTAGAGCAAAAAATTTTCTTTCGAATGGCGTATAACATTTACCATATTGTTTTACTTTTGGTGCTCATTTTTAAATTTAAAAAAAAAACGTGCATAACTTATGTAAACACCCAATACATTATTTTCTTATGGGTGCGACATACAAACCAAAGCTATCAGGATGGTTGGGTTTATCAAATAACCCCTGTGTAGGCAAAAAAAGTGAAACCACAATTGCAATGATATTCCACTTTGTAGTGTTCTACTATATAGGAAAACATTCCCAATAAAAAAAACTAGGATAAAGCCTACGTTCACTCTAAGGTGTGAGCGAGTGCGGCCGCACATATATTAAAAATTGTCCGCACACATGTTTCCATCTTCCGCACACATCTCAAAGAAAAGAACTTGTGACCATATTTTGTTGTGCGCAATTACATATTTTATTTGATATTTTATGGTAGGTTCTCAAGTTCCTTTTTTTGAAATGTGTGCAGAATATGAAAACACCAGATAGAGTCCACGCGCCGTAAGGAAAAAATAGTGTAGAAGGGTGACTATGATTTTTTTATTTATTATATATTATAAAAGGGAAATATACGTGCTGGATGTTTTAGAGATTTCTTATAGACTGCAGGAAACGCCAACGTGCTCATTTTTTAAGTCAGAATATGTGCAAAGAATGTCTGTCTACGTCATGCAGTTATACTGTCATACTTTGAATATTTTTCTAGATCAGTGGTCTCCAAACTTTTTTGATCGCGTAGCCCTAAAACAGAAGAAATTTAAAATGCGAACCCCTGAACACATATACAAACTTTTTTTTTTTAAAGAATATATATAACCGAAGATATATATATATATATATATCATTATACTCTCGAACACTAAGCGGAAAAAGGGGCTGTGTCGTTCGAGGGGAGTAGCATAGCACGGGGTTCAAACCGACGACCTTCCAGACGGAAGTCCAGCGTGCTACCGCGCGGCCATGCACCTCATTTAACACATCGATCAATAAGTCCCGGGACTAACTACTAAAACAACATTTGTTTGCCAAAATTCTTCTTTATTCATCAACATAGTCTCCTTCAAGAGCAATACATTCATTCCAACGTTTTCCTAACTTTTCTATGCCAGCCGTGTAGAACGATTTATCTTTGGTATCAATATAGGCGCTAGTTTCAGCAATCACTTCTTCATTGGAGCCAAATCTCTTTCCGTGGAGCATCTTTTTGAGGTCTGCGAACAGCCAATAGTCGCTGGGAGCCAAATCTGGAGAATACGGTGGGTGCGGAAGCAATTCGAAGTTCAACTCGTGCAATTTGGCCATCGTTATCATCGACTTGTGACACGGTGCATTGTCCTGATGAAAGATTATTTTTTTCATCTTCATATGGGGCCGTTTTTTTTGCAATTTCTGCCTTCAAACGCTCCAATAACGCTATCTAATATTTGCTATTGATGGTTTTTCCCTTTTCAAGGTGATCGATGAATATTATACCATGCGCATCCCAAAATACGGAGGCCATAACCTTCCCGACCGACTGTTGAGTTTTTGGTCGCTTCGGACGACTTTCACCGGCTGCTCTCCACTCAGCTGACTGCCGATTTAATTCTGGAGTATAGTGGTGGATTCAAGTTTTATCCATTGTCACATACCGATGCAAAAACTCCTGTTTATTTCGCGTAAACAGTGCCAAACAGCGCTCTGAATCATCGATGCGTTGTTGTTTCTGTTCCATTGTGAGCGAACGCATGTACGAAGAAAGACTAACAAAACAAATACACAGTGCAGAAGTGAGTGGAAGGTGTATAGCATGAAGACCAAGGAAATCATCGCTGGATCAAATTATTGATATTCTGAAAGAATGAAAAGTACATATAAAGTTAGAAAAATCGTAGAGGTTGTATGTAAAGGTGTATAGATGTGGAAGGGGCTAAGGATGTGTGTTGAATCAAGAAAGTATAGCGCTCTGTTTTCTCTGTCTACCTCGATAGGGAGATGTCGTGATGGTAATACGTATGTATGTTCAATGCACGATAATATTAATGTATGTACTCGTAATATGATATTAAGAACAAATCTTTATGTTTATTTCATCCTTTAATAAAAATACATGTTAATGAACCTCGCTTTTAAGGTTCGAATCGAGTTCATTCAAAAATCAAAATAAAATAAAAAATAATAATAAAAAAATAACATTCTTTTGTTGCAGCAAAAAATATTATTTTTTTTACAATGCACATGGCCTCTATCATTGTGTATTGAGAATTTATTTCTACAAAAAAGAACCATTTGTGTCACGTAAGAAATATTAACGTATGTAGCAGCCTTGATTTATTTTATTTGATTATAGTTTGTGGTTTAAATTAGTTCTGCTTAACGAAGGAGTCAGATAATATTTGAATGTGTTGGTAGATTAATGACATTACTTCCACAGATAAGCAATTCAGGACCGTATTTTGGGCCTTCGCATGAACTGCAACTCGACCGAACGCCTTTTTTTATATTTTAATCCTATCCTTTTTTTTATTTCAGAAATAAAAATATATTTATGCATTAAATATGTAATGGAACATGGAAAAAAGAATAAAATATTTTTTTTGTTTTTATATATTTATATTTAAAAAAAAAAGAGTAAGGTTCATATATGAATCACTGCGCATTTGTAAGTTAATTATATGATATAAATGAAGTTATATATTTAATTTCACTTATTTTACACATATGTACTAAAGAATAAAAGATTACATTGATCACCAATAATAAAGTAATTTGATTTCAAACTGGAACAAATTACAAAAGTCATCTACGCGCAACAAGTCAAACTTCAACTACCAAATTGACCGATAAAACAGTTTTCTATTAAACCTATGTGGTTTTAAAGCATGGAGATTATTGTATCATATTTGTAACAGCACATGAATCGTTGTTTATACCACTCAACACAAAAATATCTAGAAAAACTTTGGTAGATTCATATGTGCATCATTGCGCACTGTAGGGTTAAATTAGTACAACTTTGTAATTTTAACTTTCCGACCCATAATAACATACAGTATTGAGTCCAGAGCCGACACTGTCAGAACCAAAAATCTCCTTCAAACCAGCGAAATGAAGGTACTCAGGAGTATCGCTGGCAAACCCTTCGTGATAGAGTACGTAACACAGAAATCCGAAGGATGTGCGAAATTGAAGATATTGTCAGATGGAGACGACAGAGAATAAGGTTTTGAAACGAACATGTATCTAGAATGGCGGAACCGAGAGCCGTAAGAATGGCCAAACAAGCAGACCTCCAGGACGACCTCCCAAAAGATGGAAAGACAGCTGGCAGTTGACGTCACAAGAGGGAAACAATGATGCAGGACCATAACAGGCCAACAGGCCTAAAATAAGAAGAACAAGAAGCAACTTTGTAAAATAATGCTTAGATTCTAAGTTCTATTTTAATACTTAATACTAAATTATTTCCTCTAGTTGTATTATTAGATTATTGATAGATAATCGTATTTTTTTAAAATTAAATTAAAATTATGTAAATTTAAGTCATGGATTAAAACAATAAAATGCATCCAAAATTAGTTGGTTGGTTAAAAAGAATTTATAGATAGCTATAAGCCCACCATATGGACCATATTGTACAGAAAAAATTAAAAATCAATAATAAAATTAAATTGTTAATTTTTTTATTGAAGAAATAAATCTTAAAAGTTAAAAGTCTTACAAAATTTACTATTACTTTATTAAATAAGGGAGTTGCATAGTTTAGTTACTTTGAAATTTGAAAGGTATGAGGTCCGACGATCAACAAAAGTTATAACTTTTTAAAGTGAGAAATTAGTATTAAGGTCGAGCTCTAAATCCGTTCTCTAAATGAATGTGAATATGAGAAAATAAAAGGATCGAATAAAAGCTGTAGTTGTGAGTACACTGCGATATCGCAGTAATCAATTTTATACCCTCACGCTATATAGCGTGAGGGTGTATTTTTGAAGACGGAAGATAGTTATTACGGATAAAGGGAAATGGTTATGGATCGTGGAACGAATGCATGAAGAAAGACTAGAAAACAAATATATAGAGCAAATATGAGTAGAAGTCATGGTAGATGAGAACTAAGGAAAGTATGCTTGGATCAAGTGAATTATATTTTTAAAGAATGAAATGTAAAAAGTCAGAGAAATCGCAGGAGCTGTGTGAGAAGGTGTCTGGATGTAGAAGAGGGTAAAGATGTGTTTTGCGATAGAAAAGTCTGGCATTTTATTCTGCCTGCCTTGATAGAAGGACAGTGTTATGGTGTGTATGTATTTATTTATATGTGCACGTGACAAGAAATTTTATAACTACATAATTATGACCTTCGTGACCTGGTGGTAAGACGTTACTCTGCCGATCCTGAGGTTGCGGGTTCAATCCCCGCTGGAACCCAATTTTTTTTTAAATAGGATTCCAGTCTAGTTTTACTTAGGCCCCATTATAACATCTTTCTGGTTGTTGTAAGAGATTTCCACATGGCAATAAACTCGTCAGGTAATTTTTTTTTAAATGTGAAAAAGCAACAAGTAATTAAATGTGGTCAAGCAAATTATATGAATCTGGGTGAATTGCGTTTAATTAGTTGTGTCCCCAGTAAATAAGGGCTATATCGTGCTCAAGACATATACTCGTAAGTTATATAACATAACATAGAAAAAATTGTTGATTTTTTTTTCTGATTGTTGGTTATACATTACTCTATTAAAAACTCTAATCAAATTGATATACAGAGAGATTCAATTACCTCTATGTATCATGCGAGTCAAACCTCACGTACTTTATGATTCCAATAGACCAGGGGTGTCCAACTGAAATCATTTGGTGGCCCAAATAAAACATTGCAAGTCTTTGATGAGCCGCACACATAAATATTTTATAATTTAATAATAATATGATTACCTCGCGCATATTGAACGTAATTCTCCGGATTTGTGTCCTTCGATGGAACTACAGCCGTCTCACTCTAACTCTGACCATTAGAGCGAGATAGCAACCAACACGTACCATAACCATAATATAGGACTGCATTACAAAATTAGTTCTGTATTGCTCAGTGCTAGCGCTGTCTCGCATAACACTTACATTACTACAAACAAATGTCTGGGACTGGCATGAGACACCCAGGTAATAAATTCGTCACTCATAAAATTGATAATATGTGAAAATTATTACAATCAACGTGAAGGGAATTTGTTTTTATTTTGTCAATAACAAAATGTAAAATGCAGGGCTGTGGAGTCGGATGAAAATTTACCGACTCCGACTCCGACTCCGGCTCCGGCTTTATTTTATACTCCGACTCCAATTCTTGACTCTGACTTCAATTTTTATTTTATTTTATAATTTACTGCGTCTACCTAATGTATTTATATTGACTTATTAATAATGGATACAGGTATAAATAAAAAAAATATTATATTCGTACACAAATGAAACAATTTAATAAAAAAATATATAAACAATACGCATTAAGCAATATCTTCACACAAAAATAATATTTAAGATATATATTAATATTTAAAAAAAGAATTAAATAAAACTTTTAAAATAATTAGAAAAACAACACAGGTAGGTATTAAAAAAAAATAAGAAAACACTTTAAAATAAAATAAAAAGGTTGCTTCATTTGTTTTCATACGTTAACTAAATCTTATTTATATTGTTTATTATTTTATTTTTATTTTCTTAGAAAATCCTTGGAATCTAAGTGCAGGAATTTACTATTTGTATGTACGGCTGCAATAAACTGAACGTAATCCCCTTTTGGGGTTTATTGCGATTATAAAAGTCTGCATAGTATCAGGCATGAAACGACGAGAGGTTAACTGGTTAACACATACCGTAACGTTATTCATTAAAGAAAAAGTTAAAATAATTAAACGGAGTCGGAGTCGGTCGATTTTTTCCGACTCCGACTCCGCCTAAAATGTTCCAACTCCACGACTCCGGCTCCGACTCCGACTCCACAGCCCTGGTAAAATGTATAGAAAGTTGGAAGCCTCGAAAGGGCCACATAAAATCTTAAATTGGGACACATGTGGCCCACGAGCCATGATTTTGACACCCCTGCATAAAGACCATAAAGTCCATCTCAGAATGTTCCACATATATGTAATCACCAACAATACACCACACCTAAGACTTCGTACAAACCTTTACTACAATTAATCTCTCTTGCAAACCCAAGCACTCAAACTCCTGCTGTAATAACAACCACGCTCCGATCCAAGTAAAGAATAAATAATGCATGTATTTAAAAAATAAAATATTTGTAATATTTTACAACAAACTACATTTTCTTTAGTATATTTCATGCTAAATGTAATGCTATTGTACATTTTTTTTAGTATATTTCATACTAAATGTAATGCTACATTTTCGTATATTTCGTATATTTCGTATTTAGTATATTTCATGCTAAATGTAATGCTACATTTTCTTTAGTATATTTCATGCTAAACGTAATGCTACTGTACATTTTCTTTAGTATATTTCATGTTAATTGTAATGCTACATTTTCTTTAATATATTTCATGCTAAAAAAATTGCTACATTTTCTTTAGTATATATCATGCTAAATGTAATGCTATTGTACATTTTCTTTAGTATATTTCATGCTACATTTTCTTTAGGATATTTCATGCTAAATGTAATGCTATTGTACATTTTCTTTAGTATATTTCATACTAAATGTAATGCTACATTTCCTTTAGTATATTTCATGCTAAATGTAATGCTATATTTTCTTAAGTATATTTCATGCTAAATGTAATCCTACATTTTCTTTAGTATATTTCATGCTAAATGTAATACTACATTTTCTTTAATATATTTCATGCTAAATATAATGCTACATTTTCTTTAGTATATTTCATACTAAATGTAATGCTACATTTTCTTTAGTATATTTCATGCTAAATGTAATGCTACATTTACAATCTCTCCTGCAAGCCCAAGCACTCAAACTCCTGCTGTAATAACAACCACGCTCCGGTCCAAATAAAGAATAAATAATGTATGTATTTAAAAAATAAAATATTTGTTTTATTTTCCATCAAAAATAAACACAAAATTATTATTTTATGATCAAGGCGGCATTTGCCTCGAACTGGACACGTACTTCTGTGTATCGTGAATTAGACGGATAAATGCAAAAAGATCCTATAGTATACACAATGTTGTTTACAGTAATATTTTATGATCGATTAAGTATACTTCATAAATTAATCACCTAATTAAAAAAAAAATAACACCGTAACACTAAATATATTAAGAATACATTATTTAAAAAAAAAACTTACATAAATTGTATGATACAATCCCCAAGTATCCGTTCTTCTGTTATAACATTGTATCGAAAAATCTCAACACAGACTGTGGGTTGAATCTTTATTGGAGATAGGTAAACTTCCAATTTACGGCCATTGAAAAAAAAAGAGAAAAAATATTATGTTGTTCTTATAGAGAAAAAAATGTTTCAAATGCAATGCAATAAATGCTTTGTTAGTTGCATCTCAGGTACCTGCTGTTGTCCCTTTTCTTCACGTTTAAGGGGGCCAACATCTAAATATGTTTTTTTTTTTAATTTATTTATTTTTAGACGCAATGTACGGTTGATTTCAAATATTAAAAATTTACATCATTAATATTAAAAAAAAATCAATTGATATTAAGATTTTGTTAAGAATTTGTCAAATCTAAAAAGAAAATTGGAAAGGTATGAATGAGGTCCGACGATCAACAAAAGTTATAACATTTTAAAGTGAGAAATTAGTATTAAGGTCGAGCTCTAAATCCGTTCTCTAAATGAATGTGAATATGAGAAAATAACACCTAATATTTTATTAAATACTTAATCTTATATTGTATCGCCTTCCGAAACTTAAATTGCATTTATCTCAAAACTCAATATTTGGACTTAAATGCTTTTCGCAGAACAACGACGATATTATGTAAACATATTGCACATACTTGTCCGATAAATTAATAAATATAAAAAAATAAATACGAGTATAGTTCCTTGGCCGTATTCGCTATATTAATTTATTGAGAAGAATCGTGTAAAAGAATGACCAATTTGGACCATCAGTTAGTTAGTTGCAATCAATAATGAAATGATCCCTTATTCTTGACAGATTACCCGGGAATTTTAGCTGCAACAAATACACCAGGAGTTCATAATGCACTAAGGATGGTTTAGTTTCAAAGTTCTCAATGCGCAGGCTTTAGTTCCTAGTGTGCTATTTTCATAGTGAGTGTATCGATGTGATGGTGTGCAGTATGCACTATTGATTTAATCTAGCTTTGCCCGGGATTTTACCTTGAAGAGCCTGGAACGGGATATCATAAAGGGCAAAGGATTATCCAGGTGTATATTCGACATAACATTCCAAGCGCTGGTCAACCATTCTTAAATAAATAAATACAGGTTTATTGATAGCAACATAGTGTGTACATAACACATTTAGACACATTTCAAGAACACATTAAAAAGATAATACATTAAAAAACAGAAGCTATCAAAAGGTCTGGGCTCATTTAATAACATCCCTCTGGCCAAGATACACCCCACCAATATAGGGTGAGCCCAGCCTCGGGGACACCAGATGTTTTTCAGCCCCCACCCTTGAACACGTAGAACAAGAAGATAAAAAAAACACAGAAAATAAATAGATGACAAAAAAAAAAACATTCAAGAGAAAAGACATTCAAATGTCCGGGCTCATCCCACAAAGACGACCACCGTGGCCTGGTAGTAAGACACTTGTCTGCTGATCCAGAGGTTGCGGGTTCGATCCCCGTTGAAACCCAGATTTTTTTAAATAGGATTCCAGCCTGGTTAACACTTAGGGCCTGTAAAAACATATTTCTGGTTGGTTGGAAGAGATTGCCACATTGGAATAAACTCGCCAGATTAAAAAAAAAAACATTCCCCCGGCCGAGATACACCCCACCAATGTAGTACTGTTCAACCTACGAAAGTACGATTATATCAGAACTTCATATCAGAAGACATTGAACTGGTTGAATGTTAGAAATAGATGTCAAATTCATATACTGTATCTATTGTATAATGTCCTTAACTGTCCCGCTACCCCCTCCTATCTCGTCGAAAATTTTCAGTAATGGATTAGCGCTACGCTCAAACAGAGATTGTCTATTGGCCTTTCCAGTTCACCACTCCTCTTTTTTTACGTTATACTTTACTGTCCATGCAGTGAGACTCTGGAATTAGTTACAAACCAATATAAGACTCGCTCCGTCCTTGGCATGCTTTAAGAAACGACTGAAAAAACTCTTAATTTCTAGTCAGTAAAATACCGTCTTTAAATCCTGATTTTTCTTTTCCTTTCCTCTCCACCATCCATTCCTTTCCTTTTGATTGATGATATCTCACTTTATATGAAAACAACGTGTGAACAAAAACTGATTCAAGTCGTATTCAACTTTTGTTGATCAACTTTAATCGGTCAACTAAAGTTGAACCGTGAAAACGGGCCTGTATTCAACTTTTGTTGATCAACTACAATCAGTCAATTAAACTTGAACCGTGAAAACGCGCCTTCACTACAGATTTTATTCAACTTTTGTTGGTCAACTTTAATTGGTCAACTAAACTTGAACCGTGAGAACGCGCCCTAAGCGTCGCTATATGTCCATCAATTATTCAAATCATAATTTAAGGGAACATGTCCGTCAATTATAATTGAAAGAACTACATAGGTCAATGGGTGGTATTCTAATGTCAAATGGTAATAATGTGTGCGAATTCATGTATGCTGATAACATGGTACTGTTAGCGAAGAATTAAGATGAATTGAAGAGTTAAACTCATAAACCACATAACAACCATATTTTTATTTTTTTTATGCAAAAACAATCTATCAACAAGCGAAAATATACCCATAAATGGCATATATGTTAATTCAAACTTAAAGTGATTCTGTTTTACAACCAAAGATGTCACTTGGCACATTTCTACAAGCAGTTTACTCAAATACCGCACAGGTTTTTTCTTATAACTCTTTACGTATTTTTTGACTCTTGAGTGGTTTATGTAATAAATTTCTCTTCAATTACCTAATCTGAAAATAAATGTGTGAAATGTAAAGAGAAAAAATTGAAAATATGAAAGAAAAATGTAAATGCAATATACATGTATAGTAATAATGATTATGAAAAATTAGAGCAAATCAAAGAATTCTGCTATTTAGGTAGTATTTTCTCAGATGATGAAAGAGTTAGGAGTGACATCAAACGGCGTGTAGCTATAGGAAATAAAGTCAATGGGGCACTAAAATATATATGTTCGTACCGAACTGCACCATATCTAGACAACAATAGTATTTTATTACCAACTTTATATTATTTACCAACGATATATTATATAAAAACACCTTCCGACTGTCAACCACGAGATTATGAAATGCTACATTTTCTTCAGTATATTTCATGCTAAATGTAATGCTACATTTTCTTTAGTATATAGTAGTTCATGCTAAATGTAATGCTACATTTTCTTTTGTATATTTCATGCTAAATGTAATGCTACATTTTCTTTAGTATATTTCATACTAAATGTAATGCTACGTTTTCTTTAGTATATTTCATGCTAAATGTAATGCTACATTTTCTTTAGTATATTTCATGCTAAATGTAATGCAACATTTTCTTTACTATATTTCATGCTAAATGTAATGCTATTGTACATTTTCTTTAGTATATTTCATGCTAAATGTAATGCTATTGTACATTTTCTTTAGTATATTTCATACTAAATATAATGCTACATTTTCTTTAGTATATTTCATGCTAAATGTAATGCTACATTTTCTTTAGTATATTTCATGCTAAATATAATGCTGCATTTTCTTTAGTATATTTCATACTAAATGTAATGCTACATTTTCTTTAGTATATTTCAGGCTAAATGTAATGCTACATTTTCTTTAGTATATTTCATGCTAAATGTAATGCTACATTTTCTTTATTATATTTCATGCTAAATGTAATGCTATTGTACATTTTCTTTAGTATATTTCATGCTAAATGTAATGCTACATTTTCTTTAGTATATTTCATGCTAAATGTAATGCTATTGTACATTTTCTTTAGTATATTTCATGCTAAATGTAATGCTATTGTACATTTTCTTTAGTATATTTCATGCTAAATGTAATGCTACATTTTCTTTAGTATATTTCATGCTAAATGTAATGCTACATTTTCTTTAGTATATTTCATGCTAAATATAATGCTGCATTTTCTTTAGTATATTTCATACTAAATGTAATGCTACGTTTTCTTTAGTATATTTCAGGTTAAATGTAATGCTACATTTTCTTTAGTATATTTCATGCTAAATGTAATGCTACATTTTCTTTATTATATTTCATGCTAAATGTAATGCTATTGTACACTTTCTTTAGTATATTTCATGCTAAATGTAATGCTACATTTTCTTTTGTATATTTCATCCTAAATGTAATGCTACATTTTTTTAGCATATTTTATGCTAAATGTAATGCTACATTTTCTTTAGTATATTTCGATTCTGAAACTAGAAATGATTAGAAAAATTATGTTTATTTTAATGAATTAAGGTTCGGCATCTCTGACGTATAAAGGTTTAGAGGTGTGTGTGAAACCTTTGATGTTTTGTGAGTGTCGAGTCTCGTATTCCACTATCAATGGAACAAAACCCCCTCTCAAATGCACATGCACCGGTGATGAACGCTTGTCGACCATTGAGCCCAGATCCGAATCAGAGAAGATATAATATCATCATTTTTTATACATGTTTTTCTTTCTTGGAAGACTTGGCAAATTACCTGGATCAGTTCTTTAGCCAGAAACCTCAAAGATTCTTTGAGCGCGGGATTATGCAGCTACCAGAGAGATGGAGGTCATCCATCAGAACGTCATCCAACAGAACGGCACATATTACCATAAAGGTCATCCAACAGAACGGCACATACTACCATATATTGATTAAATGTAATTTTTAATAAAAAAAACAGATGCGTGAGACTCTCGCGTGGTAGAAGTGAAACTTCTTAGCTCCTAGGAAAAGTTGATTTTATGCATTGCTTTTTTTACATTTGTTAACGATTTGTATATTTTAGGATTAGGAAATGGTTATGCGGAATTTAATTCAAGAAAATCTGTCTTAATTAAATAAAATATTATATAATTTTTATTTTTAATAATAAATATTAACTATTTTAATAATAAATAATAATATAATATACTTAATAATATTCAATTATATTTTTTAATATTAAATATGTTACTATTTTAATGTTACAAATAATTATTAAATTAATTATTTTTAAATAATTATTTAATTATTATTAAATTATTTTTATGATATTATTAATATTATTATTATATTATATTATTAATGAATTATTTTATAATTGATTATAATATAATAATAATATAATTATTAATATTATAATAACGTACTTGTATAATATATTGGGTGTTAACAAAAGTTGTGTCCCTTTTTTTTCCAAATTAAAAATGAGCACCAACAGTAACACTAAATGGTAAATGTTATACGTCTTTCGAAAGAAAATTTTCTGGTCTACAAGATATTGTATTTGCTTTTACGTTACACATATTATTTTATTTGATTACAAGCCTTCAAATTGGAATGTCAAATAGACGAAAGTGAGCATTTTCGACACCTCCTTCTGTTGGCGTTCAATCGAGGGAATAAAACTGCCAAAGCTGCTCACAATATTTGCGAAGTGTACGGTTAAGATGCTATGAATGAAAGGACCGCTCGTCGATGGTTTTTGCGTTTCAAAGACGGTAATTTTGACCTGAAAGACATGGAGCGTTCTGGACGAGCAGTGGACTTCGATGAGGACCGCTTAAACCATATTATTTATGATAGCCACCTACGGAATAGAGACCAGAGCAGACACATCTAGAACAAAATCTCTCCTGAGAACCTCGGAAATGAAAACACCGAGATGTATAACCGGAAACACACTAAGAGATAGAATCAGAAACACCGAAATAAGGAGGAAGTGTAGTACGGAAGACATCGTCAGGTGGGGAAGACAACGAAGGCGATACTGGAACGAACATGTAAACAGAATGCAAGACGACAGACTTCCACGTGTCGCTTTTCAAGGGAACCCAGCCGGAAGAAGATTACCGGGAAGACCTCCGAAGAGATAGCGTGACAGCTCAAGTCAAGAGAAGGGGAACAAGCGGAACAAACAGATCATGATATATAGGAAGAAGAAGTTATTGAAGGATTATTACTATTGTTGAATATATTGCCCAATGCATCCCAGTAAACCAGTACATTGAAGCGGATTATGGTACATTGAGGAGTATTATAATGATAGTGCTGGTCTGCCAAACTAATTCGGGTGCCTCGCTGCAATAGCCTGCACTCAAATAATCAGCTATATTGGTGGTCGCACTGAAAATGTTGGTTAGTTACCGATACTCGATTAGCGTCGGAAATTCGGTGGAGGAGACCAAATACGGAAGGAACATAATTTGAACGAAAAATTAACAGAATAGTTTTACTCGATAAAAGCTTTTTGAAAAGAGTACTGATGTGGCGTATCACTGTTATTATCATAATAAATAGGTACAGTAGCCGATAAACCTTCCAAAACAAAGAATTTAATCACTGCACGATATTCGGATTTTTCCATTGTTAAAAAATACACTGACACGTCAACTTCAAATGGCTTGTAAACAAAGAATGAATTGACAGATCGAAATGAAATTTTGAGTACGTTCTTATGAAAGCTGAAATATTAAAATGGCGTAGAAATTTTGGTTTTCTACTGCTCCATAGATGTCGCTTTCAAAACTTTTTGACTAACCTATTATAGTACCCGGCGGTAAGTAATACACATCGGGCTTAAGAAAGAGACTATCGCTTTGTAGAGAGTCGTCTCTGTCGCACGATGCGCTAACAGTCCGTGCGACAGAGACGACGCTCTACAAAGTGACAGTCTCTTTCTTAAGCCCGACGTGTATTACTTACCGCCGGGTACTGTAACATGTATGCTGTTAACCTTTCCCTTCGTGTGCTAAAAAAATTCGCCCGTTGCGGTGATGTGTATTGAATACACATCAATACACATGTAAAAATGAGCGATTTAAAATCGAGAAAATACGAATATTCATAGCCGAATTAATTAAATTTTAAGTCTAAAGTGATAATAATTGAAATGTAATTGCTGAAAACATGGAAAAAAACATCAGACGACGTTCACAAAACCACCTCGAACGAAAGCCGGCTGGCTATTAAACGAGAGAAGCGAGCGAACTGAGATTCAATTTCTTGCGTTCCCATATACCAAATTAGAGTGAGAGTGGACACTATTCCTCACCCACTTCCTCACCCATAGCGGTTTTTTTAGAATGAATATACCTACGGCACACGTTTGATTGTATTGATGAATTTATTCCCGATTTTCACAAAATATATCTGATGTGGCCGATAAGTGCTAATTATTACTAATATTAATTTTTTTATTCAATGCGTAAATGTATTACGGAGGAATACCTAAAATATGAACCAAGTATTTATTATATTTATAGAGATATCAAAGTTTTTAGAAGCAATGTGTACTAGTTACACATCACCGGACAGAAAGGGTTAAGAATCATTAAAAATATATTATTTTAAATGAACTTTTCATAATAATTAGGTAACATGTATGCTATTAATATCTATATCAAGGCGGTACCGAGAATATATTAACAGTGTCACTCAGT
Source organism: Odontocerum albicorne (assembly GCA_949825065.1). Lineage (NCBI taxonomy): Eukaryota > Metazoa > Arthropoda > Insecta > Trichoptera > Odontoceridae > Odontocerum > Odontocerum albicorne. The sequence goes on from OX463843.1 coordinate 2,322,049, forward strand.
TGGTTCAATATCTCTATACCACGCGTGACTGAGTGTTTAGCCATGATATTCGGCCTGTAAGTTGGTATGTAGAACAGAGGGTGATTCCTTGCACGGCTATATTTATTGGGTACATATAAACTTAGTGCTTCTAGCTAACCTTAAGTAGGAATATCGCAATGGATTCTTGCCATCTTGTTTCGAGGCTTCTATAGTTATACACCTACAGAAGTTCGACATGGTGAGCATATTTTGAGTAATCGCCTTTTGTTCTGTATCATAGATATTTGAGGATGTTTTTTTGTATTTGTCCTATATTGTTTTTATACGTGAGAATTCCGTTTGTAAGAAACAAACGGAATTCTCACGTATTATAATTTCTTTGGAATATCCCTAAGTGTCATGCCGCCCTCACATATCTCGTAAAAATGTTCAGAATATCTCCGCCCTCACATATCTCGTAAAAATGTTCAGAATATCTCCGTCCTCGAGAAAACTCATATTTTTCTCTTACACTAAAGAAATAATTTAAGGATAATTGTCTCTTTTCCAGATGTATTTTTCAACAGGTGTATGGTATATCAGGAAGAGGATTATCTGTGAATGTTCCACGCAACACAGTAAGCAGAATTCTTGAAATATATTTGGGATATTTTTTGTCTTCCCTGTCTAATAACATTATGTTCCAAAGATTGCTCATATTCCGAAATGATTTAATTATTGAAAGCAAAAGGAAAAAAAGGTTAATGTGATAACATAACATATATGGGTGAGTAACGAAAGATCGAATCAAGTTGAAGAACTCTGTTATTTAATCAGTATTATTTTAGATAGTAGAAAAGTAACGAGCGGTATCGAAGGGCATGACACGATTGGAAATAAAGTCATTGAGGCACTAAAACATATGTACTCGAACTGAGCACTATCAAAATCCGCTAGTACATCATCATCATCATCATCATTGTCAACCAGGGTCGATCCACTGCTAGATGAAGGTCTCCCCAAGTTGACTCCAAGTAGTTCGGTTTTTTGCTCGTTGATGCTATGTGATGCTGCCATGCTTCCTGATTTCATCTATCCAGCGTATCTTCGGTCTTCTTCTGGGCTTTTTTATGCCTCTTGGGTACCATTGGATTATTTCGGATGTCCATCGGGAGTCTAACATTCTGGCTACGTGTCCGGCCCATTGCCACATCATTGTTTTGCACACCTTTATAACGTCTTCTACCTTTGTTATATTGCGAATCCAGGTGTTTCGTTTACGGTCTCTTTTAGTGTATCCCAACATGCATCCATGCCCCTTTGTGCGGTCTGGAGCTTTTGTGTGTTCTTTACTGTGAGCGTCCATGTCTCGCAGCCATACGTAAGTACTGGAAGAATGCACTGGTTGTAGACCCTTCGCTTCAAAGATATTGGGAGATTACTTTTGAAGATGTTGTTTAAGCGTCCAAATGAGCTCCACGCTAGTTTTGTCCTTCGTGCTATTTCCTCCGATATGCCACCTACAAAGGAAATAAGTTTGTCCAGATACACATATTACTGGACAAGTTCTAGCGGCTTTCCATTTACGTTTATTGGTTTTCGGGTAGCAAAGCCGTTCATCATATATCTGGTTTTTTATACATTCATTTTTAAACTAACTCCTTTGCTGACCTCTGCAAATTCTTGCAGTTGATGCTGAAGATCATTCGGGTTTTGTGAGAATATAACGATATCTTCTGCAAATCTCAAATAGTACATAGCAGTATTTAAGTATCACATTAGTCATAAGATGATAGTTAATAACAGTATTTTAGTATCAACTTAGATGTATGGGAGGTAGACGTAGACGTGGAAAAATACTGAAAAGAACCAAATAAATGCAGTAAAAATGCGGGCAATGAGTATACTACGTGGTGACAATTTATGACAGAATATATGAGAAGGTGTGTAGATATAAAAGAAGCGAAATATATATCTTGAGATCTGACGCTCTGTCCTCTATGTCTATCCCTGCAGAAAGGCAGTCTAATAATATATGAGGAGGTATTGTTAAAAAAAGAACATGTCCATTAAATCAAAATGTTGGGAAATCGCAAAAAAACTGTTTGCATTTAAAATATATGATATAATAGTTCATTGTAAAAATATCTGAAATCATTAAAATCGCTTAAGGTTATTTGATTTGTTGTTTAAAATCGAATCATAATAATTAAAATAGTTATTCTAGTTTAAAATATGGACATGATCCTTTTTGTAAGAACAATTCTACTTTAATCTTTTTTGATTGAACAGCTCTGGGACATGATGTTTTTTTTGTTCGATTTCAAAAATATTATACAGGTGTTGCAAAAAATAATAAAAAAAATAATTGGGTAGAGTTATTTATTTTAATTTTAATCAAATGAAATAAGTAAAGTGTTACAAAATAAGAAGAAATATTACTATAAAGCTATAAATATATGTAGGTAGATAAAACTGTACGATTTAAAACTGACAGTTGCTGGTGAACCGGTATGAAGTTAGACACAATCGGAAAGCTATGATTGGATAATTTGGACATGATCTATTTTGATTGGTTTGAAGCCTGGATAAGATTCTTTTTGAAAAAATACTGGTTTTTTTATTAAGATTTTCAAATGATTTATGTGTTTTTTTCATTGAAATGAAAATGTTAAACGGCTCCGTACCATCGATAAGAAGAAAATCTGCTTTATCAACTCATTTTTTATATCCGATGGACATGATCTTTTTTAATGTTACCTCTTCATATGTTACCTTTTAATGTTACCTCTTCATATGTTACCTTTTAATGTTACCTCTTCATATGTTACCTTTTAATGTTACCTTTTAATGTTACCACTTCATATGTCACCTTTTAATGTTACCTCTTCATATGTTACCTTTTAATGTTACCTCTTCATATGTTACCTTTTAATGTTACCTCTTCATATGTTACCTTTTAATGTTACCTCTTCATATGTTACCTTTTAATGTTACCTCTTCATATGTTACCTTTTAATGTTACCTCTTCATATGTTACCTTTTAATGTTACCTCTTCATATGTTACCTTTTAATGTTACCACTTCATATGTTACCTTTTAATGTTACCTCTTCATATGTTACCTTTTAATGTTACCACTTCATATGTTACCTTTTAATGTTACCTCTTCATATGTTACCTCTTCATACGTTACCTTTTAATGTTACCTCTTCATATGTTACCTTTTAATGTTACCTCTTCATATGTTACCTTTTAATGTTACCTCTTCATACGTTACCTTTTAATGTTACCTCTTCATATGTTACCTTTTAATGTTACCTCTTCATATGTTACCTTTTAATGTTACCTCTTCATATGTTACCTTTTAATGTTACCTCTTCATATGTTACCATTTAATGTTATCTCTTCATATGTTACCTTTTAATGTTACCTCTTCACATGTAACCTTTTAATGTTATATCTTCATATGTTACCTTTCAATGTTACCTCTTCATATGTTACCTTTTAATGTTACCTCTTCATATGTTACCATTTAATGTTATCTCTTCATATGTTACCTTTTAATGTTACCTCTTCACATGTAACCTTTTAATGTTACCACTTCATATGTAACCTTTTAATGTTACCTCTTCATATGTTACCTTTTAATGTTACCTCTTCATATGTTACCTTTTAATGTTACCTCTTCATATGTTACCTTTTAATGTTACCTCTTCATATGATCCTTTTAATGTTACCTCTTCATATGTTACCATTTAATGTTATCTCTTCATATGTTACCTTTTAATGTTACCTCTTCACATGTAACCTTTTAATGTTATATCTTCATATGTTACCTTTTAATGTTACCTCTTCATATGTTACCTTTTAATGTTACCTCTTCATATGTTACCTTTTAATGTTACCTCTTCATATGTTACCTTTTAATGTTACCTCTTCATATGTTACCTTTTAATGTTACCACTTCATATGTTACCTTTTAATGTTACCTCTTCATATGTTACCTCTTCATACGTTACCTTTTAATGTTACCTCTTCATATGTTACCTTTTAATGTTACCTCTTCATATGTTACCTTTTAATGTTACCTCTTCATACGTTACCTTTTAATGTTACCTCTTCATATGTTACCTTTTAATGTTACCTCTTCATATGTTACCTTTTAATGTTACCTCTTCATATGTTACCTTTTAATGTTACCTCTTCATATGTTACCTTTTAATGTTACCTCTTCATATGTTACCTTTTAATGTTACCTCTTCATATGTTACCATTTAATGTTATCTCTTCATATGTTACCTTTTAATGTTACCTCTTCACATGTAACCTTTTAATGTTATATCTTCATATGTTACCTTTCAATGTTACCTCTTCATATGTTACCTTTTAATGTTACCTCTTCATATGTTACCATTTAATGTTATCTCTTCATATGTTACCTTTTAATGTTACCTCTTCACATGTAACCTTTTAATGTTACCACTTCATATGTTATCTTTTAATGTTACCTCTTCATATGTTACCTTTTAATGTTACCTCTTCATATGTTACCTTTTAATGTTACCTCTTCATATGTTACCTTTTAATGTTACCTCTTCATATGTTACCTTTTAATGTTACCTCTTCATATGTTACCATTTAATGTTATCTCTTCATATGTTACCTTTTAATGTTACCTCTTCACATGTAACCTTTTAATGTTATATCTTCATATGTTACCTTTTAATGTTACCTCTTCATATGTTACCTTTTAATGTTACCTCTTCATATGTTACCTTTTAATGTTACCTCTTCATATGTTACCTTTTAATGTTACCTCTTCATATGTTACCTTTTAATGTTACCACTTCATATGTTACCTTTTAATGTTACCTCTTCATATGTTACCTCTTCATACGTTACCTTTTAATGCTACCTCTTCATATGTAACCTTTTAATGTTACCTCTTCATATGTTACCTTTTAATGTTACCTCTTCATACGTTACCTTTTAATGTTACCCCTTCATATGTTACCTTTTAATGTTACCTCTTCATATGTTACCATTTAATGTTACCTCTTCATATGTTACCTTTTAATGTTACCTCTTCATATGTTACCATTTAATGTTATCTCTTCATATGTTACCTTTTAATGTTAGCTCTTCACATGTAACCTTTTAATGTTATATCTTCATATGTTACCTTTCAATGTTACCTCTTCATATGTTACCATTTAATGTTACCTCTTCATATGTTACCTTTCAATGTTACCTTTTAATGTTACCTCTTCATATGTTACCTTTTTATGTAACCTCTTCATATGTTACCTTTTAATGTTACCTCTTCATACATTACCTTTTACTGTTACCTCTTCATATGTTACGTTTTAATGTTACCTCTTCATATGTTACCTTTTAATGTTACCTCTTCCTTTTTTTAATGTGTGAACATCATTTCCCATTTGTTATTTTACTTTCATAAAATTTGGACTCCTTTAAGGCTCTTCTTTTTTTCGTTCTTGCTGACAGTTAACCTGAGGTGGTATGCGTGGGTTTACTTTTTATTTAGTTTTCTGCCATACGTTTTTTTGTATTTTATTCTAGATATGCGGGGGTATGGGCTGGAAGCCCCCCGATGCCCTTGCGGTATGGCTCGCCCTACATTGGTGGGGTGTATCTCGGCCGGGGGAATGTTTGTGGGATGAGCCCGGACCTTTTAATGTCTTCTTTCTTGAATGTATCTTTTTTTGTTATCTATTTGTTTTTTGCTCTTCTTATTCTACATGTTCAAGGGTGTGGGCTGAAAAACATCTGGTGTCCCCGTGGCTGGGCTCGCCCTATATTGGTGGGGTGCATCTTGGCCGGGGGGATGTTATTAGATGAGCCCAGACCTTTTGATAGCTTCTGTTTTTTAATGTATTCTCTTTTTAATGTGTTTTTGAAATGTGTCTAAATGTATTATGTACATACTATGTTGCTATCGATAAACCTGTATTTATTTATTTATTTATGTGTATTGAAATATTTGTTTAAATATATATTAATTCATGATCTCATTTACAAATTGATTCGACGTATTTTGAATAAAATCAAATATAAAGCGTGAAAATGTAAATTTGATTGCGTGTGCTGGATCAATGAACCCGCGACTTGTGAAATAAATTCACTTTTCAATGACAAAGTGCAATAAACTTACAAAAAAAACCCACCTACGTTTTTACTTTTTTGTGTATGAGTCAACCATAAAACCTGCACCATTAAAATAGTTTGTTGTGCATACTATAATACACAACTGGTATAAGATGCAGCATCTGCAATATGCATTCGACGTTTATTTAAGAATTTGTATAGCTAAATAAATCATTGAAATGACAAAAAAAAATCATTCATTTGGATATTGAGACTGATAAAAATTGGTACAGCAGAAAATAAAGTGAATTGATTCTTTTAGCTTAAGCCATTAAATGAATAGCTAAAAACGTATTTTGTTGAAAATAAGTTAATATCTATTACTACAGATAATTTATATAGCCTAGTTAGCAAAATGCTTGTCTTCCGACCAGGAAATTACAGATTGGATTTAAAAAGGTTACAAGTAGGTTTTAATTTAAGACGACCTCCAAGATGCCTGTCTCCCAATCCGAAGGTTACGGGTTCAAATCCCGCTGAAATCCAGATTATTTTAACCACTTGACAGTTTTGCCTGAGCGGGACTCGGGCATGAAGTTTCTTTTTATACTGACGAGCCCGTGCCTCGTTCGGGCAAGTCTTGTTTCGACTTGTTGAGAGTGTTTCTCCCGAGCGTTGTTTGGGTAGATCTTGTTTCAACTTATTTTCTCCGAACGGAATATATTTTCGTGTAGAATTTATTCGTTCACAGTTCGTTATTGTGTTACGTCGCGTGTTCTAGAAGAGTTCTAGTCTGATTTTCACTTTAGGCCTCATGAATATTTTTCTGATTCGATGGAAGAGATTGCCACGTGGCAATAAACCCGCCAGTTGGTACTTAATACACCGAAAGTGTAATACAATACCATACAATATTTTTGGTTGATTCCAAGAGATTGCTATATGCGAATAAACCATAACATAACGTATTGAACTGTAATATGGTAATAAGTGTAATAAAATAATATATTCCAAATTTTTGGTTGATTCCAAGAGGTTTCCATATGCGAATAAACCTGGACTTATTGAACTGTACTAATAAGTGTAATAAAATAATATAATACAATTTCTTGGTAGATTCCCATAGATCCCCAAGAGATTGCCATACGCGAATAAACCTGGACATATTGAACTGTAATAATAAGTGTAATAAAATAATGTATTACAAACTATTGAAGGTGTAATAGTACGCAGGTATTAATTTTTTTGTGAGTAAGTGTGAGACAATCAGGGTATATATTATCTTCTTCTTCTTATTATTTTAGGCCTGTTGGCCTGTTATGGTCCTGCATCATTGTTTGCCTCTTGTGACGTCGACTGCCACCTGTCTTTCCATCTTTTGAGAGGTCGTCCTGGAGGTCTGCTCGCTTGGGTCATAATGCCCCTGGCCATTCTTACGGCTCTCGGTTCCGCCATTCTGGATACGTGTTCGTTCCAGAACCTTCTTTTCTGTCGTCCCCATCGGAAAATATCTTCAACTTCGCACGTCCTTCGGATTTCTGTGTTTCGTACTCTATCACGAAGGGTTTTGCCAGCGATACTCCTGAGTACCTTCATTTCGCTGGTTCGAAGGAGATTTTTGGTTCTGACAATGTCGGCTCTGGACTCCATGCTGTATGTCATTATGGGGCGGACACAGGTCTTGTATATCCTCACCTTGCTTTGGATGTTCATATACTTGTTTTTCCTGATAGTGTTCTTTAAACATCCGGAAATATATTATCAATCACAGCAAATATTCACAATATTAAGATAATTTTGGATAGTTGTATTGTATATTATTACACTTTTATTGTATAAAGTACACCCTGCCAGGCTTATAGTATTACCATGAGGCAATCTGTATTATTTTTATGAGAAATGTAAAACCTAGCCCAAGAATTATTATGTTTCATTAGTAATAAATAACTAAATACAGGTTCTTGAATCTTCGAAAAGACTATAGTTTCACTTTGTGGTGCCATTTTTTACATAAAAGGAAAAAAATAATTAAAATAAAAAACATATTTTATATTTTTGTGTTCACCACAGGTTTAATTTAGGTTCACAACTAGTTTTGAAGACTACCGTCTTCTTCGTTAGGTGAATATAAACTAAGTTGCTAAAATATATTCTGTACAAGTGTAAATAACCTTATATAAAAGAGGTGAGGTAGGGGGAGTGAAGTGGGGAGAGATGTAATACAATGGGGAATGGGGCGGGGAAAAAAAGTATGTGAAAGTCAGTGTGAATCTTTGAGACAGGGGGGGGTTTTAAATAGGAAACATATTAAGCAGAGGGCTATTATGAAAATTGGTTTGGTTATTAATGATATTTAAACTTAATTTTATAATTTTTTTAATCTCAGGAATTTCCAAATTGTCAAGATGCAATCCCCCTCGGTTTATGTGTAGAATCCTCAAACCACGATTAATTCGAACGAAATTGTTTTCAATTAGGTGGTTAGTGAACTCTGAAAAATTATTGTTGTTCAGGCATCAGGCACTTTCCGTGTCTCTATTGTTCATAATTTTATTTTTTTATTTATTGAATGTATAAAAAGCTGGTTGGATATTTTTAGGTATTGTTTTGGACACCGTTTGGGCTAAACCGTTATTGATATAAATTATTCGGCGCCATTGTTTCTGTTGTATTTGATTAATTTGTGGATACAAATATTTCTTTACAAAATTTGTTTTCTGTTTTCTCGATACAATTTTGTTTATTATATTTGGGGAGTATCCATTGTTAGAATCTATTGATTTAATTACGTTAACCTGACGAAGAAGACGGTGGTCTTCGAGACTAGTTGTGAACCTAAATTAAACCCGTGGTGAACACAAAAATATAAAATAAGTTTTTTATTTTACTTATTTTTTCCTTTTATGAAATAAATACGGGTTTATTGATAGCAAAAAAAAATATTTTCGCGTAACTACCAACACCATATGGTATTGCTTGGTCATTCGGAATGACGTAACAATTTATTTAATTAACGACACAACAGTGTCTTTATACACAAATGAACATGTGACAGGTTATACAAGTACTTAAAATTATTTACAAATAATTCAAAACTTTATCTTAAACTAACATGAAGATACAAAAAGCAGTAGTAATAATAAATTACAATCATCGTTTTAAAATTATTTAATAATCTTTGAGAATTTTGTTTCCAAGTCTTTGCATACGAATTAAAGATGAGTTGATTTTATAGTTAGTATAGCAATTTTCGGTATAAAAGGGATTGAGCTGTCTTGTGGGTCAAGTGGGAATACGAAATGAAATACTTGCGAGTAAGTGAGGTGCATCAATCACTGAGTGAATGATTTTGACAGTACCTTCTAAGTCTTAGCCAGAAAAGGAACAATATAACAACGTGTCAACATTAAGTTTTGACAGTACCTTCTAAGTCTTGGCCAGAAAAGGAACAATATAACAACGTGTCAACATTAAATTTTGACAGTACCCTATAAGTCTTGGCCAGAAAAGGAACAATATAACAACGTGTCAACATTAAATTTTGACAGTACCTTCTAAGTCTTGGCCAGAAAAGGAACAATATAACAACGTGTCAACATTAAATTTTGACAGTACCCTATAAGTCTTGGCCAGAAAAGGAACAATATAACAACGTGTCAACATTAAATTTTGACAGTACCTTCTAAGTCTTGGCCAGAAAAGGAACAATATAACAACGTGTCAACATTAAATTTGGTTTTAAATTGGGTAAAAGTGCCACAGAAACTTTTGAATGATTCAAACTGTTTATGATAGTGAAGCAATAAGTCGTAAAAACGTTTATAAGCGGTATGTAAGATTTCGTGATGACAGACAGAACATTGAAAACGATCCACGGCCTGGACCATCATTGACAATTCAAATTGAACAAAATGTTCAAAAAGTGGCTGAAATTCTTCGAAATGATCGTTGTGCGTCTTCTAAGCTCATCTAAGAGCTGTTTATCTCATTTTAACGGAAAATTTAAGCGAACGAAAGGTCACACACTGACTGACGATCAAAAAGTTTGCAAAGTGGAACACTGTAGAGACATGTACAGAGCGGCTGATATGGATTCAAACTTCATGCCATGCATTGTAACAGGTGATAAAACATGGTGCTTTTTGTATGAGCCACTTACAAAGCGACAGAACTCGGAATGGAAGGGTCCACAATCTCCGAAACCGAAAAAAATGCGCATGCAGAAGAGCCTTATCAAGACTGCATACCGTTTTCTTCGATTCCAAAGGAATTATCCATAAGACATACATGCCAAGATTCTTCGAGTTCGACCCGAATACCGGGAACATGGTGCATGGTCTTTGTTGCACGACAATGAACCGGCGCACAAAAGCAAGATTGTACGCAATTTTTGTGGCCAAAAAAAGTATGCGACTTCTGGCTATTTCCGAAAGTAAAATTGGCGATGTAATGAAAGCGTTTTGACACGATTTCAGACTTCCGGAAGACAATTCCGAAAAATGAGTTTCAAAAAAATGTATAACCGTTTCCAGTATTGTATTGACTCACAAAGAGTGCATTTTCAATAAGTCCCGGGACTAGCCAACAGATGGTGCCTCTAATAACAAATCCATACCATTCTCAGTTAGTACTGACTTTTAGAAATTACGTGTCAAACTTTCATGACATTCCGACATTGTGTCATTGAGTTACAGTGGTTTTAGTGACTCCACTTTTGCTATTTTCAAAACAATGGAAAAAACCGAATTTCGTGTGTTGATAAAACATTGCTTTTTAATGGAAAAAATGCCGCTCATACTCAGTGATGGCTTGAAAAGTGTTATCCGGGCTCTGCCCTGTCAAAAACAACCATTTGTTGATGGTATGCTGATTTCAAACGCGGTCGTACACACACAAATGAGGCTGTTACACCAGACAACATAAAAAAACTCAAAATCGCAAAGTAAAGTTGCATGAGGTAGCTGACATCCTGAAGATATCATTTGGTAGTGTTTACACTATTTTGCATGAATATTTGGTCATGAAAATATTGGCTGTTCGCAGACCTCAAAAAGATGCTCCACAAAAAGAGATTTGGCTCCAATGAAGAAGTGTGCCGAAACTAACGCCTATTTTGAAACTAAAGATAAATCGTTCTACACGACTGGCATAGAAAAGTTAGGAAAGCGTTGGAATGAATGTATCGCTCTTGAAGGAGACTATGTTGATGAATAAAGAAGAATTTTGGCAAACAAATGTTGTTTAAGTATTTAGTCCCGGGACTTATTGATCGACGTGTTATGTATAGCAATGTCACTATTATTGCAGCGAAGATCTTGCAGATTAAAGAAGCAACTTCGTGACATTTCCTCTTACTTCGATGTCTTGAGACTGATCTCATTGATTATGCAGTCTGTATCCCAGATATAAATATAATGTTGAACTCGCTTAACAATTTAATTACTTATATGAAAAACTACCCTTATCTGTACATTCCTTTAACTGATAGATACATTTTATTTTAAATACATTAATTCTCTAGCTCTCGTCATTATAAACTGTATTAACTCGACGCAATAATATTATAAACTGTATTAACTCGACGCAATAATATTAATGTTTATGGTCGATTACAGCACAAAAAACAAAGCAATAAAAAACTGATAGCTGTTATATACGAGTATATTAGAAAAATAAAAACGTTCAAAAATATGTTTCTAGTTTTGAATTATTGTTTTAAGTAGTTTCTAAGTATTATTATTGATTGGTATGACAGTTAATTGTTTTAAATATCACCAGTGCAAGGAAATCTATATTTAAAACTAGTTTCAGAACTTATTTATTTTTCGAATATTATTTGACAGCTGTGCCTTCTTAATATGATAAGATTTGCCAACACTTGATCAAGAAAAATTCTTTGACAAAACATGCACGCAATTATACAAAAAAAAAATAATAATACGTATATATTTAGTTCAATCATTATTTACGGGTGATAGATTTATATAGTACACGACGATATCCATATTAATATTTTCCTAACACTATGGAGTAAGTACGAGAAGATTATATTCCTACCGCAAGCTTTTTGGAAATGAAATCCTCTATCGTTTTATGATTCCCTGGTAGATTATGTGGGCACAGACGACCTTACAGTGATGTTTGTTTATTCATTTTTGCGCCATCGTACGAAAATAAAATATTTTTTACCCTCGCGCATTTATGTTGTCTTAAAACGCTTTGCACGTATGCCACTATACAAGCCACTCGCTTTGCACGTATGACCACTATATACCGTGTACATATGGTATAAATATTGTACTATATATATGTTACGATATATTTTGTTGTATCCCCTGGCAGATTTATCACCATATACCAATCTCTTACAAGCAATCAGAGCAATAATAACCATTCCTTCCCTGTGGTGTGTATACACGCGTAAAAATAAGCGATTTGAAATCGTAAAAATAAGAATATCATGGGCCAATCGCTTAAATGAATTAAATTTAAAGTCAAAAGTGATAAAAATTTAAATTATTCCATTGCTGAAAACATGAAAAAAAACATCGGCCGACGTTCACAAAACGGGCGAAGAGACCACCTCAAATGGATGCCCGAGAGCTACTGAAGCGAGAGAAGCGAGCGAACTGAGATTCTATCACTTGTGTTCCCATGTACCGAAGTAGAGTAGGAGTGAGACGTGAATAGCGTCGCTTCCTAATGAATATACCTACGTCACACAATGGCACACGTTTGATTGTATCGGTGAATTTATTCCCGATTTTCACAAAATATCTCTGATGTGACCGATAAGTGCTAATTATTGTTAATATTATTTTTTCATTCAATGCGTAAATGTATTACGGAGGAATACCTAAAATCTGAACCGAGTATTTATTATATATATAGAGATATTAAAGTTATTACAAGCAATGTGTACCAGTTACACATCACAGGGTAGGAAGGGTTAATCTACCCAAAACGAATGACACACAGTGTTAGCAGAGATCGATAACTAATTACATAGTTTAATAAGTAGGTTCATTTGGGAAATGCTAAGAGAAAGATATGGGAATGAATATGGCGAAACACAAAATTAGTAATACTCAAAGTTCGATACCAAAGGGAATGAGAATATCTGTGGGCAATGAGTGATAAGAACAAATTAAGGAATTATGATATTTTGTTAGTATTTGATCAGATGGTGGAAGACTTACGAGGAATTTCGAAAGGAATGTAACGATAGAAGACAAAGTCAATAGGGCACTAAAACATTCTAATATTATTTGACAGCTGTGACTTCTTAATATGATAAGATTTGCCAACACTTGATCAAGAAACATTCTTTGACAAAACATGCACGCAATTATACAAAATAAAATTAAAATAACGTATATATTTAGTTCCATCATTATTTACGGATTATACAATAGATTTATACATGACGATATCTATATTAAAATTTTCCTAACACTATGGGGTAAGTAGATTATATTCCTAACGCAAGCTTTCTGGAAATGAAATCCTCTATCGTTTTATGATTCCCTGGTAGATTATGTGGGCACAGACGACCTTACAGTGATGTTTGTTTATTCATTTTCGCGCCATAGTATGAAACTAAAATATTTTTTACCCTCGCGCATTTATGTTGCCTTGATACGCTTTGCACGTATGCCACTTTACACATGTACATATATGGTATAAATAAATATTGTTGTTACGATATATTTTGTTGTATCCCCTGGAAGATTTATCACCATGTACCAATATCTTACAAGCAATCAGAGCGATAATAACCATTCCTACCCTGTGATGTGTAACTAGTACACATTGCTTCTAAAAACTTTAATATCTCTATAAATATAATAAATACTCGGTTCAGATTTTAGGTGTTCCTGCGTAATACATTTACGCATTGAATGAAAAAATAATATTGATAATAATTAGCGCTTATCGGCCACATCAGAGATATTTTGTGAAAATCGGGAATAAATTCACCGATACAATCAAACGTGTGCCATTGTGTGACGTAGGTAACGATACTATCAAACGTGTGACGTAGGTATATTCATTCTAAAACACCGCTATGTGTGAGGTAACGACGCTATTCACGTCTCACTCTCACTCTACTTCGGTATATGGGAACGCAACAAATAGAATCTCAGTTCGTTCGCTTCAGTAGCTTTCGGGCAGCCATTTGAGGTGGTCGCATCGCCCGTTTTATGAACGTCGGCCGATGTTTTTTTCATGTTTTCAGCAGTAAATTTCAATTTTTATCATTTTTGACTTCAGATTTTATTATTTTAGGCGATTGCATATGAATATTCTTATTTTTCCGATTTTAAATCGCTCATTTTTACATGTGTATTGTGTATTGAATACACAGCACCGGAACGCGCGAATTATTTTAGCACTGGAAGGGAAAGGTTAAAGAAGCATGGAAGTAAAACCAGATTGTTGCAAAAAAATAGGTACCAACGCGAATCAAACTCGAGATACTCCGTGTCTTGTGCACTAAGCCACGGAGGTCATTAGTTGCATAGTAAACATAATGTAGTATACAAATAATGCAGTAATAATGCATAATTATTTATTATACTTTCGTAGTATATGTATAATGCAAACCAGCGGGCTTGTTGCTATGTGGTAATTTACTTCAACCAGAAAGAGACCAGTAAAAACAGACTAACAAATAAATAAAAATCTTGGTATCAACGAAAACCGAACTCTTAACCCAAGGGTTTGACGACAGGTGTCTAACTTGACCAAGGATGTCGTCGTAATACATTAAAGAACCCTTTGGGTTTAACAACCTATAGAGTAAGCTTGAAACTCACAGTTCGTCATTGAACGTGTTTGCAATACTACCGCACGTGAAGATGCAACAGCACTTGTACACGTCTATCGCACGCGAGCATTGTCACAAGACGAACTCTTGCCAGACTGAGACCTTTTTATTATATTTTGTGTATCGGGTAACATTGAGAATTGAACTCGAAACCTACGAATGAAAATATAGGATCTTAACAATTAGGACACATAGGTTATCAAAATATATGATACAACTCCTACTTTTACCATAAGACACCCCTTTAACTTTAACCTCAGTAGAATCCAAAAAAAAACATTTATCTTGATTACAAAGCGAGTTTAAGTAGAAAAAAAGTTCTTTATTCAAAGATGCGCCATATAAATAATATATAACATAACCTTAAAACTTTGTAACTTCTCAAAAATGCCAAACTCGTATCTGTGTGGAAAAGACTATATGTTATAAGTAAGTGTGAATCAAGAAAAAAAACAAATGCGTGAGACTCTCGCGTGGTAGAAATGAAACTTCTTAGCTCCTAGGAAAAGTTGATTTTATGCATTGCTTTTGTTCCATTTGTTAACGACTTTTTTTTTAGGTTTAGGAAATGGTTATGTGAAATTTAATTCAAGAAAATCTCTCATAATTAAATAAAAAGTAATGTTTTTTTAATTTTTTATTATAAATAATAATATAATACTCTTATTAATATTAAATTAATATTTTTTAATGTTATTTATATTAATATTTATATGTTATAATTAAATATTAAATTAATTATTTTTTAATAGTTGTTTATTTATTATTATATTATTTTTATTATATTATTAATAATATATTATTAATAATATTATAATTAATTATAATATATGATAATAATAATATAAATAATATTATTATAATAACATATATATTATGATATACATTATTATAATTAAATATGAATTATATATTAAATAAATATTAAAATAATTTAATGTAATATAAAATTAATAAATGTTAAATAAATTAATATAAAAAAACTATACTATATAACAAAAATATTATCATTTTTATTTTTAGTAATTATATACTAATAAATATTAATCTTAATACTAATAGGTATAAAACATTTAATAATATTAATTATTATTAATAATAAATAATTAATAATAATTAATTTTAAATAAAAAATTTAATAATAATAAATAATTATTTATTAATAATAATACCGTTTCACTTTTCGTGACGTTCAGGCCAATTTGTCCTACCGCGCCAATGGAAGTTTCACTTCAAAATATAATAACATACAATAAGTTTTTGTACACATTTTCAAAATTGGTCCAACAATTTCTGTTCAAACTGCGCATGCTCCAATAAAACAGCTCGATATTTGACAACAGGTTGTTGTTGCATTTCTCAGTATACTTTTGCACCATATGTTCTTTATGATCGCCTGGTACTTTTTCAGGATGAATGTAGTTGGTATTAAAAATATTGAAATTTTGTAACGTTAATAAATAAAGTAATTGTATTTTTCATTCCATCATAATTTGCGACCTTTCATTTATTGACTTGTTCAGTAGTGATTTTAGATGTTTTTTTACGTCCATAGTTTTTAAATATTAAAATATTTATTCTACATTCTGACTTAAACATGAATAAATAAAGAATTTATATTTTTAAAGAGTGGCGATGTTTTGGGACTATAATTTTTTTTTCTTAATTTTTGAAAGTACGGAATGCATTTGAGTAGAAATGTATTTTAAACTTTAAAGCATATTAAAGTAACTAATGTGGGTGACACTCAAATGTCGGATGGAAAAGTATGCCGATTAATTGTGCTGATATTTAAAGGAATGTGAACGAATTGGAGTTTGATAAATCTATAGTACGAGAGATTTAAACATGTTAATATTACGGAGTGAGTACATTTATGTTATAAAGTGTCAAATAAATAAGTTGAAAATAAAAAAATATGTTTAAAACTTCGTAAGTGTTTTCAAAAACTGTCCAACAAATTCCGTTTAATTCCGCCTGCTCCAATAAAACCAATAAATATTCAACATAATGTATGGTATGTTTGTATGTATTTATCGACCTAAAACTACACGTATGAAATACTATATCTCGACAACCGATTGGCACTAAATATTTCATTCGTATCTGGCTAGCAAGAAAAGATGGCCGTGGAACAGTTAACATACCGTATGATTATGATATAAAATGCCAAATAAATAAAAACACAAATAAAATAAATAAAAAAATATCAAGACTTTCATAAACATTTTCAAAATTTGTCCTACATTTTCTGTTAAGTCATAATTAGCGCATGCTCCAATAAATCAACTCGATATTCAACAGGTTGTTTGTTTGTAACATTTCTCAGTACCATTTCATATCTTCTGTTATTTATTCTCGCCTGGTATTTATCACACAGTATTATTGACTGCAAAAAAAAAATGTAATTATTAAAGCAATAACGATGTTCTGGACCAACCGAGATTTTTTTAAATGGCATTAATTTGTAATCTAAGAATCTAATTTAATTGAAATAAAACATATATATGTAATAAGCGTTTGATTTTTTAAAGTAATGTATTATTTGAAACTACTGTATAAAACAATGTTAATTAGAAAACATAAATTTAACAAAATTTTTGTTAATACCATAAATATCTGGTGATGTGGTTTTTTTTTTCTTTTTGTGAATTCTATTTCTTTTTTGTAAACGATTTGTAACATTTAATAGTTTACTTATGGTGTTCAATCTTTTTTAATCTTTACCTTCCTGTGCTAAAAAAATCTGCACTTTCCGATGCTGTATATTCAATGCACATCGATACACACGTAAAAATGAGCGATTTAAAATCGTAAAAATAAGAATATCATGGCCAATCGCTTAAATGAATTAAATTTGAAGTCAAAAGTGATAATAATTAAAATTCAATTGCTGAAAACATAAACCAACCTAGGCCGACGTTCACAAAACGGGCGGAGAGACCACCTCAAATGGATGCCTGGATGAATGGATGCGAACTGAGATTCTATTACTTGTGTTCCCATGTACCGAAGTAGAGTGAGAATGAGACGCGATTAGCGTCGCTTCCTTACCCATAGCGTTTTTTTAGAATGAATATACCTACGTCACACACTGGCACACGTTTGATTGTATCGGTGAATTTATTCCCCATTTTCACAAAACATATCTTATGTGGCCGATACGTGCTAATTATTATTCATATTATTTTTTCATTCAATGCGTAAATGTATTACGGAGGAATACCTAAATCTTGAACCCAGTATTTATTATATATATAGAGAAATTAAAGTTTTTACAAGCAATGTGTACTAGTTACACATCACAGGGTAGGAAGGGTTAATCTACCCAAAACGAATGACACACAGTGTTAGCAGAGATTGATAACTAATTACAGAGTTTAATACGTAGTTTTATTTGGGAAATGCTAAGAGAAAGATATGGGAATGAATATGGCGAAACACAAAATTAGTAATACAAAAAGTTTGATACCAAAAGTAAATGAGAATATCTGTGGGCAATGAGTGATAAGAGAAGAAATTATGCTATTTTGTTGGTTTTTTTCTCAGATGGTGGAAGACTAACGAGGAATTTCGAAAGGAATGTAACGATAGAAGACAAAGTCAATAGGGCACTAAAACATTCTTATATTATGTTTTGTAATTTATTTTTATCAAACACTGTTTATTCCACTTTTTTGTGACGATATAACCCTACCGGTTTTAAGGCTTTCACCTCATCTTCAGGGGAACGCAAACAATACTAAATGCTGTTCGAACTGGTACAAATAATGGCTATCCTGGAAGCCTCATTGATTCACTTTTAAAAAACAAAACAAAAAGAAACTTTTAAAAGATTATATATTTAACGACACCTATAAGCATACCTATAAATGGAGCAAAGTCCTATTTATAAAAAAAATATCATATGAAATAACCAAAAATATTCCAAGACAGCTTTTTACACTAATTTTAATCTCCGGAAACTCTTCTTTAATGGGAAAGGCAAAAATGGAATACTTAGCAACAGTAGTGTGTATACACTTTTATGTGCGGACTGTGATAATTTCTACATAGTAAAGACAGGAAGATCTTTTGAAAAGAGATTTCGTGAAAACAAATCCGCCTTAACAAATCCTCTAATTTATTCTAAAATGGCTAATTATTGTCACCGTGAAAATCATACTTTTTCTATCGATGATGCCAAATTCTTAAATATTAGTAGTAACGGAAATAAATTGGACAGATTAGAGGCCCTAGAAATTTCTAAGACAGTACATCGATCCGAACATCTGTTGAACAGTTATTTCCCAAAAATCTCTCCACTCTTGGCCGAAATTGTCCCATGCCTCCCTCACCCCTCGGCCTCCAGCCGTTGAAACGTGTATATCGGAACCAGTTCGAACAGCATTTAGTCATGTTTGTGCTCCCCTGAAGATGAGGTGAAAGCCTTGAAACCGGTAGGGTCATACCGTCACAAAAAAGTGGAATAAACACTGTTTGATAAAAATAAATTACAATGTCTTTAAACCTCCACAACATTAATGCCTTACTATAAACAACTTATTCTAATATTATTTGACAGCTGTGACTTCTTAATATGATAAGATTTGCCAACACTTGATCAAGAAACATTATTTGACCAAACATGCACGTAATTATACAAAAAAAATAAATTAAATAACGTATATATAAAGTTCCATCATTATTTACGGGTGATAGCTTTATACACGACGATATCGATATTAAAATTTTCCTAACACTATGGGGTAAGTAGATTATATTAGTAACGCAAGCTTTTTGGAAATGAAACCTTCGATCGTTTTATGATTCCCTGGTAGATTATGTGGGCGCACACGATCTTACAGTGATGTTTGTTTATTCATTTTCGCCCCATAGTACGAAAATAAAATATTTCTTTACCCTCGCGCATTTATGTTTTCTTCATACGCTTTGCACGTATGCCACTATACACATGTTATAAATATTGTTGTTACGATATATTTTATTGTATCACCTGGCAGATTTATCACCATGTACCAAACTCTTACAAGCAATCAGAGCGATAATAACCATTCCTTCCCTGTGATGTGTAACTAGTACACATAACTTCTAAAAACTTTAATATCTCAATAAATATAATAAATACTCGGTTCAGATTTTAGGTGTTCCTGCGTAATACATTTGCGCATTGAATAAAAAAATAATATTTATAATACAATAATTAGCGCCTATCGGCCACATCAGAGATATTTTGTGAAAATCAGGAATAAATTCACCGATACAATCAAACGTGTGGCAGTGTGTGACGTAGGCATATTCATTCTAAAAAAGCGCTATGGGTGAGGAAACGACGCTATTCACGTCTCACTCTCACTCTACTTCGGTATATGGGAACGCAACAAATAGAATCTCAGTTCGTTCGCTTCAGTAGCTTTCGGGCAGCCATTTGAGGTGGTCGCATCGCCCGTTTTATGAACGTCGGCCGATGTTTTTTTCATGTTTTCAGCAGTAAATTTCAATTTTTATCATTTTTGACTTCAGATTTTATTATTTTAGGCGATTGCATATGAATATTCTTATTTTTCCGATTTTAAATCGCTCATTTTTACATGTGTATTGTGTATTGAATACACAGCACCGGAACGCGCGAATTATTTTAGCACAGGAAGGGAAAGGTTAAAGTACCAACGCGAATCAAACTCGAGATACTCCGTGTCTTGTGCACTAAGCCACGGAGATCATTAGTTGCATAGTAAACATAATGTAGTATACAAATAATGCAGTAATAATGCATATTTATTTATTATACTTTCGTAGTATATGTATAATGCAAACCAGCGGGCTTGTTGCTATGTGGTAATTTACTTCAACCAGAAAGAGACCAGTAAAAACAGACTAACAAATAAATAAAAATCTTGGTATCAACGAAAACCGAACTCTTAACCCAAGGGTTTGACGACAGGTGTCTAACTTGACCAAGGATGTCGTCGTAATACATTAAAGAACCCTTTGGGTTTAACAACCTATAGAGTAAGCTTGAAACTCACAGTTCGTCATTGAACGTGTTTGCAATACTACCGCACGTGAAGATGCAACAGCACTTGTACACGTCTATCGCACGCGAGCATTGTCACAAGACGAACTCTTGCCAGACTGAGACCTTTTTATTATATTTTGTGTATCGGGTAACATTGAGAATTGAACTCGAAACCTACGAATGAAAATATAGGATCTTAACAATTAGGACACATAGGTTATCAAAATATATGATACAACTCCTACTTTTACCATAAGACACCCCTTTAACTTTAACCTCAGTAGAATCCAAAAAAAAACATTTATCTTGATTACAAAGCGAGTTTAAGTAGAAAAAAAGTTCTTTATTCAAAGATGCGCCATATAAATAATATATAACATAACCTTAAAACTTTGTAACTTCTCAAAAATGCCAAACTCGTATCTGTGTGGAAAAGACTATATGTTATAAGTAAGTGTGAATCAAGAAAAAAAACAAATGCGTAAGACTCTCGCGCGGTAGAAATGAAACTTCTTAGCTCCTAGAAAAAGTTGATTTTATGCATTGCTTTTGTTCCATTTGCTAACGACTTTTTTTTTAGGTTTAGGAAATGGTTATGTGAAATTTAATTCAAGAAAATCTCTCATAATTAAATAAAAAGTAATGTTTTTTTAATTTTTTATTATAAATAATAATATAATACACTTAATAATATTAAATTAATATTTTTTAATGTTATTTATATTAATATTTATATGTTATAATTAAATATTAAATTAATTATTTTTAAATAGTTGTTTATTTATTATTATATTATTTTTATTATATTATTTATAATATATTATTAATAATATTATAATTAATTATAATATGTGATAATAATAATATAAATAATATTATTATAATAACATATATATTATGATATACATTATTATAATTAAATATGAATTATATATTAAATAAATATTAAAATAATTTAATGTAATATAAAATTAATAAATGTTAAATAAATTAATATAAAAAAACTATACTATATAACAAAAAATATTATCATTTTTATTTTTAGTAATTATATACTAATAAATATTAATCTTAATACTAATAGGTATAAAATATTTAATAATATTAATTATTATTAATAATAAATAATTAATGATAATTAATTTTAAATAAAAAATTTAATAATAATAAATAATTATTTATTAATAATAATACCGTTTCACTTTTCGTGACGTTCAGGCCAATTTGTCCTAACGCGCCAATGGAAGTTTCACTTCAAAATATAATAACATACAATAAGTTTTTGTACACATTTTCAAAATTGGTCCAACAATTTCTGTTCAAACTGCGCATGCTCCAATACAACAGCTCGATATTTGACAACAGGTTGTTGTTGCATTTCTCAGTATACTTTTGCACCATATGTTCTTTATGATCGCCTGGTACTTTTTCAGGATGAATGTAGTTGGTATTAAAAATATTGAAATTTTGTAACGTTAATAAATAAAGTAATTGTATTTTTCATTCCATCATAATTTGCGACCTTTCATTTATTGACTTGTTCAGTAGTGATTTTAGATGTTTTTTTACGTCCATAGTTTTTAAATATTAAAATATTTATTCTACATTCTGACTTAAACATGAATAAATAAAGAATTTATATTTTTAAAGAGTGGCGATGTTTTGGGACTATAATTTTTTTTTCTTAATTTTTGAAAGTACGGAATGCATTTGAGTAGAAATGTATTTTAAACTTTAAAGCATATTAAAGTAACTAATGAGGGTGACACTCAAATGTCGGATGGAAAAGTATGCCGATTAATTGTGCTGATATTTAAGGGAATGTGAACGAATTGGAGTTTGATAAATCTATAGTACGAGAGATTTAAACATGTTAATATTACGGAGTGAGTACATTTATGTTATAAAGTGTCAAATAAATAAGTTGAAAATAAAAAAATATGTTTAAAACTTCGTAAGTGTTTTCAAAAACTGTCCAACAAATTCCGTTTAATTCCGCCTGCTCCAATAAAACCAATAAATATTCAACATAATGTATGGTATGTTTGTATGTATTTATCGACCTAAAACTACACGTATGAAATACTATATCTCGACAACCGATTGGCACTAAATATTTCATTCGTTTCTGGCTAGCAAGAAAAGATGGCCGTGGAACAGTTAACATACCGTATGATTATGATATAAAATGCCAAATAAATAAAAACACAAATAAAATAAATAAAAAAATATCAAGACTTTCATAAACATTTTCAAAATTGGTCCTACATTTTTCTGTTAAGTCATAATTAGCGCATGCTCCAATAAATCAACTCGATATTCAACAGGTTGTTTGTTTGTAACATTTCTCAGTACCATTTGATATCTTCTGTTATTTATTCTCGCCTGGTATTTATCACACAGTATTATTGACTGCAAACAAAAAAAATGTATTTTTAAAGCAATAACGATGTTCTGGACCAACAGAGATTTTTTTAAATGGCAATAATTTGTAATCTAAGAATCAAATTTAATTGAAATAAAAAATATATAATAAGCGTTTGATTTTTTTAAAGTATATATTATTTGAAAATACAGTAACAAAAGTGTTAATTAGAAAACATAAATTTAACAAAAATTATGTTAATACCGTTAATATCTGGTGGTGTGGTTTTTTTTCTATTTGTGAATTCTATTTCTTTTTTTGTAAACGATTTGTAACATTTAATAGTTTACTTATGGTGTTCAATCTTTTTTAATCTTTACCTTCCTGTGCTAAAAAAATCCGCGCTTTCCGGTGCTGTGTGTTCAATGCACATCGATACACACGTAAAAATGAGCGATTTAAAATCGTAAAAATAAGAATATAATGGCCAATCGCTTAAATGAATTAAATTTGAAGTCAAAAGTGATAATAATTAAAATTCAATTGCTGAAAACATAAACCAACCTAGGCCGACGTTCACAAAACGGGCGGAGAGACCACCTCAAATGGATGCCTGGATGAATGGATGCGAACTGAGATTCTATTACTTGTGTTCCCATGTACCGAAGTAGAGTGAGAATGAGACGCGATTAGCGTCGCTTCCTTACCCATAGCGTTTTTTTAGAATGAATATACCTACGTCACACACTGGCACACGTTTGATTGTATCGGTGAATTTATTCCCCATTTTCACAAAACATCTCTTATGTGGCCGATACGTGCTAATTATTATTCATATTATTTTTTCATTCAATGCGTAAATGTATTACGGAGGAATACCTAAATCTTGAACCCAGTATTTATAATATATATAGAGAGAAATTAAAGTTTTTACAAGCAATGTGTACTAGTTACACATCACAGGGTAGGAAGGGTTAATCTACCCAAAACGAATGACACACAGTGTTAGCAGAGATTGATAACTAATTACAGAGTTTAATACGTAGTTTTATTTGGGAAATGCTAAGAGAAAGATATGGGAATGAATATGGCGAAACACAAAATTAGTAATACAAAAAGTTTGATACCAAAAGTAAATGAGAATATCTGTGGGCAATGAGTGATAAGAGAAGAAATTATGCTATTTTGTTGGTTTTTTTCTCAGATGGTGGAAGACTAACGAGGAATTTCGAAAGGAATGTAACGATAGAAGACAAAGTCAATAGGGCACTAAAACATTCTAATATTATGTTTTGTAATTTATTTTTATCAAACACTGTTTATTCCACTTTTTTGTGACGATATAACCCTACCGGTTTTAAGGCTTTCACCTCATCTTCAGGGGAACGCAAACAATACTAAATGCTGTTCGAACTGGTACAAATAATGGCTATCCTGGAAGCCTCATTGATTCACTTTTAAAAAACAAAACAAAAAAGAAACTTATAAAAGATTATATATTTAACGACACCTATAAGCATACCTATAAATGGAGCAAAGTCCTATTTATAAAAAAAATATCATATGAAATAACCAAAAATATTCCAAGACAGCTTTTTACACTAATTTTAATCTCCGGAAACTCTTCTTTAATGGGAAAGGCAAAAATGGAATACTTAGCAACAGTGGTGTGTATAAACTTTTATGGGCTGACTGTGATAATTTCTACATAGGAAAGACAGGAAGATCTTTTGAAAAGACATTTCGTGAACACAAATCCGCCTTAACAAATCCTCTAATTTATTCTAAAATGGTTAATCATTGTCACCGTGAAAACCATACTTTTTCTATCGATGATGCCAAATTCTTACATATCAGTAGTTACGGAAATAAATTGGACAAATTAGAGGTCCTAGAAATTTCTAAGTCAGTACACCGATCCGAAGATCTGTTGGACAGTTATTTCCCAAAAATCTCTCCACTCTTGGCCGAAATTGTCCCATGCCTCCCTCACCCCTTGGCCTCCAGCCGTTGAAGCGTGTATATCGGAACCAGTTCGAACAGCATTTAGTAATGTTTGTGCTGCCCTGAAGATGAGGTGAAAGCCTTGAAACCGGTAGGGTCATACCGTCACAAAAAAGTGGAATAAACACTGTTTGATAAAAATAAATTACAATGTCTTTAAACCTCCACAACATTAATGCCTTACTATAAACAACTTATTCTAATATTATTTGACAGCTGTGACTTATTAATATCATAAGATTTGCCAACACTTGATCAAGAAACATTATTTGACAAAACATGCACGCAATTATACAAAAAAAAAAAATTAAATAACGTATATATAAAGTTCCATCATTATTTACGGGTGATAGCTTTATACACGACGATATCGATATGAAAATTTTCCTAACACTATGGGTTAAGTAGATTATATTAGTAACGCAAGCTTTTTGGAAATGAAACCTTCGATCGTTTTATGATTCCCTGGTAGATTATGTGGGCGCACACGATCTTACAGTGATGTTTGTTTATTCATTTTCGCCCCATAGTACGAAAATAAAATATTTCTTTACCCTCGCGCATTTATGTTGTCTTCATACGCTTTGCACGTATGCCACTATACACATGTACATATGTTATAAATATTGTTGTTACGATATATTTTGTTGTAACCCCTGGCAGATTTATCACCATGTACCAAACTCTTACAAGCAATCAGAGCGATAATAACCATTCCTACCCTGTGATGTGTAACTAGTACACATTGCTTCTAAAAACTTTAATATCTCTATAAATATAATAAATACTCGGTTCAGATTTAAGGTGTTCCTGCGTAATACATTTGCGCATTGAATAAAAAAATAATATTTATAATACAATAATTAGCGCCTATCGGCCACATCAGAGATATTTTGTGAAAATCAGGAATAAATTCACCGATACAATCAAACGTGTGGCAGTGTGTGACGTAGGCATATTCATTCTAAAAAAGCGCTATGGGTGAGGAAACGATGCTATTCACGTCTCACTTTCACTCTACTTCGGTATATGGGAACGCAACAAATAGAATCTCAGTTCGCTCGCTTCTCTCGCTTCAGTAGCTTTCGGGCAGCCATTTGAGGTGGTCGCATCGCCCGTTTTGTGAACGTCGGCCGATGTTTTTTTCATGTTTTCAGCGATAAATTTCAATTTGTATCATTTTTGACTTCAGATTTAATTATTTTAGGCGATTGGCTATGAATATTCTTATTTTTCCGATTTTAAATCGCTCATTTTTACATGTGTATTGTGTATTGAATACACAGCACCGGAATGCGCGAATTACTTTAGCACAGGAAGGGAAGAGTTAACCCTTCCTTCCCTGTGATGTGTAACAAGTACACATTGCTTCTAAAAACTTAAATATCTCTATAAATATACTAAATACTGGGTTTAGATTTTAGGTATCCCTCCGTAATACATTTACGCATTGAATGAAAAAATAATATTAAAAATAATTAGCGCGTATAGGCCACATCAAAGATATTTTGTGAATTCGGAAATAAATTCACCAATACAATCAAACGTATGTGACGTAGGTATATTCATTCTAAAAAAACCGCTACGGGTGAGGTAACGACGCTCTTCACGTTTCACTCTCACTCTTCTTTGGTATATGGGAACACAAGAAATAGAATCTTAGTTCTCTCGCTTCAGTAGCTTTCGGGCAGCCATTTGAGGTGGTCGCATCGCCCGTTTTGTGAACGTCTGCCGATGTTTTTTTTCATGTTTTCAGCAATTAAATTTCAATTATTATCACTTTTGACTTCAGATTTTATTATTTTAGTTTTAAATTTTATTAATTTAAGTGATTAGCTATGAATATTCTTATATTTCTGATTTTAAATCGCTCATTTTTACATGTGTATTGAATACCAGCACCGGAACGCGCGAATTATTTTAGCACAGGAAGGCAAAAGTTAAAAAAATAAGGAAGTAAATCCAGATTGATGCGTAAAAATTGACGAACTCGAGATACTCGGTGTCTCGTCAACTAAGCCACGGAGGTCATTAATTGCATAGTAAACATAATGTGGTACACAAAGAATGCAGTAAAACTGCATAATTATTTATTATACTTTCGTAGTATATGGATAATGCAAACCAGCGGGTTTATTGCTATGTGGTTATTTATTTCAACCAGAAAGAGACCAGTAAAAACAGACTAACAAATAAATAAAAATCTCGGTATCAACGAAAACCGAACTCTCAACCCCGCCAAGGGAAGTTTCACTTCAATATATAATAACATACAATAATTGTTTGTACACATTTTCAAAATTGGTCCAACAATTTCTGTTCAAACTGCGCATGCTTTAATAAAACAACTCGATATTCGACAACAGGTTGTTGTTGCATTTCTCAGTATACTTTTGCACCATGTGTTCTTTATGATCGCCTGGTACTTTTTCAGGATGAATCTAGTTGCTTGCAAAATATATTAAAAATATTGAAACTTTGTAACGTTAAATAATAAAGTTATTGTTTTTTTCATTCCATCATGTCACAATTTGGAACCTTTCATTTATTGACTTGTTCAGTTGTGATTTTAGACGTTTTTTTTTACCTCTATAGTTTTTCAATATTGAAATATTTCTTATACATTCTGACTTAATCTTGAATAAATAAACAATTTATATTTTTTTAAGAGTGACGATGTTTTTGGACCGTCGATTATTTTTTTTCTTAATTTTTAAAAGTACGGAATGCATTTTAGTAGAAATGTATTTTAAACTTTAAACCATATTGAAGTAACTAATGTGGTCAATATAGGTGACACTCAAATGTCGGATGGAAAATTATGCCGATTGATTGTGCTGATATTTAGGGGAAGGTGTGAATCAATTGGAGTTTGATAAATCTATAGTACGAGAGATTTAAAGATGTTAATATTACGGAGTGAGTATACATTTATGTTATAAAGTGTCAAATAAATAAGTTGAAAATAAAGAAATATGTTTAAAACTTCGTAAGTGTTTTCAAAAACTGTCCAACAAATTCAATTTAATTCCGCCTGATCAAATAAAACAACTTAATATTCAACATAATGTATGGTATGTATCATACATACATATATGTACTCGTATGTATTTAACGATCTAAAACTACACGTATGAAATACTATATCTCGACAACCGATTGGCACTAAATATTTCATTCGTATCTGGCTAGCAAGAAAAGATGGCCGTGGAACAGTTAACATACCGTATGATTATGATATAAAATGCCAAATAAATAAAAACACAAATAAAATAAATAAAAAAATATCAAGACTTTCATAAACATTTTCAAAATTTGTCCTACATTTTCTGTTAAGTCATAATTAGCGCATGCTCCAATAAATCAACTCGATATTCAACAGGTTGTTTGTTTGTTTGTAACATTTCTCAGTACCATTTGATATCTTCTGTTATTTATTCTCGCCTGGTATTTATCACACAGTATTATTGACTGCAAACAAAAAAAATGTATTTTTAAAGCAATAACGATGTTCTGGACCAACAGAGATTTTTTTAAATGGCAATAATTTGTAATCTAAGAATCAAATTTAATTGAAATAAAAAATATATAATAAGCGTTTGATTTTTTTAAAGTATATATTATTTGAAAATACAGTAACAAAAGTGTTAATTAGAAAACATAAATTTAACAAAAATTATGTTAATACCGTTAATATCTGGTGGTGTGGTTTTTTTTCTATTTGTGAATTCTATTTCTTTTTTTGTAAACGATTTGTAACATTTAATAGTTTACTTATGGTGTTCAATCTTTTTTGATCTTTCCCTTCCTGTGCTAAAAAAATCCGCACTTTCCGATGCTGTATATTCAATGCACATCGATACACACGTAAAAATGAGCGATTTAAAATCGTAAAAATAAGAATATCATGGCCAATCGCTTAAATGAATTAAATTTGAAGTCAAAAGTGATAATAATTAAAATTCAATTGCTGAAAACATGAAAAAAACATCGGCCGACGTTCACAAAACGGGCGAAGAGACCACCTCAAATGGATGCCTGGATGAATGGATGCGAACTGAGATTCTATTACTTGTGTTCCCATGTACCGAAGTAGAGTGAGAATGAGACGCGATTAGCGTCGCTTCCTTACCCATAACGGTTTTTTTAGAATGAATATACCTACGTCACACACTAGCACACGTTTGATTGTATCGGTGAGTTTATTCCCGATTTTTACAAAACATCTCTGATGTGGCAAATAAGTGCCTGATGTGTTGAGTAATATGAATAAGCAGTCTGTGGTGGTTTGGACACGTGGAATTAATGCATAAAGACAAATAAATCTTATATACAAAGCAAATGTGAGTCAGGTGAATGATATTTTTAAATGGTCTGTCCTTTCTATCTACCCAGCCGGATTCTGTGTGATGGTATGTATAAGTAAAAAGCCATATATGTGGTTGTTTGTCAAAATCTAATAGTCTAATTATTTTTTTGTGCAACGTTTTTTTTTAGTAAAATATAACCTGACCGATTTAGTACCACGTGGAAATCTCTTACAACCAATCAGAAAGATGTTTAAGAGACTTAAATGGAAAATAGACGAACTCTTTTTTATACACAGTGTTAAGTTGAAAGGTGGGCGTGGTTGAGGAAGAGCAGAGAAAATATGGATTGATTAAATTAATGATATTATGAAACAAGGATATAAAAGAAGTCACAGGAATTGTAGGAGTGGTACGAGAAGGTATTTGGTTTTAAAATAGGCGATCTATGTGTGGTCGAGATATGAAAGTTAGACACACTGTTTTCTCTGCCTTCCCTGACAGGGAAACGTCTCGATCGTTTGTATAATGTATTTAACATACCATTTAAATTTGCAATCCCTTAACTATCAACTGGCGCAAATTACGTGCAAGTTATTCTTAATTGGTTTTGTTGGAAGGGATGGTCGTAGGACAATTCATTTATCGTTGTGTTAGCTAAGTAAATTTTATAAAACCACATAAAAATATTAAAGTTTACGTATGCATTTTTCTACAATAATTTGGTCAACCATATGGAGCATGCGCGATTTGAATGTCAGTTTAAATGGCGCATACTCTTATCAAACAACTGGATATTCAACGCGTTGTTGCAAATGTCAGTATCCTTTTGCGCCTTCTGTCACTTATGATCGCCTGATACTTTTCTATGAACAATGTAGTATGAGGTAAGTTAAATTGTATGCAATTGTAGGAAAAAATTGATACGCCCATATTAAATTATGCTTCAAAGGTTTGTATATTTTCAATTATTTTAACGTATTGAGTCCATTTTGGTATTAACTTTTTCAACAATTTTTGAAGTATTTTGCATCAATTTTGAAGTATTTTGCATCTATTTTTGAAGTATTTTGCATCTATTTTTGAAGTATTTTGCATCTATAAAGATATTGAAATGTTACTCATACTGATGATATCAAACTTTATATGAAAAAGAATGTTCGGATGATTGCCCATCTTTGTGGGTTTGTGGGCATATGTTCACGTATATGTTTATGGATTTCGTGGGGATGGATAGTCATTTGAATGATTTATGCGACCATGTAACTTGTTTCATTTACTTTTGTCTGATTAGTCGGAAGAGATTGCCGCCTGGCAATTAGCCTGCCAGACTGTATTTGCAATAAAAGTGTTAAGTAAATAGGTGTTGAGCTCCAGCAAAATGGAGTGATCAGGTAAAATGATTGACTGGTTTTTTTAGAGAATTATTTAATAAGGGATAAACGTAAACATAAGATTTGTGTGTTAATAAAATGTAAAAGATCACTCTGAGATGGGTTGGGCGTATAGAACGAATGAATTAACTAAGACTAACAAAAAATATACAGTGGAAATGTAAGCAGAACCTATGGTAGAGGAATACATTAAAAGTATCGAATCTAAAAATTCGTGAAATCGATTAGAAAGTTTATAGATGTAACGGTGTCGAAATATGTATTTGTAATATGAAGTATGACAATCTTTCGTCTCTGTCTACCCCGACAGAGAAACAACGTGATGGTATATATGTATGTTTATAAAGTAGGCTAAAAAACAAAACCTCTCAAATAAACAACGGGTACAAAATGTGCAAATCTTTTCTTATTGGTTGGAAGACATTGCGGAAGAGTAATAAACGTACCTGCTGAAAATGTATGCAATGAAGTACCAAATGAAAAAAATCGTAGTAAGTTTATACGTTCTTGTATACATTTTCAAAAATGGCGCGACAATATTTGTTTAAATGGTGCATTCTCCTATAAAACTGCGCATGCTCCATTTAAGGTGACAGTTCGTTGCATTTCTCGAAACCGTTGAACACCTTCTGACATTTATTACCGCCTGGTATTTTTTCAGGAAAATAGGAATTGAGGTTATCGTTAAAATGGTTACAAAAAATTCTGCAAAATCGCAGTTTTTGATAGTGCATCAATCTACATTACACTCTCTCTCCGTGGTTGCAGTCCTAAGACTAGTTTGCAGCAATTTCAACTCTTCTCCTCCATTCCCCCCTGTCCTGTGCGGCTCTTTTTAAATCTGTATATGTTGAGCAGCGCACGTCCACCAACAGGTCCTCCAGGTACTCTCGGCGTGGGCGTCCCCTAGAGTTTGTCCCCTCGGTCATACCCTCCATTATGGCATGCAAGAGGCCCTCTTGTCGTATTATATGACCGATCCATCTTGCACGCCTTTCGGACAGGATCCTGAGCAGGTGCCTTCCTCCTTCGATTCGTTGGAGAACCTCACATTACACATATTATTATTATTCCATCTTATTTGATATCTGGGATGGGTTAATATACATTAAATTAAATCGCACTTCAAACTATAGTTGGCTGCTCGTAAAATAATTTTAGCCCCCCTTATTTATTATAAAAGTTAAATTAACTCTTTAAGTGCCGTAAGGTATTAGTATGGCTGATCCCGGAGGGCCGTGAATTTTTTAACAAAAATAATAACCTAATAAAATTATCTTCTTTGTATATGTATTCAAAGGATATTACGAAGACTTGTAAGACCAAATATGTATAATATGTGTCGGTTGTGCCACCGTTCACTCAGAAAAACACAACTAAAAATTTAACAAAACGTCAGGGTTGTCACAGCTTATCACAGAAAATACAGAAACGTGCATTAATAAAATATTTGATAGAATTAAAAGAATATGTAACACGGAATGCATGGAAAGTAAATAATGTAACTATAAAATCATTTCAACGGTTAAATAAGTAAAACGCAAAACTGACAACCCTGTATTAGAGACACATGTCAACTGTCATGCGAAGCTTTTAGGTAAATCTCTGTAAACTCGATAATATCTGTAAACTGTAATATTGTAGTATTTATTCATCATCTCAATAGATGTCTCTATATGTTCCATATTTTAGATAATTCGAATGAGTACTAGACATCGGCTAGAAACAGGCATAAAGTTGAGCGATTTAACTCGCTAATTTTGTATGGCTGGCTCCACGGGCATGGCAACAGAGAGCGAGTTAACTCGCTTAAGGCACCTAACCGGTTAAACGTAGACATGGAAAAAAATATGAAATTACTAAGTTTATTATAACTACGAGTAGATGGTAAAAAAAATTATGTACGAGTTTTTTAGAATAGGTTATAAAACTATACGAAATTAATACTATTCGTGTTTTACAACCAGCTTTGATGTACGTGGGTAAAACGTGAAAGTAGAAAAATAACTGAAAGGAGACGAAGGATGTGTGTCGAGATAGAAAAATGATGAAAAATTTAAAATGTTTGTATTGCAGTCAATATCTATGATATTTGGCAACCCTTTAACAATAACTTTAACCCCTATTTTTCCTAAAAAATACTCGAAAATCATAAATTTTAGAAGGAGATTAATGGTGTCGAGAAACGCAACAACCTGTGACGTTAATAACTATTTTATTGGAGTAAACGCAATTTATTCAGAAATCATTGAACCAATTATAAAAATGTACTGGATAAACGAAAACAACTTTCTGTTAACTATTTATTTACACTTCATTTTATAAATAAAGCGTCGACAGATAAATTTCCCAAAGACTAGGCAAGCAGTCAAAAAAGAGTTACATTTTGTGTCGATTGCTCGTTAAGGTAAAACTTTTTTTAGGTTATGTTATACATATATTATGTATAACGTTGTAGGTCGTAACCGTCTAGGGATAGAGAAGAGAGAGAGCACCTGTTTTGACTTCTCTGTTTTGAAATACAAATTTCCCGTATTTTTCATCCATTCACGTTCTCACACAATCCTATAGTTTCTCTTACTTTCTAAATTTCCTCAACACCTTTACCTTAACATTTCCCTTACTGTGCTAAAAAAACCCGCCCGTTCCGGTGATGTGTATTCAATGCACATCAAAACACATGTAAAAATGAGCGATTTAAAATCGGAAAAATATGAATATTCATTGCAAATTGCTTAAATTTGAAGTCAAAATTGATAATCATTTTAATTTAATTACTGAAAACTTGAAAAAAAACATCGGCTGACGTTCACAAAACGGGCAAAGCGACCACCTCTACTGAAAGCCGCCGACCTACTAAACGAGAGAAGCGAGTGAAATGAGAATTTATTTATTGCGTTACCATATAACAAAGTAGAGTGAGAGTGAGACGTGAATAGCGTCACTTCCTCACCCATAGCAGTTTTTTTTAGAATGAATACACCTACGTCACACACTGGCACACGTTTGATTGTATTGGTGAATTTATTCTCGATTTTCACAAAATGTCTCTGATGTGGCCGATATGTGCTAATTAATATAAATATTATTTTTTCATTCATTGCGTAAATGTATTACGGAGGAATACCTAAAAACTGAACCCAGCATTTATTATATTTATAGAGCTATTAAAGTTTTTAGAAGAAACGTGTACTAGTTACACATCACAGGACAGGAAAGGTTAACTGCACATTCATCCCCGACCACTTCATTCCATATTCTGCCACACAGTGTCATTCCATGCATTTCTTTCGGCGCACAAATTTCTACAGCATTAATTCGTTTTTTAGCATTTTTCAAAGACCATGTTTCACTGTCATACATTAATTTTTGTACTAAAATACTGATATGGACCATTTTTTTTATCATATTTCGATACCTCCGAGATTGAGAGCATATATGTTTTTGTATTATTATTTTGATACTGTCCAATTTCAATATATGCCTCATTGACTTTCTTTCCTATCGCTACACGTCGTTCAAATAACGATTTTTATTGGTAAAAATATTATACTAAATTTTTAGCACTTTGTTGATAAAAAAAACAATATGTACTTTATAATTTTTTTAAAAAGTGTGAGCTGGTGCATATTTTAGGTAAAATGGTTCATTGATTTTGAACGAAAGACATTTGAATAACATCAGTTACCAGAATACCATAATTTCAACATTTAAAAAAGTATATAATAGATGCAAAAAAAAAAACAAAAAATCGTACAATATAATAAATAGCCAAAAGATCTCAGAATGTAAAAAAATAGTTGTTGGCATTTTACTTACTGCATGCAATAAATTTCTTGGCATTTTACTTACTGCATGCAATTGTTCCTGAAAAAATACCAGGAGATCATAAATGAAAGAAAACACAAAATTAGAAATGCAACAACCTGTTGAATATTGCGTTGTTGAATTGGAGCATGCGCAATTTAAACTAAAGTTTAAACTGCGCATGCTCCATATTATTGTACGACCAATTTTGAAAATGTATACGTAAACTTCAAAATTTTTCAGATTTTTTTATTAATTTCTTTGGTAATTTAAACAAAAATTGTGGGACTGATTATGAAAATATGTACGACATCATCATAGTATAAATAGGCCAACACCCATACGATGGTTGTCGTCAAAGAAAGAATACGAGAATTGAATTTTGGATACGAGAGAGCGAGAGAGGAATACTTGGATTCTCTGCGAAAGTAATTCGAAATTTGAATCTCAGTGGGTCCGTGATACTGAACGAATTTAAATACCTAGCTAACAATTTTTGAACCGGTGTAAAAGGGGACGATGTATAAATGATGTACTCGTATATAAACTAATTTTACATTTATGAATATATATTTTCATAAATGTAGAATTTGTTTTACTTCCGTGAATATTTCACGGGTTGCAACTAGTCATAGTTTAAATAGGCCAAAACCCATACGATGGTTGTCGTCGAAGAAAGAATACGAGAATTGAATTTTTAATACAAGAGAGCGAGAGAGGAATATTTGGATTCTCTGCGAAAATAATTCGACATTTGAATCTCTGTGGGTCCGTGATACGGAACGAATTTTAAATACCTAGCTAACAATTTTTGAATCGGTGTAAAAGGGGACGATGTATGAATGATATACTCGTATATAAACAAATTTTACATTTATGAATATATATTTTCATAAATGTAGAATTTGTTTTACTTCCGTGAATATTTCACGGGTTACAACTAGTTTATCTAACTTGTTAAAAAAAAACGCAGATTTATTTTGAACAAGTTAGATAAATACTCGTATCAAAAAAGACCCAAAATGGTTAAATAACATGAGAAAAGTTGTGTATTCCGAGTTGTTTCTTAAATTTTTCGTATTTTAACCTCAAACTATTATAATGAAATGTTCCTGCACAATACCAGGCGATCATAAATAACAAATGGTGTTAAGAGGTGCAGAGAAATGCAACAACCTGTTGAATATAAAATTGTATTATTGGAGCATGCGCAATTTGAACATTATATATTTTGTACCAATTTTGAAAATGTTAACAAAAACTTTAAAATTCCGGTGTGTTTGTTTACTATAGTACTTCATATCATAAATGTAAAAAACGGTGGCTTAATCACCTAACGGTAATCTCTTCCAATATCCCTAAAATAGCGACACATTTTATACCAATTGTTCGTTGAGAGGTTACAAATATGTTCGGCTATGTTAAATTCATATATGCATCACACAACTCAAACCAAACAGAATAGATTTTTTTGTTAATCGTTCGTTAATTATTTTTTCTACAAGATTGAAAAATCTTCATGTTCAATTCTTCATCTGAAGCACTTTATCTTTTTTCAATACATATTATTTCCCAATATTTTTCTTACATATTATATCATATACTGTCTGTCCACCATTCGGTACCTACACTTAGAAATAATAATTTTTGGCCAGGTCCACGTTTCGTTTTTATCTTCTTCCTAGTGTCATGTCAGGTCCCCTCAACGTTGACTACACCTGAGAGTAGGCATCTTTGTCCCCGGCAGCCCGAAAAAGATCCCCAATGCTCCTTATACCAGTCCAATTACGTATATTGCGGAGCCAAGTAATTTGTCTCCTTTAATGTTTAATGTTTCCAGTCTTGTTTTCACTCATGGCTTCCTTAACATATGTATGATTGGAATAGTTTGATATATGCCAATAAACCAGCATGTTTGTACTAAATACGACAACATTTTTATACAATATAAGATCAAAGATAGGGTACTTCATTAGTTTGTCTACAAATGCATTGTATTCTTCTTCTCAGTGTCATGTCAGGTCCCCCCAACGTTGAATATCACTTGAGAGTAGACATCTTTGTCCCCGGCAGCCCGAAAAAGATCCCAACGCCCCTTATGCCAGTCCAATCACGTATATTGCGGAGCCAGGACATTTGTCTCCTGCCAACACCTCTTCGACTCTATTTTGCATTGGATGATCAGGTACAGTTTTTGTACTTTGCTCCTCCAAGTACATAGACCCAAATAGGACACTTTTCGGATTTTAATATTAGTCAGCAACTCTCCATCAACTTTGGCTCTTTGAAGAATCCTCGTGTTGCTGACCATATCCGTCCAGGGTATCCGTAGCATTCTCCGGTGTATCCACATTTCGAATGCTTCCAGTCGGTTCATACTACCAACTTTGAGGGTCCATGATTCCACTCCATGTAACACCAACACTGACCAAACGTAACATTTGACTAACCGTTGTCGAAGTTTCAAGATTAGATTATGATCGCAAAATACGCTTCTCGTTTTATTAAAAGCTGCACTATATTTTTATCTATAAATTAATGGTTGATGTAAAGAAGGCACTAAGTACCAAAAAAACTAAGTATGCACTTTCGTTCTATATGCCATATAGAATGAAACTTCATACTTAGTTTTTTTTTATACTTAGTGCCTATTTTACTTCAACCATTCATTTATAGATAAAAATCTCATGCAGCTTTTCATAAAATCATTATGAAACAAGTTTTTTCGGAGTGAATTTAATACAATCCCAGTTAGTAAATACATTCGAATGTTAATATTTGTCTCTTTGACTCTTGAAAAACTGCGAATTTCAAGGAATCTCAACCATTTAACTATAACCTCAACCCCTATTTTCCTGAAAAAAAAATACCAGGCTATAATAAATGTAAGAGGGTGATAAAGGGTATGGAGAATTGCCACGACCTGTTGCATCAATTGGAGCATGTGCAGTTCTATTGGAGTATCATGTGCATTTCAATTCGAATTGTACAGCTTTCAATATTAGAGCATGCGCAACTTGAACGAAAATGTTGTTGCATTTCTCAGCACCCTTTTGTACTTCCTTGTATCTATGATCGCCTGGTGCTTTTTCAGGAATAATGTAGTTTGAAGTAAGTTAAATTGCAAGAAATTCTTGAACAAATAAATTGTAAATCACAAAGACCTTTCTTTTCCTCTGGGTATACCATATATATTATTTCTATTGGTTTTCATTTATAATCGTACACAAAAAAATCGATGTTTTTGTGTATCTAATATTTTGATAAAAATTGTTTATTGCGTTTGAATAATACGTTTTAAGTTTTAAACAATATTGAAGGAAATACAGATGTCAATATGGGTGGCATAAATATATATGTGAAATGGGAATATATGCGAATCGATGTGTGCTGATGAGATGTTAGTGTCAACAGAGAATGAATGAATGATTTCAAGTACCAAATAAATAAATAAAAACTAAACAATATTGGTTTTGGTTAACATTTCAAAATTGGTCCAACAATTCCTGTTTAAATTGCGCATGCTCCATCGATATATTCAACAGGCTGTTGCATTTCTCACTACCCTTTAGTACCTTCTGTTATTTATGATCGCCTGGTATTTTTGAACCACAGTGTAGTTCGAGGTAAGTTGAATGCAAGAATTCTTGAAAAAAATAATTATTCACAGCATTCACGATTTTCCTTATTATACTCGTATATATACAGGCTGTCTCGTAACTCGACGTCAAGCCGGAAGCGAGGAATAGGCTAGCTTATAACAGTTCAGAGTTTAAAAAAATCTTGCAAAAGCCTTATACTTTTCGAGTTATAGGCATTTCTTTGAAAATTGTGAAAGTCGCTACCCTGCGCCAAATGTTTATATGATGTGACTACAAATTGCCATATTTTATGATTTTAATGGTTGTTTCGCAATCCTAGATAGCCCTGCTATTAGTCGGAGTCAGATATAAAACTTAAAAAACCTGCACGTCAGAAAAAAAATTGTTTTTTTGTCCGATTATAAAAATTAATATTTTTTATCAGGTAACTTTAACTCATCATACTGTAAAAATAATGCACTACGCTAACCAGGCAAGGTATATCAAAACACGGCCTGT
The DNA here is from genome assembly GCA_949825065.1 of Odontocerum albicorne. Classification (NCBI taxonomy): domain Eukaryota; kingdom Metazoa; phylum Arthropoda; class Insecta; order Trichoptera; family Odontoceridae; genus Odontocerum; species Odontocerum albicorne. The sequence goes on from OX463843.1 coordinate 2,360,946, forward strand.
TTAGTCAGGATTTCAAAATAGTACATACCTAATACTTCTTTAAAAATAATTTAAAAAAAAAAATTCTGTACAATGATAACGCTTTTCAATAATCAAAGACCAATTTCAACACGTTTGAGCGAGACAAACGATACAGCGTATGAACGAGTTAGAGTAAGACAGCTAGTGTCGCCATTTGACATGAACTACAGTGAGACAGATAGTCACCATTCGACGTAAGTTAATATGACGCTACATTGAAAAGTGTCATCATTAAATACAGTATTTTTTTTTTATTATTTTTAAAAGAGTAGTAGGCATGTATTGTACTATTTTGAAATTTTGACTAAACAGGCCATCTTTTGACGTAACTTGCCAGGTTAGCGTAGTACACTATTTTTGCAGTATGATGAGTTAAAGCTAGCTGATAAAAAATATTAATTTTTATGATCGGACAAAGAATTTTTTCTGACGTGCAGTTGTTTTTAGTTTTATATCGGACTCCGACTAATAGCCGGGTTATATAAGATTGCGATACAACCATTAAAATCACAAAATATGGCAATTTGTAGTCACATCATATAAAAAATTGGCGCAGGGTAGCCACTTTTACTATTTAAAAAAAATGCCTGTAACTCGAAAAGTATGATATTTTTTGCTAGATATATTTGCAAGGCATTCGACTCATCTTCAAGGGTATTTAGAACGAATTTGTTTATTATATTATATATCTGTGGCCTTATGGCAGAAGTTGATATATTCGTTCTTTTATCATTTTGTGTTTATTCTCCTAATTTATAGAAAATATTTCTCAGCATGTTGTGGCAAAATTTGGTGTGTCAGTCATTATCCAAACAAAAGATATATCATTTGGATTTTTTTTTTAAATGCTTATTTGTACTGATTTTAACAGTTTGTCAAAGTTATTATTGCTTCTTCTGTAAACTAAGGTAAAACTGACATGTCAACTTCTGCCATAACGCCACAGATATGAAACTTAATTTTTAAGAGGTAAACGTTAGTTTAAATTTCCTTAATCTTACTTGAACAAAATGTGAAAATAACTAAAGTTTTAGTCTATAAAGGAAAAATGTTCATACTAACTAACACATTGGTTCTCAATACTTTTGAAGATGGGTCGCATATGACTTGAAGCCAGTTTTAAAAAGTGTTTTAAATTAAATTTTATTTGAAATAGGCAAGTTGAGTTTTTTTTTTCACTTTATAATAAATTTAGTTTAAATAAATCAATACCGATTTGAGCGCAAGCGCAATGCAATACGGAATGCACTCGAACCAATTCATCACGATGAAGCATCAAATTGCAATCCCTTTAGCTTTATGGAATCCTGGGAAAAGCTTGAAGTTTCACTGGAATGAGGAAAAAAGCATCTCGATTTTCGAGTAGGTAATAAACACTTGTTGAATTCAATTTTTTAACGATAGCATTTCTATCGTTTGCAATATTTGACTTAAAAATTATAGTTCTCTCACAAAATTCCCATTATTTTTGTCTATTACACTTTTGTTGTACACAATACAACGGGTTTATCACTATATGTCAATCTCTTCGAACCAACCACATATTATAGAGACCTAAAGAGAAAACAAGAAAGGAACCCTTTTAAAAAAATACATGCTTATTAAAATATCAATATTTCACTTCCGTTCCGTTTAACATATCCTAACTTCCTCAAAGTGCCCATTTTCGCCTCAGTTAAAACATATTTTTTTAACTATTATTGATCCTTATTAACTATTGTACATTTATTATTCTATCTTGCAACGGCACGTCACACATTTATTGTAGTGCATGTTTTTCCACTGTATTTAGTGTATTCATTTTCCGCGTCCACGTTTCCCTCCCATATAGCTACGTTGGCACTGATAGGCTGTTTTGAATCATTTTGTTTCGTCTGAGTGTATGTATTTTAATACGTCATTGACTTTGTTTTCTGTTGCAATTCGCTGTTTAATATCTTTTCCGCTTTATCATGATAGTAACACAGTCGAATTTGTTCATGAAAAATAGTATGTAAATGTATTCTTCTAATTCTTGTCATAAAATTAAACTATAGATAATGAACTATTTAACACATGAGAATGTAGTTTAATATAGGAAGAATAAACAAGATGGATGTAATGTATCGCTTGCGAATGGGCCACTACATAGTGATTATACTAAAGAAAATGAAGCATGGTCCCTGTGACGTTTCACAAATTTGCCTGTATACAGCCTTGTAACGACGTTCAGTAATTTTAATTATTTTATCAACTTTAATATAAGCCTCGATTCTAATAAATAGCAAGTTATTTAGGTAAATACATTACATAAAACTAACAATAATGACAGATTACGAGTAATAAATCTTGTTACAAATTAGCAAAAATATGTCAGTTTGTTAAAATTAAATAATATTTAGCGACGTTCGTCAAAAGTCACTACGTTAGTCTGCATTGGCAAGGGATGGGGTATACGATAATTAGATTTTCGATTTTTTAATATTTTTTATATTAATTCATTGTTGATATTGGTCTATTTAAAGATAGATACAAATCATGCAATATATTAGAAAATCAGTATAATGAAAATTAGGAATTAGAACGTCAGTTTAGAGGAAAACGATTTTTCGATTTATAAAAAAACGATTCGATTTGTAAAAAAAAAACGATTTTACCCCATCCCTTTGAGACATGACATTTCAAACGTCACAGGGACCATGCTACATTTTCTTGAGTATAGTCACCTTTACAGAATGTATATATTCGAGGATCCCGGCTTCGAATATGGTATGGATGTTGATTATCAGATCGGTTGTCTATGATATATATTTGACGTGATAAAATAATATCGCGTTTCTTCTTTCTTTGAAGAATTTTCCACGTATGGATCGATTGTGAAATTTTAATTAGTTGAAGCATTAAATTTTTCTAAAAAAATGTTTTTTTAATGAAATTGTTTATGTTGATTTTAGATTTTTTGTTTTAGCAGTGTTGGCACAAATTATCCAAGTGCGAGTAGTTTGCCTGTATACGTATATACATAAAAAAAAATTAAAACAGATCGATTTAACCTACTATACATCACTTCATTTAGAATATTCAAGTATTTTATAATATTACTTTTTCGAAGTATACAATGTCATTTGGCGAGTAAATATTAAATTTTCTAGAGAGAATCACAACACCATTTCGCCTTTCTGCTGCCCGGATAAAATGTAGATGGTAAGAGCTATAAATAGTTATTTGATAGCGTGGCGCCAGTCTACAGTTTCAACAGAGACCTCCTATTGGATTCTGATTTCCTAGTGAAATACAGTTCTCGTTAATTTGGAGTGAGGCAGGTTTTACCAATCATGGGAATTCATTGCGAATTTTTTTTTCAGTGTAAATGAAAATAAAATATATATTTTTTCGATAAAAAAATCATTCCCAAAACGATAAAAAAAAAACATTAAAAATAACGGAAAATATTAAATGAGGGAAGATTTAAGTTTTAACTTTGCTTTACATAGTTCCCGTTATTTTCTAGAATTCATAAACAATGTAACCTCAAACCCGATTTTTCCCTAAGTAAATGCCAGGGGATCATAAACGATAGAAAGTTGAATAGGATATCTAGAAATTCAACAACCTGTTGCGGAAATAATGAGTCGTTTTATTGGAGCATGCGCAATTGAAATATAAATTGTTGGGTCAAATTTCAAAATGTTTACGATTTCTTTTATATATTTCTATGTGTTATTTGTTTAATTAATTTTGCACTTCGTTGCAGATCAGTTTGGTGAGATTTATTGCCTTAAATAATCTGTATTAGCCAATCAGAAAAGTGTCACACATTTTTAGTCAATTGTTGATTTAGTGATTACAAATATTTTACTTGCTTAGTTATGTAAATCTGACTTTATTTTTGCTAAGTACATTGTTTGTGTTAAAAAACATTTGTAAGCAAAATTTGGTACCATTTCACATAGTACAATTAAAACATGGTCAGATATTCGTATTTTTTGCTTATTTTTCTTATGCGTCAACATTTTGTCCTTATTTTTCTTATGCGTCGACATTTTGTTCTTATGCGTCAGCATTATGCATCAACATTTTGTATTCTTAGCATTTTTTGATTATTTTATTGTAATATTAAAAACAGTACATTTTAAAGTTTAATTAAACTTAATATTGAAGGTAAGGTCAATTAAAAAATCTGTCATATTCACTATTTAACCCTACAATGCGCGATTTTTTTTATTTAAAAAATAAAAATATATTTATGCATTAAATTTGGACTGGAACATGAAAAATACGATAAAACACTTTTTTTGTTTTTATATATTTATATTTAAAAAGGAAAGAGTATGGTTCATATATGAATCACTGCGCATTTATAAGTTAATTATATGATACAATATTTAATTTAATTTCTTTTTTGCTGGAAATATAATTATAAACTTTCTAAAAATTATTGAAAAAATAATTAATAATATTTTTTGTAATTTATTTTATCAAACACTGTTTATTCCACTTTTTATAACGGTATAACCCTACCGGTTTCAAGACTTTCACCTCATCTTCAGGGGAGCACAAACTAGACTGAATTATGATCGAACTGGTACCGATATACACGTTTCAACGGTTAGTGACATTCGAGTTGGGGACTGGGGGATGTGGGAGACTTGGAACAATTTTGGCCAGCAACGGAGAAATTTTTGGGATATATGTGTTTACCAGATATTCACCTCGGTGTACTGACTTGTACAGTCCAATTTATTTCCGTTACTACTGATATGTAAGAATTTGGCATCATCGATAGAAAAAGTATGGTTTTCACGGTGACAATGATTAGCCATTTCAGAATAAATTAGATGATTTGTTAAGGCGGATTTGTGTTCACGAAATCTCTTTCCAAAGGATCTTCCTGTCTTTCCTATATAGAAATTATCACAGTCAGCACATAAAAGTTTATACACACCACTGTTACTAAGTATTTCATTTTTGCCTTTCCCATTAAATAAGAGTTTCCGGAGATTAAAATTAGTGTAAAAAGCTGGCTTTATGTGACGGGTTGTTTTGGTTATTTCGTATGATATGTTTTTTTATAAATAGGACTTTGCTCCATTTATAGGTTTGCTTATGGGTGTCGTTAAATATAATAATATTTTATTCTGCTTGAAATTAAAGCGAAGCATATTTGAAGGAAACATCTAAATACGACCTTTTTAGGGATTGCTGGTATCAGGAATGCATAACGCTCTAGAAGGTTGGGGGGAAAATTGTGTTGCACTATTTCACTTGCAAATGAATATCTTTTAAAGCGCAGGCGCTTATTAGTTGGAAGGAAGACTTGCAAAATCAATCGCTTTTTGTGTTGTAGTAGTGTTTATATTTTACAATTTTACTGAAACCATTCTATTTATTGCTTATTTTTAATTGAAGGATTATTTTGACAAAGTATATTTTTAAGTTATTTGTATCTTATTAGTGAAAAAACCTCAGTTCAAGATGCGTTCAGGATTAAAATATTATTTTTACTGTTTTTGACATAAGTTCTTAATTTTAACATCAACAAATATATCCAGTGATTTCAAATATTGCATAAACAAACAAAGTAAATGATATATCACACTACATCTTTGGAAAGAAAATATACCTCAATATCGCAGGAAAAGTTCATTGTCATGAAAGTTAAAAGAGGTTAGTTAGCACATGAATTTATATTTTTATTGATGCATTTTCCTCGTGGCCTTATTTATTCATTCAAACAAATACATTGTGTTTAAAATATGATGTTAAGTATAATATATGACTGAATTATTTTTGCATTCTAAACATGGACCTGTCTCCTCCTGGATTGTATGATCTCCTAATAGCTTTGGTTGTGAATGGTTAACGAAAGTTTATAAAAAAAATTGGGGATGATTTAAAAATATATTTCATAAAATTGTTTTAGTAAAAGAAAAATCGTACAAAAAATAATTTTAAATTGCCCGCATATTTTACAAAAAAAAAATCAAAATGATGAAATTTACTTGTGTCTATGTTCTACGATGTAAATTAACAGAGAAAACGTTAGTTTACATTATTTAAAAAAATCTTACCAAAGAAAATAATTGTACTAAAGAAAAGTAGAAAAATAAATATCCTTTTAATAAAAGTAGAAAAAAAATATTTCAATTATTGTTCAAATAATTTTTTTGAGTAAAAATGTTAATATTCTTGTTTCTTCTCATTTCTTCAAATACATTTTCATCTTCTTCACAGTAAGAAATTCTATCAAGGAAGCAGAAAACTGTAGAAGATCACAGAAAACAGAAAACCCCTTAAGTGAATCACTATTTGAAGCTTTCATTTCGTGAAATTTGTACGAAAGGTTGGATCATAAAATATAAATATTTGAAACAAGTTTCTCAAATATGTAGAGATTGTTAAGTAAATTACTTGATTTATCATAAGCAAAATTTATCATAGTTTCAATTATTCAAAATTTGTTATTTGATTTGATTTATTATTTTAAATAAATTGTGGGTAATAAATTTTACAATTGATTTCATTTACATACGAATTCCAACGAAATCATACTTCGTTTATATTTTATTATTTCATAAAAATCAATTTATGTATTGTAGATAAATATTGAAAACTTTTAAAATATCCCGTCACTGTTATAATGTAAAACGGTCGTGATGCATAATTGCTATATTATAAGGAAACTTCTTCAGATAAATTATAACATTGCTGCCGGGCAGTTTGGAGGGGCAATGAGACAAAGGCAGGTCACCGTACCGATGGACTGATCACGTCAGGGGCATCTCTAGATGATGTGACGGAAACACTCTATCCATATGTTATCATCATTAGCAGTGGTAGAGAATCGTAAAAGCAGAATAGCGTTAACTCGCCTGTATGAGGTAAAAAATTGGTAGAATTTCTTCACATTAAAAGTATACAAGTATATCTTGATTTTACTTGATTTGTTAGTATATTAATTTCTAGATACAGGCCTCACTTATTCAACGCATACAACAAAATAAAAATAAAACAGTTTATTAAAGTGAAACTTCTATAGGCGCGGTATGGTAAATTGACCTGAACGTCACGAAAAGTGAAACGTTTCCCCTTCTCCGACTTTAATTCTAATATTTCAAATGATCTTTAATATTTATTTATATTAATATAAATAAATGAAATTAATAGATAATAAATATAAATTTAAAATTATTAATAGTATAAATAAATAATTTAATAATTTGATAAATGAACGATAAATTAATAAATTTATTTATTTATTTAACACAAAATTTAATATTTTATTGTAATAATAAATATTTATATTTAATTTAATTTAATTAAACACAACGTATGCCTTAACTATAAACAAAATATTAAATTAAATTAATTTTTCGTTCATGCGTAGTATTGTTTGTCTCGCTCACATTTTTTGAAGTCGATCTTTAATTACAGAAATTAATGTTTTAAATTATTTTTAAAGGAGTAGTAGTATTGTACCATTTTGAAATTCTGACTAAACAGGCCATCTTTTGATGTAACTTGCCTGGTTAGCGTAGTACATTATTTTTACAGTATGATGAGTTAAAATTGGCTGATAAAAAATATTATTTTTTATGATTGGACAAAAACAATTTTTTTTTCAAACGTACAATTTTTTTTGATGTATATCCGACTCCGACTAATAGCAGGGCTATCTAGGATTGCGATACAGCCATTAAAATCATAAAATATGGCAATTTGTAGTCACAGTATACAAACATTCGGCTCAGGGTAGCTACTTTTACAATTTTCGAAGAAATGCCTATAACTCGAAAAGTATAAGGCTTTTTCAAGATTTTTTTTTTAATTCTGCACCGTCATAAGCTGGCCTCTTCCTCGATACCGGCTTGACGTTGCCCTTTGGGACACCCTGTATAAATAAATTTTACATTCATGAATATATATTTTCATAAATGTAGAATTTGTTTTATTTCCGTGAATATTTCACGGGTTGCAACTAGTTTTAAATATATTTTTGAAACATGTTCAGCTTCTTCTAAGTCGTAGTATGTTATAATAATCATTATGTGAATTATTTTGACAAGATTTGCTAAAATAACTTAGATAGTGTTTCGTTTCCTCTGATTTTTATTTTATTTAGTAAAAAAAAATCAAGATTTTAGTACTTTATAAATTTCAATCACACTCGTACAAATACAAAATACATGTTTATATTTTGTCTTAATTTTAAAAATAAATGTAATTGATTTGAAAAAATCTAATGGATTTGATTTTGATTTTTGAGAACAAATGTTTATTTAATTAACTCGTGATTTTCATCAAAAGCATTCGTAATTAAAAGTATTATTATTTTATATTTAATACGAACAGTAATCTTGTTTACGTCTTCCCAGTATAAAATTCTATCAGAACAGAAAACCTTACAAGTAGATTTTAATTAACGTTCTCAATTCGTGTCGATTTTATTATGTAACGTTTGGACTAATGATTTGATACAAAAACAATATTTTTAATGTATTTTTTTTTAACATGTACAACTTTCAAATTCAAATAGTTAGTCATTATTTCTAAATATTTTCGCTTTAATAATTTTTTTATTTATGTTTTAAATTCTCATATTTTTGATACAAGTATAACATTTAAGGTTAATTTACAATATATTAAAATTATTGCGCCATCGTTTCTAAAATGTATTTATGTCTTACAAAAATAATTTAGTTATGTTCGTTGTTTTGAATACCTTCACCAAAATTTATACGAAAGTGTTTTTTTTTGTTTGCTTTTTAATTTAATATAATAAACTTTAGCTATTTTTTTAGTTAATTTTTAGTTAACCTTTATTTCGTGTTATTTGGACAAATAGTTCGATACAAAAATATAGTTTTCCATATATTTTTATAATGTCTAAATCTTTAAAGATAAAACATTTATGGATATTTTCTTATATTTTTTAGGTAAATGATTAAGCTGTCATTTCTAAAATTTATCAAGGTTTTATAACTAAATTATTATTTATTATATGCACGATTTGGAAAAAAAATAATTAAAAAATACTAAGAGAATACCATATATCGATTTGGTTTGATTTTAAATTGAATTTAATCAAAATCAAATCAAGGCTTTAGCACTACAGAAATTTCGAAAATATAACATTGTAAATATTTTATATATTTCAAGAGTTTGTGTCTAATTTGTATTTAAAATTAATCGTTATATTTTTTAAACACAGAGTGAAAGTTTTTGCTTTATCCTAATGTCACGTTTTTCAATGCAATCCCACTTAAAGATCTATCAGGAGAACATAATATATCAGGAGATTTTAAGCAAGCCTCTCAATTCTTTTAAAATTGATCAAGGAGTGAAAATTCTTGTTTTTACTACCGTCCAATGCGTCTTTCCATTTAGAATTTCTATCAGGAAAACATAAAATATTAGGGATTTTTAGTGAGATTTTCAACCCTTGTTGTAGCTTTCATTTCGTGACGTTCGGACGGATGGTTTGAAATAAAAAATTACCTATGTCAAATTTTTACGTCTTCCCACTAAGAAATTCTATCAGGAGAACAGAAAACCTTCAAGGGGTGAAAATTCTTGTTTTTATTTACATGTCACATTTTTCAGTGCATCTTCCCTCTTAGAAATTCTATCAGGAGAACAGAAAAACTAAGGGGATTATAGGTAAGTGAGGATCTTAATGATATGATGGATTAATACAAAAATAATAATTAAAATGTTTTTTTATTAATATATACAAATTTAAATATAAAATAACAAGCATTTATTTCAAAATAGTTTCGTTATTTCTGATTATTTACTAAGCTACCTTTCGAAAACTTATCAAGTCCTTACAAGAACGATACGTTATTATTTTAACTATGTTGAATAGATTCCTCAAAATTACTAAAAACTAAACTTAATTTTCTTTACTTAAAATTAAAGGCTTTTGTACTATATACATTTTAATCATACACACATGTTTAGATTTTGCCTAAATTAAAAAAAAATCAGAGCTACGTTTTATTTATAAAAAAAAAGGCAATGAATTTAATTCTGATTAAGGAAAAAAAAAGTTTAACATTTCTTGTCTACCATCTTTTGTAACATAAAACATTCGTGATAAATATTTGCTAAAATTACGAAATGTTTTCAGATCAACTATTACATTACTGCCGCCAGTTTAGAAGGACGGCGAGGCAGATGGATCACCGTACCGATGGACTGACCATGTCGGGGACACCTCTGATCGTGATGTCAGCACTCTGCGATGTCCATATGCCACAGAGTGGTGGAGAATCGTCATAATCAGAACAGCGTTAACTCGTCAGTATGAGGTAACGAATTGATGGAATCGCCTCATATAAAAAGTGCTTGATTTTACTTTATTTTTTAATATATTTGTTTCCAGTTAGTGGCATTTCTTATTTAACACATACAATTAAAAACACATAAACAGTATTTATAAATCATTTTTTTAATTCTGAACTCGAGCATGCTCTGGATTTATATGCTCTCTTCTATGCTCTGGATTTAAAATGTTATGAAAAAATGAGATTTAAAAAAAAAACACATAATTATTGTCTAGTTCAGCTCGCTAGTTTCATTGTAGACAAAATAGTACTAAAATTTATTAGAAATTCCGCTTTTTTTTATAACATATTAATATAATTTATATTATGATTTTAGTGTCTATGTTCCTCAGATTGATTAAGGCGAGGAAACCTAAGCATCATTACTTACAATAAATAAATTCTAAAATCAGGGCAAGAAATTTTCATATCAGAGTTAGTACAAAAAGTGTATTATTTCGTAAAATTTAAAACGGTTGTTCAAGCACAATTTTAACCATTTTGTTTTTCAATCAAAAAGTGAAAATCCTTGTTCTACCCCATGTCACAATTTTCAACGGATTTACGTCTTTCCAGTAAGAAATTGTTTCAGGAGAACAGAAAACATAAAGAGATTTTAAATAAAGCTATTACTCCTTGAAGCTTTCATTTCGTGTCACTTGTACGAAAGGTTTGAGTCAATGATAATATGATATAAAATATTGAAAAATTAATATCAATATATTTTTATATAAGTTACATACGCAGTATGTATAAATAAAAAAAAGGAAATGTTAGCTATCATTAGATATATTTTTTTGCAAAATGAAAATATTTTCTTACTAATATAACAAAACAAAAAAAGTTTTTTAATATGTCAATTTTTTAAATGAGCAAATAAACAATTTACATCATTTTAGTTTTTAATTAAATAATGAAAAATCTTGACCTGACCTACTTTGTTAACTATGCAAACTATTCTAAACAGATTAACCACGATTATTGAGAAAATATATTTTTTTAAATTTAATTTAATGAAAATCGAATCAAGGCAATTTTTAGTACACAAATTTCGACCGTACATCAAATTTGTTTATATTTTGGCCCTGGTCTTATTATCATTGTGCGAAATTCACTTGAATAAGTTTATATTTAGGAAAAAAAATTTAAACTGAAATAATTCATGGTAAATACTTACTTAAATAAAGAAACGTTTTCAGAAAAACTATTACTCTGCAGTCAGGCAGTTTGGAGGGACGGCAAGACAGAGACAGATCACCGAACCGATGGACTGACCATCTTGCAGACACCTTTGAGTCCTTTTACGACAGTATCCTGCGATGTCCTTATGTCAGAGTGGTGGAGAATCCTCATAAACAGAATTTAGTTATTTCACCAGTAATTAGGTAACAAATAGACAAATTTGCCTCATAAAAAATATATTATTTAAAATTACTTTATTTGTATATTCATCACATTATGTTTCTGAATACTTTTTTTTTCATTCTGAACTTGCACTTGTTGCGTGTACAATCAGTGATCTGTAATTTGAATTGATAAAGAAAGGTTATGAAAAAAAAAGAGAGGCGTGAGACTCTCGCGCGGTAGAAATGAAACTTCTTGGCTCCTAGGAAAAGTTGATTTTATGCATTGCTTTTTTTCCATTTGGAAACGATTTTTTTTTAGGATTAGGAAATGGTTATGTGAAATTTAATTCAAGAAAATCTCTCTTAATTAAGTTAAAAAATATTATTAATAATAAATAATTATTAATATTAAAATAATTAATAAAAATTTATTAATAAATAAAATATATAACAATATAAACAATAATTTAATAATAATAATATAATACACCGTTTCAATTTTCGTGACGTTCAGGACAATTTGCCCTACCGCACCTATAGAAGTTTCACTTCAAAAATTGAAGGTTATTTTAAAAATTGCACATTTCATTCAATTTTCTTATGCCTAAAAACCAGTTTTTTTATTTCTTTATTATAAGGAAAATTAGGCTTATAATTATTCAAAATCAATACAATATACTCGTATTTCACCAAACAAAATATTATAAAAGCAATTGAATAACGATTTGCTATGGGAAACAAATTCAATGAGGATCAAAAAGACATTAAATCAAGATCTGTCAGAATTGTGGTTCACGCTTTTGTCAAAAATTTCGATGACATTTTGGCATAATTGCGGTTCTAACTCACAAATAACGTGAATAATTTCGTCCTTTAGCTCAGGGATTGATCGGAAGTCATTCTTACAGACCTGGTTTTTTACGTAACCCCAGAGAAAATAGTCCAACGGTGTCAGATCACATGATCTTGGTGGGCAATTATTAACATCACCGTTTCCGGAGATTACAATGCATAAAATAATTAATCAATTTGAACGCGTTGTTGTATTGAATACGACTCCATTTTTATAAATGTTATTTCTCAAATGTCACAAGACCCAGGCAAGTTCGCGACGCCATCTGTGTTTTATCTAATAATTTAAAAAAACGCTTGAAAACTCTTGAAAGTTACGCATCACTCTCACAAACATTTCTTCTAGTATTCCTTCGATTTCTTGACGAATAGAAACTTTCAGTGGGTGAAGAAGGGCAACACTTGCCTGACATTTTATAATTTAAAGGTGCAATATTATTACTTCATTTACCTGTATTGATCAAAAAACTATCTTGAAAATAAACAATGTTACGCTTAACCGGTTAACTGCCAAAAGCGTCTTAAATGAAAAACATACGTTTCCTCTCTTTGCAAAATACTAGCCATTCAAAAAACATGAATTTCCTCTGCGCCACCCTGTATGATAAAAATGTACTGAAAAAACAAAAAATCCACATTATATTATTCAAAATATTTAAAAATTAATATCACAATTTTAGTGAGTGTTATAATAAAAAATGGAATGCTTTTAGTTTTTTTAATTATGATAAATAGTGAAAAATCTAGTCCTGACCTGACCTTTCTCTCAATTTGTCCTCGTTTCTCTTTCAATGCATTTTCGTCTTCACAGTAAGAAATTGTACCAGGAGAACAGAAAAGCTTAGAAGATTTTAAGTCAAGTCAAGCTTTCATTTCGCGACTCTTGGACGGAAGGTTTGAGTCTAAGATAATATTTTTTTAATATTTTTCAAATAGTTTGTACAGATTTTTAAACCTATTGTTTATTTATTAATTGTAATGTTTATTAGATCATATTTATAATTATGTGCACTATTTTAAATAAATTAACCAGAATTGTTAAAACTATTTTTAATGTATAATATAATAATTAAAATCGTAGCAATGCTTTTTACTTGTACGAAATTTCAATCATATAGCACTTTGTTTATGTTTTGTTTTTATTTTTTAAGCGATAGGTTTTGTCTATAACATATTATCGTTTCATAAAAATCAAGCGAAAAAAATATTATGACAAGAAATAATAAAAACTTACGGAATATCCCATCGCCGTTGTTATAACTTAAAACATTCTTTATAAATATAATCCTTGCTAAAATAAGGAAATGTTTTCAGATAAACTTTTAATTTGCTGTCGGGCAGTTTGGAAGAACGAGAGACAGAGGCAGATCATTGAACCGATGGGCAGACCAAGACTGAGGAAAACGTGACTGGTTCTTGTGCACTTTATTTTAAATTAAGGTAAAATGAAAATAATAAGATACTAGAAGATTGTGTATAACTAGATGTTTGAATATATTGGAAACGTAAAGTGTGTGTTTGGATAGAAAAATGTATTCCCTCTGCCTACACCGTAAGGGATTGGCGTGAATCTAAATTTAAATAAAAACTGTATATTTAAATGGTCGTCTGTCAAAAATTTAGGCGATAAATAGAATTTTCTTATTGTGACGAAACCTGTTGTTTTGTCTATTTAAAAAAATCCCGCGTCATATGATCACAGAACATCTGTAAAACATTTAGGCCTTGGCCACACAGGAAGGAGCCTCGCTTGGTGCTTAGAGCTATGTTGCGAGTTAGGTAAAATATCTTTGCGAACCAACGTACCGCATATTATCGCAGTGGCCACACTGCACGCTTCGCGCCACGTTGCATGACGATTAGTCATCGAGTGAATCTCCTAGCGAACAGACGTGTTGGTTAATTTACAAGATGGCGGAAGTTTTAATGACAGCTGTGTATAAAAGGGATCCCATCGAGCAAATTATATAATAGAAAAAATGTACCTGTAATAAAATCACTTTGGAATGAAGTTGCACAGAAAGTAAATAAATATGGTAAGTTGTAATTTAATCGGTTAGTTTTGAGAGTGACATCGTGTGTTGACTCAACCGCTCCCAACTGTCAAATGAATTTGTGCGTAGCACTTTGGTGTGGCCAGACATGAAGTCGCCTAGTATACGAGTCACGTAAAATCTAGCTTAGCTCCTAACGAAGCATTTTGGTGTGGCCTCGACCTTACTGTTTCGTACGATTCTTCTCCAAGCTGGTCGGTCGCTCACTGTCTCTTCCTTGATATTTTTAAATCAATCTCCAAATTCTTTATCCTTTAAAGCTGTATTGTAGAGCTTTCGTAATGATTTTTGCTAACGTGTCGACTAAGTATCCACGTTAACCTTGAAGCCCGTTTGTTACTATACTATAGTTCGGAAATTCTAGGATGAGTCCTGTGACAGCTCACAAATTTGCCCCAATACAACCTAATGTAATGTATTTACCTAAATAACTTGCTATTTATTAGAATTGAGGCTTATATTAAAGTTGATAAAATAATTAAAATTACTGAACATCGTTACAACGTTGTATTGGGGCAAATTTGTGAGCTGTCACAGGATTCATCGTAGATTTTCCGAACTATAGTAATAGGTGATATTTTCATAAATTTTCAATTTTCTTCACTGAATCTCGACTTTTTGGGCACAATATCTTCCAAATTATTCGTTTTACAAAACTTCGTAACTTGTGTTGATCTTTAAGGATAATAAAAATTTTATTAATTAGGAAATATCAATTTGGAATATTATTTCCAAGTATAATATATCTCAATGGGAACATTGGATTCTTGAGAACGAAGTCAAAGGATCGTACCTCGATAGAATTCAAGACATCATTCCCTCTTAACTTTGGTATATCCAGAATACAAATAGTTTAACCTTCGATTGCTTTGCATTTAGAAATAATCATTGTCCTTCAAGTCCTTTAAGTTTCAAGTAACACATCCTCGAACGACATATACAATATCTTGGCTCGAACAACATACACAATATCTCCGCTCTTGGCCGAAATCGTCCCATGCCTCCCTGGACCCCTCAGCCCCCAACCGTTGAAGCGTATATATCAGTACCAGTTCGAACAGCATCTAGTCTTATTTGTGCTCCCCTGAAGATGAGGTGAAAGCCTTGAAACCGGTAGGGTTATACCGTCACAAAAAAAGTGGAATAAACAGTGTTTGATAAAAATAAATTACAATTTGCAATATCTTTGTTAAAATGGTCCAATGTTCCTCCTCAATATTACATAGTTTTGCATTTTAATAAATCAAATACATTAGCCCTTATGTCTAAAATTCTTATAAGATGACAATATCAACATTTAAATTTAATAAATAGTGAGAAACTCATCTCGTGCGGCTTTTAATAAAATGAGAAGCGTATTCTGCGATGATAATCTAAACTTGAAACTTCGACAACGGTTAGTCAAATGCTACTGTAACGATGGTCGTTATCAATGTAGCGTGTGTCCTGTTAGGACGTGCTGATGATTTTGATATCGACATCGCTCTTCGTTTTAGTTGATTCTGCGTTACTTCTCGTTCAGAGTCATCAATATAGCGGATTGCTTATCTCTATAAGTCATGATGATCTTGATTTGTATTCAATGAATATAGACTCAGGAATGCGGACATAAAACGATAAGTGGACAGCGGGTAAAATAAATAACGAGTTTTGACAGTTGAATGAATGACAATAATAATATGTTTATTTCTCGGCGCGCGGACAATATATACCAATGAGTGAATACATTCGCGATACATATCTGCCTTGCTCTAGCGCATGAATTGGCGGTAGGTTAATTATTTGTATTTGGAGATGGCTAGCCAATTTGCAGACACTGTAAATAGTAAATATTGTTGTTGTTCATAGCGTGTGACAATCCTTGAATTCTTCATCGGTCATTGGCCCTGTATGTTTACTATCTGACAATAATAAATTTAATTTAATTGTGTTTAACAATTCACTTATTATTTTGACAATTATTTATTTACTAGGTAGGTATCCTACACTACGTTTGGTCAGTGTTATTGCATGGAGTGGAATCATGGACCCTCAAAGTTGGTAGTATGAACCGAAAATATTCGAAATGTTGATGCACCGGAGAATGCTACAGATGCCCTGGACGGATATGGTCAGCAACATGAGGGTTCTTCAAAGACCCAAAGTTGATAGAGAGTTGCTGACTAATGTTAAAATCCAAAAGGTGTCCTATTCAGGTAATGTACTTAGAGGAGCAAAGTACAAATTACTGCACCTGATCATCTAGGGCAAAATAGAGGGTCGAACAGGTGTTGGCAGGAGGCAAATCTCCTGGCTCCGCAATATACGTAATTGGACTGGTATAAGGAGCGTTGGGGATCTTCTTCGGGCTGCCGGGGACAAAGATGTCTACGCTCAGGTGATATTCAACGTTGGGGGGACCTGACATGACACTAGGAAGAAGAAGAAAATACTTTAGCTGTTTTGTCTAAAATTATTTTCGATAACAATATTAACATTTAAATTCAAAAAATACTGAGAATCTTGTATTCCTAAAATGAATCATACACAGTGCAAATAGCACTCTCATCTGAGTGAATTGCCTAAACCAAAAAAAAGTCTTGTTAAATCTCACTTTTCTAAAATACATGTTTTGACAAGGATATATAGAAAATCACATTTTTTAACTGCCGTTCTTTTGATTATATTCCGGATTTTTATTTTTCGTTTTAAAATTATGATACTCCACTACAAATTAATATTTATTTCGACTCTTATAGACCGTTTACTTCTTCTTGAATAATGGCCGTGAACACGTATATCATCATCATCATTGTCAACCAGGGTCGATCCACTGCTGGATGAAGGTCTCCCCAAGTTGACTCCAAATAATTCGGGTTTTTTGCTCGTTGATGCCATGTGATTTATTTATTTATTTATTTAATTAACGACACAACAGTGTCTTTATATACAAATGAACATGTGACAGGTTATACAAGTACTTAAAATTATTGACAAATAATACAAAACTTTATATTAAACTAACATGAAGATACAAAAAGCAGTAGTAATAATAAATTACAGTCATCGTTTTAAAATTATTTAATAATCTTTGAGAATTTTGTGGGAATTTTATGGATAGATATTGAGCCATAGAAAACACCTGGCCTCATTAGTAGAACGAGATGCAAGTTGCTTTGCAGAATTAAAAGCTTCATACATGTTGGTGCAGGGTTACTCAACTCCAGAGGCAAAGTATTGTCCTTAATGTTTTGTATATAGATGCTGCTGCCATGCTTCCTGATTTCATCTATCCAGCGTACCTTCGGTCTTCTTCTAGCCCTCTTTATGCCTCTTGGGTACCATTGGATTATTTCGGATGTCCATCGGGAGTCTGACATTCTGGCTACGTGTCCTGCACATTGCCACTTCATTCTTTTGCACGCCTTTATAACGTCTTCTACCTTTGTTGTATAGCGAATCCAGGTGTTTCGTTTTCGGTCTCTTTTAGTATATCCCAATATGCATCTCTCCATGCCCCTTTGTGAGGTCTGGAGCTTTTGTGTGTTCTTTACTGTGAGCGTCCATGTATCGCAGCCATACGTAAGCACTGGGAGAATACACTGGTTGTAGACCCTTCGCTTCAAGGATATTGGAAGATTACTTTTGAAGATGTTCAAGCGTCCAAAAAGCGTTCGTTCCTATATATGAAAAAGTATACGCCAAAATCAAGTTTAGACCGTTTAAATTTTCCGTTCTGTAAATTAACATTAAATATTAAAGATTAGACTAAATATGTAACCATACTTTTTCTATGATAACATATATTGGAATGAAATAGTTTATTTGAATTTGTTTTATTTATTGCACGTTTTATCGTTTTTTTCTTTCTTGTTTTTTGCCGTCCACCTATCAAGTGTTATTTTATACTACATTGATCAAAAAGTTTTAGGACTTTATTCATAAAATCGAAAATACAAGTTTATTCAGCAAAAACGATATGGTTCCCTTCAAAGCACTCCCCATCGACTGCAACGCACTTACGCCAGCACTTGATCCAATCCTCGCAACACCCCTGGTACTCAATTTTCGGTATGTCCATCAGAGCCGTCTTCGATTTTTTTTCATGACATCCTCTCGGGTGCTGTAACGCGTTCCGCGAAATGGTTTTTTAAGTCGGTTGAACAGGAAAAAGTCGCAGGGAGCCAGATCAGGTGAATTCGAAGGCTGCTGGATAATAGTCGTGTTGTTTTTGGTCAAAAACTCGTGGAAATCATGTCTTTCGTGATTTCAACGCGGTCCCTTTTTTGCATGAAATTGAGGTCTTTCAGCACCAGTTTTGGAGCGACACGTCTGAGGCTCAAATCACTAACCAAAATGTCTTGAGCGGATCCATAAGCGATGTTCAAATCCTCTGCCAGCTCTCTGATTTTCAATTTGCGGTTTTAGGCCAATTTTATCGATGTTTTCATCGATTTTCGACTGCCACTGCGTTCGTCATCCTCGACCGACTCACGACCACTTCTAAAGCGTTCGTGCCACCAAAAAACACTTCTCCAATATGTCCAAGGTCTGCGGACCGTTAAATCCGTTTTTCACACAAAATTTAATGCAAACTCGTTGATGCACAGTTGATGCCATTTTCAAACCTGTAAAAAATCGAAAACACGCACAAAGATAGATGCACTTAGTACAGCGTAACTTTTAAAAATGTAAAACTATGACGCTGAAATTTAGAGGGAAGTGTCAATGATAGATGTGGTAAAATAACAAAAAAAATTCCAATCGGGTGACTGACAGCGCCACACGGTGGCCGGTCCTAAAACTTTTTGATCAAGGTAATATTATACGAGTACATCCATAAATAAATGTAACAAAAATATCACTTGAAATTTAACTCATATAAGTAAAAAAATTAACAGTTATCAATAAATCATTATTTTCACGTATTCCATGAAATTACGAAAATGCGACATTAAGGGGTTAAATTATAATATAAATATATCTCAATGTAATATTAGAACAAATTTATAAATGTTTAAAATAACTAATTTAATAAATAAAAGTTTTGGTATATTATATATTTAAATCACGATATCTTAAAAAAATAAGTATTCATTTACAGATTGAAATATTTAAATATTCTAAAAGATCTAAATATTATTTCACAGTATTACACTTTAACCAATTAACCATTGTTTTGAAGCTTTAAATGAAAATTAGGCTCGAATTCTCTTCAATTCGTAACTCCCACGTTGGGAAACAAGTGTTATACTTAGCCACCGAGTTTGTATGCTCAGTAATGACTTATTTTTCAATGTAATTAATTCGTTTTTATTTCAATTTGTGAAAATTTTAAATAACATTTTTATTTAATATATGTATGGCTGTATAACGCCAAAGAACACTTCATGGAAAACGGCAAAAAAGAAAAAAGAAGAAGTGCACTATATTTTCGTTACACATTCAACTTATTATGAACGTGATAACAAGTTGAAAAAAGTTTGTTCTCAATTATATAGATGGCAGGACCTATATGCTGTATGAAAAATTTATCCGTGACACACTTCTAAAAATATGTTTTATTTTTCTCTAATAGATGTCTCTAGTATAAATAAAATTTAAAAATAATATCAAAAGGAGTTGTATATTCGTTTTTTTATTTTTACATCAAGACACGTAGTTTAAACTTTTCGTAATTTTACCAGTTATTGAAATAAATGATAAAATGAATAACTGGAAAGGGTTGTATAAGTTTGTATAATATATTATAACGTTTTACTCAAAAACCTCTAGACAATATTTACCAGCGGTTATTTCGGTTTTAACATAATAAAAAAATTAAATAGCAAATGATTATTAAAAAAAATATTCGCATGCCGTGAAAATATTCGGTAATGTTTTTAAAAACTTACCATCGCGCCGTCTCCCTGTCGGGGGAGGCAGATAGAAAAGTGCCAGGCTTACCTGCCGCGAAACACCTCTTTCGCCTCTTCTACATTCATATACCTTCTCATACAGCTCCAACGATTCTCTGACTTTTTAAATTTTCTTCTTTCAAAATATCATATATTTGATCTAACCATACTTTCCTTGGTCTGCCTTTACCACAACTTCCATTTACATTTGTATCATTAGTCTTTCTTCAGTCATTCGTTCCACATGCGCAAACATCTCAGAGTAATGTTTTTCGTCTTAAACAAATGGGTAATAAACAAACACTCATGTATAATATCTTCATTCCGTTTTCCGTTATTATAATTATACATTGTCATCCCATATATTTTTCTAAGTGCTCGTATTTCTTCAGCATAAATTAGGCTCTTGGTACCTGGTTTGACTCCCATACATCAAAGGTGGTACAAAAATCATCTTGGAAAATTTTGATATACTCGTATGTTTTACTGTCCCATAGACTTTGTTTCCTATCGCTACACTCCGTTCAATATCTCAATTTCATCGTCTGAAATAATATAACCTAAATAGCAGAATTTTTTTACGAGCAAGAAGCTTAATAATTATGTGTTTCACAATCTATGGGTGCACCTCTTTCTCAGACATCGTGTGCCATAATAATGACGGAATCTGCCGAGGCCGGACGACCGCTCTCCCCACTCTTGATATCTTCACCCAATACTCCTCAAGGCGGCCGCGCGCTCCGTTTAAAATTACACGCTCTAAAACAAAAGTCTTGTTTATATTTAATCCATCCTCGTATTTTTCTTAATTTTGTTAAATATTATATATTGACATTTCACTGTTTCTTTTACAAAAATGGTAAGAATTTTTTAAAAATAAAACCTGACCATATTATATGTTTGTGATGAGACATTGAACCTATGGCGCATCTTCTAGAGGTCATCTTCAGATTCTGCAAGGATTGTTGCATCGTCAGCATAACATATGATACTAAGTTAGTCGTCCATAGCGTGCTTAGAAGTACCTAATTATATTTTTTTCCAGTCCTAGACTATATGAATGCATATATGCTAGAAACACCCAACCCACATTTTACATATTCTTACATAAATTAGTAAATATTACACCTTGTTCTATGGACTTCTTCAAAATATATTTTAAAAAGTAAATATCAAACCAATTTAATTGGCTTAATATTTTTGTACTTATCGTACTGGTTTGGAATGGTTGGAAGGATATAATGAGTTGGAAGAATATAATGTCAAGCCTAGCGACATACGAATCGAAGTATTAAATAATTGTGCGGAATATAATATCAAGCCTAGCTGACATAAATAAATCAATTTTATTGAAGTTTTCAAAAATATAAATTGTGCTGAATATAATATCAAGCCTAGTTGATATACGAATCGAAGTATTGAATAATTGTGTGGAATATAATATGAAGTCTAGCTGATATACGAATCGAAGTATTAAATAATTGTGCGGAATGTCAAGCCTAGCGACATACGAATCGAAGTATTAAATAATTGTGAGGAATATAATGTCAAACCTAGCAACATACGAATCGAAGTATTAAATAATTGTGCGGAATATAATATCTAGCCTAGCTGACATAAACAAATAAATTGTATTGAAGCTTTCAAAAATATAAATTGTACTGAATATGATATCAAGCCTAGCTGATATACGAATCAAAGTATTGAATAATTGTGTGGAATATAATATGAAGTCTAGTTGATATACGAATCAAAGTATTGAATAATTGTGTGGAATATAATATCAAGTCTAGCTGATATACGAATCGAAGTATTAAATAATTGTGCGGAATATAATATCAAGCCTAGCGACATACGAATCGAAGTATTAAATAATTGTGAGGAATATAATATCTAGCCTAGCTGACATAAACAAATAAATTGTATTGAAGCTTTCAAAAATATAAATTGTGCTGAATATAATATCAAGCCTAGCTGATATACGAATCAATGTATTGAATAATTGTGTGGAATATACTATAATATCAAGTCTAGCTGATATACGAATCGATATATTAAATAATTGTGAGGAATATAATGTCAAGCCTAGCGACATACGAATCGAAGTATTAAATAATTGTGCGGAATATAATATCAAGCCTAGCTGACATAAATAAATCAATTTTATTGAAGTTTTCAAAAATATAAATTGTGCTCAATATAATATCAAGCCTAGCTGATATACGAATCAAAGTATTGAATAATTGTGTGGAATATAATATTAAGTCTAGCTGATATACGAATCGAAGTATTAAATAATTGTGCGGAATATAATCTCAAGCCTAGCGACATACGAATCGAAGTATTAAATAATTGTGAGGAATATAATGTCAAGCCTAGCGACATACGAATCGAAGTATTAAATAATTGTGCGGAATATAATATCAAGCCTAGCTGACATAAATAAATCAATTTTATTGAAGTTTTCAAAAATATAAATTGTGCTGAATATAACATCAAGCCTAGCTGATGTACGAATCAAAGTATTGAATAATTGTGTGGAATATAATATTAAGTCTAGCTGATATACGAATCGAAGTATTAAATAATTGTGCGGAATATAATCTCAAGCCTAGCGACATACGAATCGAAGTATTAAATAATTGTGAGGAATATAATGTCAAGCCTAGCGACATACGAATCGAAGTATTAAATAATTGTGCCGAATATAATATCAAGCCTAGCTGACATACGAATCGAAGTATTAAATAATTGTGTGGAATATAATGTCAAGCCTAGCGATATACGAATCGAAGTACGAGTATTAAATAATTGTGAGGAATATAATGTCAAGCCTAGCGACATACGAATCGAAGTATTAAATAATTGTGCGGAATATAATATCAAGCCTAGCTGACATGCGAATCGAAGTACACCCATACCTCGCTTAGCGGCCTAGATACGTTCCGGAAAAGATGGCCGTAAAGCGAAAAGCCGTATAACGAATCAACTATTTTGATACAAACCCACACAAATTCAATTGGATCTATTCCAATTTTATATAAAATATTATAATACAGTTTTTAGTTCGTAAAGCATTTTATTATTTTTATTTCCTGTAAAAATGCTTACATAAAAATAAAACAATGTAATAATAAACAGATATTCAAAATATAAACAAATAAATTACAAAACAAAAGAAATCATATGCACATATGTATACATATAATAAGAAATCATATGCACATATGTATACATATAATTAAAAATAATATGCACATATGTATACATATGTTATAATAAAAAACAAAAGAAATCATATGCACATATGTATACAAATGTTATAATAAAATACAAAAGAAATCATATGCACATATGTATACGTATGTTATAATAAAAAACATAAAATAAAATGTTTAAAAACTGTTTTAATCTGATGACGAACATTAACATGAAGAATCAGTAAGCTACCATATAATATGCTGCCATCATCACTTTCCGCTGTTGTGGATTGCTGGACCCAGTTTAAAATATTGTTCCAACGTTGTCTGCTTCGCCTTGCAGTGTTTTGTAACAGGTTATGGCCGAGTTTACTCCTCGAGACACTTCAGCCCTTCGTTCTTCGTCGGGATCATTTTGAAGAAGGGTGTTCATTCAATGCTCGAAATAAGAAAGCGAATTCGATAAGTTTTTTTGCTGTTAGCTGTTGGCATAAAGCAAGCTCTGGCTCTGGATCCTCGTCAAGTGCTCGTTCTGTTTCTAGCTGGATCAGTTCATCGTTTGAAAGATGCTCTCTGTCAGCATCTACAAAATCAATCAAATCACCTTCTTCCAAATCCTCAAAACCCAGATTGTTCGCTAAATTTAATATGTTTTGTCAAATTTCAGAAGGAGAATTGACTTTAGGCTAATTAGTTTTTATGCATTCTGGTCATAGTTTTTTCCAAACATGGTAGATTGTGGTTGATTTTAATACCTTCCACTACTCGCTAATGTTGTCTACGGCACCTTTGATGCTGTAGTTTTTCCAAAACTGTTTTATCGAGGATTCACTATCGGTTTCTTAAATAATGTCACGAAAAGTTCTGCGTAAATAATAAACCTTAAAAGTGGCTATTGCACCCTGATCTATTGGCTGGATCAGAGCTGTTGTATTTTTGGGAAGATACTCAATCTCCACATCTTCAGATAATTCAGATGAACAAACCGGGTGCTCTGCCCTGGAGCATTATCCAAAATGAGCAATGCCTTTTTGCTCAAGTTATGGTCCTTCAAATATTATTTTACTTCTGGGCAAAAGTAATTTTTAACACTTGCCACCCTATGATGGATAGTGAGTGACCAGGACTTACATAATAAAATAATTTTATAGCTAATTACAAAAAATAATCTAGCAGATTTTGCATAATTTTAATTTAAAACATACATTTTTCACCGGATGCTGAGCGTCCAACACAGTGGCTGGCGGAATTGTTTAGCACAGTAAGGCAAGTGTTAAACCAATCTTCAAAGAGAATCTTAGTTATCCGACCTTTCTTGTTGGATCTCCAAATGACGGACAATCGTTTCTTGTTCAGCACTTTAAAATACCTTGGATTTTCAAAAAGATATACTAAAAGTGGTTTTAGCTTAAAATCCCCAGCAGCATTAGCACCAAGGATCAGAGCTAATCGTTCTTTCGACACTTAATATCCAGATGCAGACTTTTCATATTTTGAAATGTAAGTTCATTCAGGCATTCGCTTCCAATAAACTCCTGTCTCGTCTACATTGAAAACTTGTTCAGGTCGGTATCCACCGCATTCAATAATTATTTTCCAAATGTTGGGATATTATTTAGCTGCGTCATCATCGGCACTTGCTATTTCACATTTCATTTTTAAGTTGTGCAAATTGTGGCAATTTTTGAATTTAAATCATATTTTTTTGGCCGTATAACGAAACATTGTGGGCCGTAAATCGAAAAGGTGCCATAATTATAAAAGGCCGTTATAGTGAAATGCCGTATAAAGAGCGGCCGTATAGCGAGGTATACGTGTATGAAATAAAATTCGTCGCCCATTTAATTAAACTAGTTTCCTGGGACTCGCGTTGTCCAAGATTTGGTCTAGAGGATTTCTTATAGACATTTAAGTATCACATAACCAAGACGTAACCAGTAATAAGTAACTGATAGACTGTCGAGAAAAGAATTCTTACACTTTTGCTTGGCGCCATTATTTCCAAAGAAATCCGTCCGCCCGTCTCGCATTCAACACGGGATCCTTAATATTTCGTTCGTTCACTTTTACTGCTCTCAGTTGGGAATGATTAGGTGTAAATCAAAATTGATCAAATACACTTTTGGTTAGAAATACCATTTGGATCGTTAGTTTATGTATTTATTTTATTTATTACTATTTTACTATTACATTTATTTTATATATTCATAGCAAGACATAGACACCAAAAATGATTGTCAGACCCGCACTCCTCTATGGCTCCGAATGCTGGACGATGTATAACTCTTACTCTAGGCCAGTGCTCTTCCACCTTTTCTCACCTACGACACACCGAAATTCTTCCTAGAATTCCGCGGCACACCAAAAGCTAAAATATATAGGTATTAAATTGATACAGAAATTTTACAATAAATTTTTGCTTTTTATTTGAAAAGTATACATACATAAAACTATAACATATTTATTTTTACGCAATCTTAATAATTATTATAAAATAATAATTAATGTGATACCTGCGCTTGTTGCAATGAACACAAAAGTTTTATATTCGGCTCTATTTTTGACAGCGCAACCCGAAGTTCACGATCAAGACCTTTTAAGCATGACCGCTTATCATTTTTAATTAATACAAGAGTTGAAAAACTTTGCTCACATAAATATGTCGTCGAAAATGGGAGTAGTGTTAAGATTGATTTGTCGGAAATGCGAGGATATTCTTTTTTAACGTAAATCCAGAAAACATCTAATGGAACTTCGGAGAAGTGAAGTTTTAAAGTCATGTCATTATTTAAATCTGCAAATTCCTCTCGAATTTGCAGAGGCAGTGTTTCCGTAGAATTTAATTTGTCATTGTGTATTAAATACATAATGAAAAATTGTAAAATGTCAAATACATTGAATTTGATCGCGGCACACCTGTATCCGGCTCACGGCACACCAGTGTGCCACGGCACACCGGTTGCGGAGCACTGCTCTAGGCAACTAGAAACTGCTGAAATGCGCATGCTAAGATGGTCAGCTGGTGTGTCCCTAAGATACAAAATAAAAAGCTCACGCATTCGTGGAAGCCTAGGTGTTACAGACATCAACAGTAAGATGGAGGAGAGGCGATTGAGATGGTATGCAATGTGTACTAGTTACACATCACAGGGAAGGAAGGGTTAAAAACATTTTTTGAAATGTTAAATATGTCAATATCCGAGGCCCTATTCAAAAGGGACATCACGCGTAATAAAATAAGAGCACTTGATAAAAAAAGTTCTACTTATTACAATACTGAATAGATCATTTGAGAGCGTTAAGTATGTTGAGTATGTTACAATACATGGTGGTTTAATTATCAAATAGCAATATCTTCCAACCAATAAGAATGGTGTTAACAAGTCTTAAGTAAATATCAAACTGGAATCGATATTAAAAAAAATGGGTGTCAATGGGTATTGAACCTGCAGCTCCGGGCTGGATGACTAGCGTTTTGTCAACTAGGCTACAGAGATTGTCTAGTTTAGTGTGTCGAAATACGAATGTCGGAGAATATAATGTGTGGCTAAACAATGGATGACAGATGAAGCATTGCGACGTCAATTAAGATGGAGTATTGATAATCAAGATGAAGACTGATAAGTCCAAATTTTAATTAAGATGAAGTATTGATAAGTCAAAATCAATTAAGATGAAGTATTGATAAGTCAAAATCAATTAAGATGAAGCATTGATAAGTCAAAATTTCAATTAAGATGAAGTATTGATAAGTCAAAATCAATTACGATGAAGTATTGATATGTGTGTGGTTTGGCTAGGTATAAAGAATGGATGAAGAAAGATTCACAAAAATATTCTTAGACTCAAGTAGAATAGATAGTATGGTATCTTGGAAAATCTTAGAAAAACGTGAACTAAATTAATATAATTCTGAAAAGGGGAAGATTGAAAAACCTTTTTTGATAGAAGAGTATGCACGATGAGATGTATAGATTCGACAAAAGGGAAAAATATGCGCGAGGATATAATTAAACAGAGATCTGTTCTCTCTGCCTGTCCAAAAAGGGACACAGCGTAAGGTTAATGATAGTGATATTTCATATTATTATTTCTTCGTTATGTTCAAGAACTAATTTATTAATTTTAAATTCATTATTTGTTAATAAATTCCACCTATGATATTTTTCAGTTTAATACGTGATAAAATGCTACCCCAAGGCTCAAGCGGAGATAGCCTCTCGCCCTCGTTGAATTGCTTCTAAGAAAAACATGCAAATGATTATGTATCTCTTCAATGACGAAGTGTGTTTTTCGGTACTCTAATTTTCTATTATTTACGCATCTCTTTCTTCTTGATAAATATTAGGTCCTTACATATGAAATTGGCGTTTTGTTTGGGTGGAACATAAAGTTGATTTTTTTTTAATATAATATATTTATTTAATCAAAGTATGTACCATTGCTATCTGTGCACTTTTGCCATCTCATAGGTAGTTCATCGATCCCTTTACTAAAAAAACCATTCGGACGGGAATCAATAAAATCTTTGAAGTCGGTTTGGACTGCCCCATCGGAGTTGAATTTTTTCCCTTGCAAGAAGTTATCCAAATTTCGAAAAAAATAGTAATCTGTCGGGGCAAGGTCCGGAGAGTACGGTGGATGTTTTAGACATTCCAATTGAAGCTCTTCTAATTTGGTAGCCGTCTGTTGTGCAGTGTGTGGTCTAGCGTTATCATGAAGCAGCAGTGGCCTAGAGCGATTAACCAGCCTCGGTTGTTTAGCAGCTAGCTTTTCCATCATGGTTTACAGTTGCTGACAATAGACATCTGCCGTAATCGTCTGGCCAGATTTAAGAAAGCTGTAGTGAACGACACCAGCACTAGTCCACCAAACGCTCACAAATAACTTTTTTGGAGTCAATTTTCGCTTGGGGCATGGTTTGGCTGGTTCGGCAGGGTTCAGCCATTGCGATGAGCGCTTCCGATTATCATACAGGATCCACTTTTCATCACAGGTAATGATTCGATTCAAAATCCCTTCATTATTGTGCCGGTTGAGTAATGCAACGCAGCAGTCAACGCGCGTTTGTTGATTTGCTTCACTCAATTCGTGAGGTACCCACCTTTCAAGCTTTTTCACCTTCCCAATTTGCTTCAAGTGGATTAAAACAGTTTTATCACTAACACCGCAGCCTGCAGCTAACTCGGACGTGGTTTGCGATGGATCCGCTTCCACAATAGCCTTCAATTCTTCATTATCAACTTTGGTCTCCGGCCGTCCACGGGGCTTTTTCTGCAGGTCGAAATTTCCAGAACGAAAACGTTGGAACCAAAAACGCACTGTGTTTTCTTTTGCGGCACCGTCGCCATACACATCATTAATCCTTCGAGCCATTTCTGCAGCACTGGTGCCACGGTGGAACTCGTACTCGTAAATAACGCGATATTTCAAGTTTTCCATTTTGTAAAGTGAGTGACGCAAAGAAAAAAAACAATTGAGGAAAAAACAAATGAATTATAATTTTCGAAACACAAATACTTGAGTAAATAGCTGTATAAATTTTAATTTGGAATTCCTAACCAAAGAGAAGATATTTGAGATCAAAGTTGCCAGTACGGCAAAACGCCAATTTCATATGTAAGGACCTAATATAATACGAGGCGTATCCACAAAGTAAGTGTACTGAGGCTCTCACAACCGGATGGATTTTATTTTCGACATGTTGGCTACACTTCCGTGTAGCCTGACCCTTAACCTCCGCAACGAGACCGGTTCGAGGTCAGTACGTTGAGAAGTGTCGACGCGACAACACGTTTAGTGAAAAATGTCAACCCAATCTCCCGCCAAGTGCGAAATTTTGTAAAAAGGCAAGAGTTTTTGAGGCGCTGCAAACTCCATGGAGATGAATTTCTCCGCTCCATCGTTACTGGAGATGAAACTTGGGTTGCACACTACACGCCTGAAACCAAAAGGCAGTCTCAACAGTGACGTCACACCTCTTCACCCTCCGCCAAAAAGTTCAAAACCACAATTTCAGCCAAGAAAATCATGGCATCCGTGTTTTGGGACTGTCAAGGCATAATTTTAATTGAATATATGCCTCAAGGGGAGACCACCAGCTCTGCAAGATACTGTGAGACCCTAAAAAAATTGCGGAGGGCGATTCAGAACAAGAGGAGAGGCATGCTGACAAAGGGAGTCTGCCTGCTGCACGAAAATGTCAGACCACACACGGCCAACGCCACGAAGGAACTGCTCGCCTCGTTTAAATGGGATGTCCTGAACCATCCCGCGCATTCCCCTGACCTAGCACCTTCAGATTACTATCTCTTTACCTCCCTGAAGCTGCACATGGGTGGAAAAAGGTTTTCAACCGACGAGGAGGTAAAGGAGGAGGTGGAGAAGTGGACGGAGGAGTTGGCGGGAAACTACTTCGAGGAAGGCATCAAAAAGTTGATACCCCGCTTCACCACCTGCATTGAGAGGAATGGCGACTATGTCGAAAAATAGCTTACATATGTACTACGGTAACCACGTAATTTTTTTGTTTAAATAAAAAAAAATGTAACCTACAAAAATTCAGTACACTTCATTTCTGGATATGCCTCGTATATGGCGCAATTACAATAATACTAAATTTGTTTTTTAAATGCTTGAAATTGTGCATACAAAGTTTTTTCTGCATTCATTTTACTAAATTTATTGATTTTTTTTTGTTTTCTTACCGACTTCCTTGTTTGTATTTTAGAGCCAACTTTGATGTATATAGGTGAAACGTGGATATAAAAAACCTGAAAGCTGATTAAATGATCTAGAAATCCGTACACTAAACAGAATACGTGGGATGGCAATGTATATAAAAATGCGGAATAAAGTAATTAGATATAAATATGAACTTCGGAATATATATTGCGGAAGATGAAGAAGGGCATTATGAGGTGACATGGGCGCGTGAAACGAATGAATGAAGAAAAATTAACATAACAAATATAGGTACAGTGCATGTGCAAATGGAAGGCGGGGTATAGGCAAATTATATACATATATATCATTATGCCATGTTCCTTGTGGGATAGGCTGAGATAATAGGTGTCCAAAGTTTTTTTCCATGTTTACAAATGTTGTCTCCTCCACATGTATACCTCTCGTCATGCACAATCTTGTATTATTCATACATTCACTTTACCTTTTATCAAAATCTGGTACATTTGATCCAGCCATATTTTCCTCGGTTTACCTCTTTCAGGCACACTTTGCACTACTGATTTGTATACTCATTTAGTCATTCTCTCCACATCTCCGAACCATCTTAAATTTCCTTTCTTCGTCTTACTCGAAATATCCATTGTATTCATGCATTCATTTCTGATGTCTTACTTCCGTCTTATTTCATACATTGACACTTTACAGTTTTTACTCAGTGCACTCATCTCCATAACATTAATTTTAATTTCTTCTTTATTCTGCAAAGTCCAAATTTCACTTCAGTTATTCACGTGGCCACCAACACACTATAATGTGGTGTCATTTTTGCCACTGTTGATGTTGCGCTGTTTCGCTAACCTTGTTTCTTGTCGCTATTCCTTCACTCAATATCTCTTTAAACTTACCCATCACACATAAATAAATATACAGTCATAAATATTTTTTCTTAATAGATCATTCATGGTTGATTTACCTTACATGTAAAGAACCACGTGTTCATCTTTTAACCAAAATATTTAAATTGTCGTAAAATAATGATCAATGACAGTGATACACCCCATAACTCATATTATGCATAATCAACAACCCTTATGTTGAAATCTAGGCACATATTCATTATGGTCACTTAGCCTCTGGAACAACCACCAACTATTGTTGTGGTGATTAAAAATAAAATATGGCATAACTCAAAAAGTGATTAGCACACAATAATTAGTGGTGCAACAGCTCTGGATGCCACACCCTTTGTTTCCAAGCATTTGATCTTCAATTAATTCCCAATTGCGCTTAACACGAAGATGTGTTTATACCTAAATCAAGCGTTCATTAATGTATTGTACAATTATTTTTTGCATTTGTCAAGTATTGAATTTGTATTGTGCAATTATATTTACATTTATGTCAAATTGATATGAGGTACGACACTGGGACGTCCCTAGCAACCGTTGACTAGGGACGTCCCAGGGTCGTATGATCAGCTGAGTATTTGTGTTTTTTTTTATATGATTGTAATAATTTTGACTCGTTGTACTGACTTCTTTTAATATTATTGTAATAATTTTGATTCGTTGTATTTGCTTCTTTTAATATTATTGTAATAATTTTGACTCGTTGTACTTTCTTCTACTTACATTATCGTAATAATTTTGACTCGTACTTACTTCTTTTAATATTATTGTAATAATTTTGAATCGTTGTATTTGCTTCTTTTAATATTATTGTAATAATTTTGACTTGTTGTACTTACTTCTTTTAATAGTATTGATATAATTTTGACTCATTTTACTGACTTCTTTTAATATTATTGTAATAATTTTGACTCGCTGTACTTTCTTCTACTTATACTATCGTAGTAATTTTGACTCGTCGTACTTACTTATTTTAATATTACTGTATTAATTTTGACTCGTTGTAATTACTTATTTTTATATTATTGCAAAAATTTTGACTCATACTTACTTATTTCAATATTATTGTAATAATTTTGACTCGTTGTACTTACTTCTTTCAATATTATTGTAATAATTTTGACTCGTTGTACTTACTTCTTTCAATATTATTCTAATAATTTTGACTCGTTGTACTTACTCCTTTCAATATTATTGTAATAATTTTGACTCGTTGTACTTACTCCTTTCAATATTATTGTAATAATTTTGACTCGTTGTACTTACTTCTTTCAATATTATTCTAATAATTTTGACTCGTTGTACTTACTCCTTTCAATATTATTGTAATAATTTTGACTTGTTGTACTTACTTCTTTTAATATTATTCTAATAATTTTGACTCGTTGTACTTACTCCTTTCAATAATAATTTAATAATTTTGACTCGTTGTACTTACTTCCTTTAATATTATTGTAATAATTTTGACTCGTTGTACTTACTTATTTCAATATTATTGTAATAATTTTAACTCGTTGTACTTACTTCTTTCACTATTATTGTAATAATTTTGACTCGTTGTACTTACTTCTTTCAATATTATTGTAATAATTTTAACTCGTACTTACTTCTTTCAATATTATTGTAATAATTTTGACTCGTTGTACTTACTTCTTTTAATATTATTGTAATAATGTTGACTTGTTGTACTTACTTCTTTTAATATTATTGTAATAATTTTGACTCGTTGTACTTACTTCTTTTTATTTAGTTTTATTAATTTGTTATAAGTACGAGTATTTTTTTATTTCAATTAAGATAATTTTTTAATATTGTGAATAAAGTACAAACTACATTTTTCTTTAAATAAAATTGTATCGTCGATAAACAAAAAAAATATTGTTAACATCTATTTTTTTTCTTTGACATCGAATGGATTAATCCAAGCTTGATTCTCACCAACTCATAGATCGTACGTATATTCATATAACGATGAATTCTCAACGAAAAATATGTTTGGAAGGGTCATGGATGGTTTCATTTTCGGAGAGATAGCGCCGCCACCTCATAGCACCGCACCGCACCGCACCGACTAGCGTGATAAATGGATCAAATTGTAGATGAATCTTATTCAATTTTTTTCCGTTTCTCAGCGGTATTAAGTCAAGTGTCTTGTAAGTGATACTTTTGCAGACACGAACCAATGTATTGGGTGTTAACATAAGTTGTGTCCGTTTTTTTTTTCAATTTAAAAATGAGCACTAAAAGTAAAACAAAATGGTAAATGATATACGTCATTCGAAAGAAAATTTTCTGCTCTACAAGATATTGTGTTTGCTTTTACGTTACATATATTATTTTATTTGACTACAAGCCTTCAAAATGAAATGTCAAGTAGACGAAAGTGAGCATTTTGAACACATTCTGTTCGCGTTCAATCGAGGAAATAAATCTGTCAAAGCTGCTCGCGATATTTGCGAAGTGTACGGTGAAGATGCTACGAATGAAATGATAGCTCGTCGATGGTTTTTGTGATTCAAAGGCGGTAATTTCGACCTGAAAGACATGGAGCGTTCCGAACGACCAGTGGACTTCGATGAAGACCGCTTAAACCATATTATTCATCAAGAGAAGAGCAGAAAATTTTCCTTCGAATGACGTATAACATTTACCATTTTGTTTTACTTTTGGTGCTCATTTTTAAATTGGAAAACAACGGACACAACTTATGTTAACACCTAATAAATATGTCAAAAATGGAATGTCAAGTAGACGAAAGTAAGCATTTTCGACACTTCACCGACACATGAATAATATGGTTTAAGCGGTCTTCATCGAAGTTCACTGGTCGTCCGGAACGCTTCATGTTTTTCAGGTCGAAATTACCGTCTTTGAAACGCAAAAACCATCAATGAGCTGTCCCTTTAATTCATAGCATCTTCACCGTACACTTCGCAAATATCGCGAGCAGCTTTGGCAGCTTTATTCCCTCGATTGAACGCGAACAGAAGGAGGTGTCGAAAATGCTCACTTTCGTCTACTTGACATTCCATTTTGAAGGATTGTAATCAAATAAAATAATGTATGTAACGTAAAAGCAAACACAATATCTTGTAGAGCAGAAAATTTTCTTTCGAATGACGTATAACCTTTACCATTTTCTTTTACTTTTGGTGCTCATTTTTAAATTTGGAAAAAAACGGACACAACTTTTGTTAACACCTAATAAATAAAACATTGATTTTATTTCACTAAACATACTTTGTGTTTTATTTCACTAAACATACTTTATTTCACTTAACACCCCAGCACATGTTTTATTGCGAATCAACTAGTTGTAATGTATCCCTACCAATGTTATCTTATCATATACCCTTATCCACTTCCAATAAATATTATAAGTTATCATGGAAACCAATGTTAAGCTATTAACCATATCTATACTATGTAATCTAGAACCTATAAATATTAGTGTTATCACGTGTATGTCAAACTTAACTCAATGTATTATGTTTAAATTTATCATCTGTCTGAATTATCACGAGCTGCGATATATCCAAATTCAATAAAGATTTCATATCACTAAATAGAAGTAAGCAGCGAACGATACATTCAGATAAATCGCCTGATATCGATTTGACCTTAAGGGCATCGATAACATACCCGAAAAAATCCTTCTTAATCTGTCGAAGGGTCGTGCGTATGGTTATCTTTGCTTTAAATAGGACGTCATATCAGAGGCAGTAATAATTATTCTTAAAGCCACTACGATGTTAACATCATCGCTATTATTACTTCTATAATACTGTTAATATTATACTTCAATGTAATTCAACGAATTATACAAATAAAATTACACAATTGAAATTCTAAAAGGGTTTTCATTGCAAAAGGCCATAACATAGTTTCTTACTTAATAGTCAAGAATTTATTACTTGTATTAGTAAAATACAAAGTTTAATATAACAAGTATTAGTGAAATACAAAGTATGTTTAACGTAATACATAACAATTGCATCAGATTTATATTTGACTTTAGGAAGTATAACAACGTATATGAGTTTCTGAACAGTCTTGAATGACTTGAAATCAGGCAGCGAAGGAACGTTCACCTTCTGACGACATTATTTTTCGTGCTTAAAAATCTTAATTCTACTTCATATATTCTCGAAAAAATTCACACTCTTTAACATTTCTCTTCCTGCGCTAAAAAAATCCGTGCGCTCCGGTACTGTGTATTCAATACACTACACATCAATACACATGTAAAATTGAGTGATTTAAAATCGAAAAAATTAAATATTCTTAGCCAATCGCTTAAATTAATTAAACTTGTATGGAGTGATGTCTTGTAATATATATGATGAATAAAATCAAGGCTTAATAAATTACGTTGAAATGTGTTCTATTATTTTAATAAAAACTTGTGATTAACCTTTCCCTTCCGGTGCTAAAAAAATTGCGCGTTCCGGTATTGTGTATTCAATACACATGTAAAAAGGAGCGATTTAAAATCGGAAAAATAAGAATATTCAGAGCCAATCGCTTAAATTAATTAAATTTGAAGTCAAAAGTGATAATAATTAAAATTTTATTGCTGAAAACCTGAAAAAAAAAACATCGGCCGACGTTCACAAAACGAGCGAATTATTATTATTATCCTAAGCTCGACAGCCCTGGGTGAGCCTTGGCTGAATCCAGGAGCTTCCTCCATTCTTGTCTGTTTGATGCCCTTATTCTCCAATTTCTCACTGGCAACACCGATGCATCCGTGTTGACACTGTCCATCCATCGCATTTTGGGCCTTCCTGGTCTTCTACGTCCCTGTGTTACTGAGAGCGTGAGGCGTTTTGTAGGGTTGTCGTCGTCCATTCTGATTATGTGACCAGCCCATCTCAAGCGCCCTACTCTTACGGATCTGATCACATCGGGCTCTTTATAGATATCATATAGCTCTCGGTTATATCGACGACGCCAACCATTGTGGTCTCTCACTGGGCCGTATATTGTCCTAAGAACCCTTCTTTCAAATGCTGCGATGGACCCTTCAGTGTGTTTTGTCATCACCCAGGTTTCAGAGGCATATGTGAGGACTGGTTTGATCAGGGTCCTGTATAATAGTGTTTTTGTGGTTCTTCGCAGTAATTTGGATCTTAACTGTTTTTGTAGCTATTGTAATGTAGCTATTGTAAAAATAAGGAAAATAAGTAGATGTGAAGAAGGCGAATAATATTTTTTTAAATTTATAAATTACCTTAACCTTTCCATTCCTGTGTTAAAAAAATCCGCCCATTCCGATACTGTGTATTCAAAAAACATGTAAAAATGAGCGATTTAAAATCGGAAAAATAAGGATATTCATAGCCAATTGCTTAAATTAATTAAATTTCAAGTCAAAAATAATAATTGAAATTAAATTGCTGAAAACATGAAAAAAACATCGGCCGACGTTCCCAAAACGGGCGAATAGACCACCTCAAATGGATACCCGAGAGCTACTGAGACATGAGATGGACTGACACTGTGTATGTTATACCTCGAAGGAAGAAACTCAAGTGCAAACTGAGATTCTATTTTTTGCGTTCCCATATACCGAAGTAGAGTGAGAGTGAGACGTGAATAGCGTCGCTTCCTCACTCATAGCGGTTTTTTTAGAATGAATATATCTACGTCACACACTGGCACACGATTGATTGTATCGGTGAATTTATTCCCGATTTTCACAAAATATCTCTGATGTGGCCGATAAATGCTAATTAATATTAATATTATTTTTTCATTTAATGCGTTAATGTATTACGGAGGAATATATGTAGCCAGTATTTATTATATTTATAGAGATATTAAGGTTTTTAGAAGCAATGTGTACTAGTTACACATCACATGGAAGGAAGGGTTAAGAACACGTACGTACTTTTCGATCATAAGATAAGACGCTTTATAATAGGACCTTTTTTTATCTAACTTATAGTTTACCAAAGTGGGCGTTACCATCCCCTGTGGGCTTTCGAGGGATCTGAAGGGACGTTGCTGGTTCCAGGGGCAACAGGGGACGTTGAGAAGCAAGTGGGTAATAATAAGACGCTTAGCAAAATTTGATCGCTTCATCATTTTTTACACTTGATTATACAGATATACTTATGTACTCGTACACTCATATATATGATTCTAATTTACTCATATTATCAGCATTTAAAGGTAATGAATAACGATTTAAATAATTTACTCATATTATCAGCATTTAAAGGTAATGAATAACGATTTAAATAATTTACTCATATTATCAGCATTTAAAGGTAATGAATAACGATTTAAATAATTTACTCATATTATCAGCATTTAAAGGTAATGAATAACGATTTAAATAATTTACTCATATTATCAGCATTTAAAGGTAATGAATAACGATTTAAATAATTTACTCATATTATCAGCATTTAAAGGTAATGAATAACGATTTAAATAATTTACTCATATTATCAGCATTTAAAGGTAATGAATAACGATTTAAATAATTTACTCATATAATCAGCATTTAAAGGTAATGAATAACGATTTAAATAATTTATTTGAAGATATCCTTACAATGATGATTCTTCTTCGTGTTTCGTGTTTTATACACATTCTCAAGTGTTGAAGAATCATAATTGTAATAACAAGAAGATATAATTGAATCATCGACAAACGAAGAATTTGAAATTGAAATTCAAAAACAGGTGTTAAGTGGTCTGGTTAAAAAGCAGATACCCAGACTTGATTATGCACTGTGGTAAGGAGTTTTTTTATTGTATTTCCGTCATCCTATTTAGTATTTAGTGCGGTCACGTGGATTTAGTGCGGTTAAGTATTTTGAAGAGAAAGAAAGACCGACTGCAAATAGTTGACCACAGATATTTAGGGATGCTAAATAGCCTAATACAGACTAATTTATAGCACAACACTGGGGTCATCCTACTCTTTAGTGATTATTATTAATTAACTAATTAAATTTATTTTAATTACTAATAATATATAGCAATCATGAGTATTAATAACATTTAAAAAAAACAGCTTTAGAATTTCATTTCCAAGTAGTTTTATTTTGATCCAGCTTTTTAAAGTAAATTACACATAAAGCTACATAAATATTTTGATGAAATTCAAAATACTGACAGACACTGCTACACTTCCAATTTGAGATAGATACAGAGTTTTTACGAGGGGAGCGATTGAAAAAAAAAATCTTTGAAAGGAGGCGTTGAGCCAAAAAGTTTGGAAAACTTTGATCTAACCCAAAAAGGAAAAGCCAAGATAGTGACGTTTTCTATACTAAAAAAATGTATCCTGGTCCCTGTGAAGTTTCACAAATTTGCCTCAATACAACCTTGTACCGACGTTCAGTAATTTTAATTATTTTATCAACTTTAATATAAGCCTCGATTCTAATAAATAACAAGTTATTGAAGTAAATACGTTACATTTAACTAACAATAATGACAAATTAATACATCTTGTTACAAATTAGCAAAAATATGTCAGTTTGTTAAAATCAAATAATATTTGGCGATGTTCGTCACAAGTCACTACGTTAGTCTGCATTGGCTAGGGATGGGGTATGCGATAATTGGATTTTCGATTTTTTTTATACAAAAAAATTAAATGTTCGTAATTAGTGTTAATTCATAGTAGAACTTGGCCTATTTAAAGATAGATACAAATCATACAATACATTAGAAAGTAAGTATGTTGAAAATTAGGAATTAAAACGTCAGTTTAGAGAAAAATTATTTTTCGATTAATAAAAAAACGATTCAATTTGAAAAAAAAAACGATTTTACCCCCCTCCCTTTGACATAAGACATTTCAAGCGTCACAGGAACTATGCTACATTTTCTTGAGTAAAGTATATCAAGCAACGCCACACGGGCTGTTCACCTCAGCCTTTTCATATCAAAAAACTTGTGACCTAATATTCTGAACTAAAATTCCAATACGTCCCTGGACTTGTATTAGTTTAATTCTGCTGAATATACAATAGTACAGGTCATGCAAATCCAAAGAATCAGTTACTTTTGGCAAACTCTGTTTTCAGTCAAGTACAAACAGAGGAATTTGAGGTTATCTATTAATTTGACGGTTTTATCATTAATTTACCAGCATATTAAAAATAAGGGTTAAAAATAATATGTTTTTAAATTTATTTCATTTTATTTATATCGATTCGTAATATAGGCTTAGACCCCCTTATATTGGGATTAACAAAAATAGTAAACAAGGTAAAACAAATTTAATAGAAAGTCACTTAAAAAAGTTGATAATTGCTTTCTAGCGACCCCTGTCTAAGAAAAAATTTTCCTTTTACTTTTGATAATGTGATATGATATATGTTAATATCCAAAGCACTTCCGTTTAAAAGAGTTAAGGCCTTTCCTAGAGGCATATTCATAGCTTAGTAATATAGGCTTACTTATATTCACAAAGGCTTCTAAGAAGTTATATTCTTTATATGTCAATGGTGGTCCAACAAAGAACGACATTTAAACATTTATATAACAAAGACCACATACACTTGATTTAGTTCTTAATTGAACATTTATTTTACACGTGACAAGAAATATACATAATTTGCGATAAAAAACAGGTACCTAATTTAATTTGGACACACAATTTCATTGGATCTGGGTTTGTTGCCTTTCATTTGTCGTGTTCTCAGTAAACTAGGCTTGTGCCTGTATCTCACTGAGGACATATAGTACGAAATAATAAATCAAATTTTCTTTCCGATTTTGGATTATATAAAACCCCGTTACACATTCTCATCAACCTGACAAAAAGTGACACTCGATTACATATGTATACATTACGCGAAATCAAACTCCTCACACTTCATCACTCCAGGCAGACCAAAACATTCATCCCATAGCATACCGCACACAAACATAAAACAAACAATAACAAAAAATACATATATACTAATATATAAATACAAAACAACAAAAAACACCACACTGAAGAGCTCACACAAACCTCTTCCACCTGTCGCAATAACAACTATGCTCCGATCGATTGCCTTAACTGTTTTCCTCCGTTTGCCTTTATTGAATTCGGCAAACCATTGTATGTCATGGGAGCTAAATAAGAATATTGCCTTTGGGCAAAAGAAGTTTTAACCCTAGGGATGGTGAATATTTAATCAGTTGCCATGCGTGTCATGTGTCTCTGCTGAGTCTGCATCTTCCCTTCCTCTCGATTATAGTGCCAGAGAATGGATTTGAGATGTAAATTTGCTATTTTCAGATAGATAGATACATACCATCACTCCATTTTCCTGTCAGGGAAAGCATAGAGGACAGAACACCAGACTTTCTGAACTCAACTCACATATTTCGTCTCTTCCACATCCATACACATTCTCATACTATTTACGAATTCTCTTATTTTTAACATTTCCTTATTTCAAAATATCGTTCACTTGATCCAACCAAACTTTCCTTGGTCTTTCTCTACCCCACTTTACACTTACATTTGTACTTAACATTTGTTTTGTTAGCCTTTCGTCATTCATTCGTTGCTCGTGCCCAAAGCGTCTTGTAGTGCAAATATTTATCTTATTTAACACATCAGCCTTAAGTTCCTATCCATATCTACTCACTTCAATCTATATTCTGTCATATAACTTCTTCTAAGTGCACTCTATAGCATTTATTCTTAATTTTATTACGCTAAAATTACATTCAGCTGAAAATAGTGAAACTGGACAAGTAGGAAATATTCGCAACATAATATCAATGTTTAGATATAGTTCGCAATATAATATCAATGTTTAGATATAGTTCAATTTATGTTTATCTTTAGAAGTTCCAAAGAAGTAACGTTTGTTCCAGATACTCCAATAGTTAGTACAATTTGATACATTCAATCTCAACGAAGCTCAGGTTCTGTACCCCAATTCAGGATGCGCCCGGGACTGGTGCCCCTGTTACACTCTCGTTATATTGCCTCTGGTAGAGGGGGTAAAATATGATTAAATAAATATAACAATAAGTATAACGATGTATATAGATATAACCAGGATCGAATGAATTGGAGATCTGTTCAGTCTGCGTACCTCAATTGAAACACGGCGTGATAGGCATGATGACATAAAATCAAAGTTTCAACATTTTCCAGT
Source organism: Odontocerum albicorne (assembly GCA_949825065.1). Classification (NCBI taxonomy): domain Eukaryota; kingdom Metazoa; phylum Arthropoda; class Insecta; order Trichoptera; family Odontoceridae; genus Odontocerum; species Odontocerum albicorne. The sequence continues at coordinate 2,402,326 of OX463843.1, forward strand.
ATAAATTCATCTTTCTTTAAAATACCGATGACCGTTAAATATTTCGTTAGTTTTGTTGTTTTCAACGAGAAAAAAACAAATTGTTTTACCTGCTAATTCTATGTAACTTAAAATTAAATATTTTACAACTTAACGGAATTAGCGAATAACTATCATTAACTTTATAACTTGAAGAAAAGGAACCTTTTGGGTAAACCCAAGCCGACTCAGCGCTCAGCACTTAACCACCCATAAACCTTTTAAGGCTTAACAGTGGTATTGTTATAATGTTTTGTCCTGTAGAATTTTATGCTTTTTTTAAATCTTACAAAAATGCATGTAGCAATTATTAAAAATGTACAAAAATACATTTCGTTTTTGACTATTTCATGAAAAACATTACTTAAGAACTAAGCCAACCAGATTTTTTAATGTATACAATGAAAATATAATACAATACAACGAATTAATGATGAAATATTTAGAGAAAAAATCTATACTTATTATATATGTTAGTACTTGAAGGTACAAAAAGTTTGGTAAGACTTAGAAAACTGGGCACGACCAAATGGATAGTATAGTATATAGTAAAAGAGCAGGTTAAAAGATGAAGAAAACACTTTAATGGTTTGGGTGAGTGAAACAAATAAATGAAGAAAGACTATACTTGAGAAAATATAGGATGGTTCCTGTGACATTTGAAATGTCATGTCTCAAAGGGATGAGGTAAAATCGTTTTTTTTTTTTTTTACAAATCGGATAGTTTTTTTATACTCGTAAATTGAAAAATTGTTTTTCTTTTCTCTAAACTGACGTTTTAAAATACTAATTATCATTATACTGACTTTCTAATGTATCGTATGATTTGTATCTATCTTTAAATAGGCCAAGATCTACTATGAATTAATACTAATTACGAACAGTTAATTTTAGGTATAAAAAAATCGAAAATCCAATTATCGTATCTAGCCAATGCAGACTAACGTAGTGACTTTTGACAAACGTCACCAAATATTATTTGATTTAAAAAATCTGCCATATTTTTGCTAATTTATAACAAGATGTATTAATTTGTCATGACTGTTAGTTAAATGTAATGTATTTACTTAGATAACTTGCTATTTATTAGAATCGAGGATTATATAATATTAAAGTTGTAAAAAATAATTAAAATTATTGAACGTCGTTACAAGGTTGTATTGGGGCCAATTCGTGAACTGTCACAGGGACCATGCTACAAATTCTCAAATATAACAAAACTGCAAATATGAATGAAAATCATGATACAGGAAGATCAAAGAAAGTGTGGTTGGATCAAGTTAATGATATTTTGAAAGAAAAAAATATATTAAGTTAGAAAAATTGAAGGAACTGTATGAGAATGTGTGTAGATGTCGAAGCGGTGAAATATATGTATTGGGGAATGAAAGGCTGGCGTTCTACCCTCTGTGCCTACTGCATCAGGGAAACTGCGTGATGGTATGTATGAAGCATGCACGATGAGAAACAAAATGTGGGAGAGCCGAAAAACGTGTGCTAAGATAGAAAGGAAGTGATATTCTCTGTGCCTACCCCAAGATGGACATGGCACAATGGTGGCCTACAAGTGTCTTTAGATTTTATCACACGATCTACCATGGTCTGGTTAATAAGTTAATAAGACGCCTATCGATCAAACGTGGTCTTGTAATATAAATATTTTTCTGGTTAGTTGGAAGTGATTACCACATGACGATACACCATTATACGATACATCGTTACTTGGTCTTGTAGTCGAGGATCCCATCCTTGCCATTCCAACGTCAATTTAGTTGGAAAGCGAACCTGTGTCGAGCTTGTTTTAACTCGCCTGTCACACCACTGTACTAGATCCAATAACACACCAAAGTGGAACAATTGAAGCACACCGACATGCCTTTATTTAAAGAATAGATATGACCAAAGTCATTAGTATCCTTATACCCCTGAATACTAGGTGGAAAACATACCTGTGTCATTCGAGGGTATTTATTTTTTTAACACTTTTATTGCAATACAATCTGGCGGGCTTATTGCCCGGCGGCAATTTCTTCCAATCAACCAGACAAAAGTAAATGAAACAAGTTACATGGTAGCATAAATCATTCAAATGACTATCCATCCCCACGAAATCCATAAACACATACGTGAGCACATGCCCACGAACCCCACAAAGACGGACAATCACCCGAACATTATTTTTCATATAAAATGAGATATCATCAATCAAAAGGAAAGGAAGGGATGGTGGAGAGGAAAGGAAAAGAAAAATCAGGAATGAAACACTTTATTTTACTGACTAGAAATAAAGAGTTTTTTCAGTCGCTTCTTAAAGCATGCCAAGGACGGAGCGAGTCTTATATTGGTTTGTAACTGATTCCAGAGTCTCACTGCATGGACAGTAAAGGACGACGTAAAAAAAAGAGGAGCGGTGAACTGGAAAGGCCAATAAACAATCTCTGTTTGAGCGTAGCGCTAATCCATGATTGGAAAGACGCTGAAAATTTTCGACGAGATAAGAGGGTGCGGCGGGACAGTTAAGTATGTTATACAATAGAGACAGTATGTGAATTTGGCGTTTATTTCTAACATTCAACCAGTTCAATGCCTTCTGGTATGAAGTTATATGGTCGTACTTTCGTAGGTTGAAAATGAATCTTAGACACACATTAGGGGTAGTGGCAGGATTCGAACCAGCGGCCTTCCACACGCCCTGTACATTACAACCATACTCGTATATTATACATAACAATATGATAGGTACAAAGGAAACTTGCTTGCAAAAAATATATGGCAGCGCATTGTACACTTGTTTAATATGTTAGTATGTACTTGAATATTTTTTTTCCGTATTCTCACCATCGAAAGATGAGAAAATACTACATTTCAATTTGTATATATGCTCATATATTATGTTTTATGAATTCCAATTGGACACAATGTTTTTATCACTTTTTTTGCGAATTCGTTATCGCGTCCAATATTTGATGTCGCAAAATTGAATAAAAAAGTCCCTTACGCTAGCACTAACGCAAAGGGAACACGTGAATAATAAATAAGTATTATAATCTTGTTTCTCTGATTGACTTGCTACGTGCGAGGACACATAAAAAGATTTTGCTTATGAAGACATTTTCCAAAATATCCCTTTCGATTGGCCGTAACCAGGTTTAGTCAACATTTTTCATTTTGGTATGTTTAATAAAGTTTTAAGACAAGAAAAATCTTAAATGCTTGCACTAAGAGGATATAGAACCGTTGGATCGGTCACTGTTCCGATTCAATTTGGGATGCAACTCTGTGGTGGTTATCCTGTGGCGATGAAGGACTCAGACGACAAGGCCATCCACAGAATCTTAGCCATCCTGAAACGAGTCATTGAATTCTCCTTATATGTGGTAAAATGTTAATTTCCACCAATAGACATACTGTCAATACTCAGTCGTCAGGGTCTCACCAGTTCATTATTATAGTTCGGAAAATATAGGACGAGTCCTGTGACAGCTCACAAATTTGCCCCAATACAACCTTATGTAAGATGTTGTTTATAGTTAAGGCATTAACCTTGTGGAGGTTTAAAGACGTTGTAATTTATTTTTATCAAACACTGTTTATTCCACTTTTTTATGACGGTATAACCCTACCGGTTTCAAGGCTTTCACCTCATCTTCATGGGAGCGCAAACAAGACTAAATGCTGTTCGAACTGGTACCAGCCCCCATCCGTTGAAGCGTGTATATCGGTACCAGTTCGAACAGCATTTTGTTTTGTTTGCGCTCCCCTGAAGATGAGGTGTGCACCTTGAAACCGGTAGGGCTATACCGTCATAAAAAGTGGAATAAACAGTGTTTGATTAAAATAAATTACAAAACCTACTGTAACGTATGAGTATTTACCTAAATAGTGTAACTTGCTATTTATTAGAATTTAGGCTTATATTAAAGTTGATAAAATAATTGAAATTACTGAACATCGGTACAAGGTTACATCGAGGTAAATTTGTAAGCTGTCATAGGACTCATCCTACATTTTCTGAACTATACCACCGCTTGCAGATGAGATATACGAGTATAAAGGGTCATTGTAATTGAGCGTTTTTTTTAAATTCTTGGATAAAACACAGGTGACGTCGCAAACTTGCCTGAATCTTGTGACTTTTGCGAAGTGTAATGTATGACATTTATAAAAATAGAGTCGTATACAGTACGACAACGCGTTCACATTGTTGAATTATTTTATGTATTGTAATCTCCGGAAACGGTGATGTTAATTTGCCACCAAGATCATGTGATCTGACTCCGTTAAAATATTTTCTCTGGGGTTACGTGAAAAGTCAGGTCTATAAGAATAACCCCCGATCAATTCCTGAGCTAAAGGACGAAATTATTCGCGTTATTGGTGAGTTAGAACAGCAGTTATGCCAAAATGGCATCGAAAATTTTGACAAAAGAGTAGACATCTGTGGAGCTGCAAGAGGTGAACATTTGGAGGGTATTGTTTATTGTGTTTAAATGTCATACATTATACTTCAATGACCAATAAAAAAAATTGAAATCAAAACTAATTGTGTGTTTTATTCAAGAATTAAAAAAAAATTATAAAAAGGACCGCTTAATCTGAAAGACCCTCTATTAGAGAAGTTGGGATTGTATACCTCATATATTAGGATGTTATTGCAGGTCCTTGCAATGTATGAGAGAATATGCAATGAACTGATATTGAGAATTTAAGACTGATGTGTTGAGTAAGATAAAGAAGTGCACTCTGAAATAGTTTGTAGGTATGTAGTACGAATGAATGAAAAAATACTTAATATACTAGGCGTATCCAGCAAGTAAGTGTACTGAGGCTCTCACGACCGGATGGATTTTATTTTCGACATGTTGGCTACACTTCCGTGTAGCCTGACCCTTCCGTTCGAGGTCAGTACGTTGAGAAGTGTCGACGCGACAACCCTCCAATCTCCCGCCAAGTGCGAAATAAATAATGCCGGGCAAGAGTTTTTGAGGCGCTGCAAACTCCATGGAGATGAATTTCTCCGCTCCATCGTTACTGGAGATGAAACTTGGGTTGCACACTACACGCCTGAAACCAAAAGGCAGTCTCAACAGTGGCGTCACACCTCTTCACCCTCCGCCAAAAAGTTCAAAACCACAATTTCAGCCAAGAAAATCATGGCATCAGTGTTTTGGGACTGTCAAGGCATAATTTTAATTGAATATATGCCTCAAGGGGAGACCATCGACTCTGCCAGATACTGTGAGACCCTAAAAAAATTGCGGAGGGTGATTCAGAACAAGAGGAGAGGCACGCTGACAAAGGGAGTCTGCCTGCTGCATGACAATGCCAGACCACACACGGCCAACGCGACGAAGGAACTGCTCGCCTCGTTTAAATGGGATGTCCTAAACCATCCCGCGCATCCCCTGACCTAGCACCTTCAGATTACTATCTCTTTACCTCCCTGAAGCTGCACATGGGTGGAAAAAGGTTTTCAACCGACGAGGAGGTAAAGGAGGAGGTAGAGAAGTGGACGGAGGGGTTGGCGGGAAACTACTTCGAGGAAGGCATCAAAAAGTTGATACCCCGCTTCACCACCTGCATTGAGAGGAATGGCGACTATGTCGAAAAATAGCTTACATATATATTACGGTAACCACGTAATTTTTTTGTTTAAATAAAAAAAATTGTAACCTACAAACATTCAGTACACTTACTTTCTGGATATGCCTCGTATATGGCAAATATGAGTGGAAGGCGTGGTAGAGGAATACCGAATGATATTTTGAATGAAGGAAACCTAAAAAGTCCGAGAAATCGAAAAAGACGTATAGACGTAAAAGAGATAAAGAATGTGTATCGAGATAGGAAAGTCGGGCGCTATGTCTTCTCTGCTTGCCCTGACTGAGAAATGGCATGATAGTATATATGCATGTGTATGTAAGTAAAAAAATTTAACTTTCGAAATAAGATTAATGCTATTCAATTATAAAATTTTCAATCTTACATAGTTTTTATCCATCAAAGTTTATAAATGCAAATTACAAAACATGGTCATGTGAACATGTTAAAAAGCGTGGCGGCAGGGAGACAACATTGTGTTCGAATATTTTTATCAGGTATATGGAATTTAAAATTACTGTATAAGGCACAAAACTCGCTGTACTTCGTCGTAAATGCTACCAATCCAACCGCATACTTTTAGCTCGTTAAGTTTTATTAAAATATGAACTATTTGACTAAACTGGAACCCATTCTATGGGCACCATCAGGAATCGAGCCGGTAGCCCCCGAGTAGAAGGCAAGCGTTTTACCAACTAGGCCTCGAAAGTCTTCAAATATTTGCAGTACATTAAATTGTTTTATCAAACACTGTTTATTCCACTTTTTGTAACAGTATAACCCTACCAGTTTCAAGGCTTTCACGTCATCATCAGGGGAACACAAACAAGACTGAATTCTGTTCGAACTGGTACTGACATACACGCTTCTAAGTGTAAACATTCGGGTTGAGGACTCTGGGTGAAGTGAGGGAGGAGACAACCTCAGCGATCAGTGGTGAGATTCTTGGAATAAATGTGTTTGCCAGATGTTCACCCCGATGCAGTGACTTAAAATTTTCTAGGGCAGGAATATAATTTGAAAAGAGATTTCGTGAACACAAATCCACCTTAACAAATCCTCCAATTTATTCCGAAATGGGTAACCATACAATTTTTATTGATGATGCCAAATTATTAAATATCAATTGTAACGGAAATAAATTGGACAGAATATAGGGTGTAGAAATTTCTAAGTCAGTGCATCGGGGTGAACATCTGGCAAACACATATATTCCATGAATCTCACCGCTGCTCGCTGAGGTTGTCTCCTCCCTTCCTCCACCCACAGTTTACCGTTAGAAGCGTGTAGGTCGGTACCAATTCGAACCGAATTCAGTATTGTTTGTGCTCCCCTGATGATGAGGTCAAAGCCTTGAGACCGGTAGGGTTATACCGTTACAAATAGTGGAATAAAGTGTTTGATAAAACAAATTACAATGTCTTTAAACCTCCACAATGTTAATGCCTTAACTATAAATAATATATTTTCGTATAGCATAATTTAGATTAAGCGATTTTTACGAAACTAAAGATTGATTTCATTAAAAGCCTTTCAAAATCAGAATTAAAATAAAACCTCATTTCTCAATATTATTTTTTGTATTTGTTTCTTAGTTTTGTAAATTAATTTTTTTCCCGTTTTGATTATATGTTAAAGTTTGATGTTGATTTTTATTTTTGTTATGTGATATGTTTAAATGTTATTTGATAACTGTTTTCATTAGAATTTTGTTTTATTATTATTGAATTTTGTTTTTTAGAAAGGCCATGGCTGTTGTTGTTTATGCCTTGGCGATAACATTATATAATATAAAATAAATCCTTTAAAAAAAATGTATCCACTTTGCACGGATTTCTCCTGTTACATAAAGAGGGTCTGCTTCTAGCGTTAGCTTATTCGTTAGGAATAATATCAGCCAGGATTCTTCTCATACTGCTAGACGGTACCGAGAATGTATCAACAGTGTCATTCAGTTGGTTCAATATCTCTATACCACGCGTGACTGAGTGTTTAGCCATGATATTCGTCCTGTAAGTTGGTATGTAGAACAGACAATTACGTAAGTCTTCGACAATTACGTAAGTCTACTTGGTAAAATTTGGTAATATTTTGTGGTACACCATACGTACATATTTTAAATTTAAATTTATTTATTAATATTAAATAATTTTAAACAATGACTATAATTTATTATTACTACTGTTTTTTTTGTATCTCCATGTTACTTTAACCCTCGGTTGGGCGCAACTCATCTGTGAGATTAAAAATAAAATTTCTGCTTAGGCTTAAGTGAAAGCTTATCAAAGTGAGATCTTCACTCAAACATGATTATGTAACATTTGTACATTTCTTTGCACTTTTCAATAACAAAATTTTAAATGTTCTCATATTGTTTTTCTTAAAATAGAAGATAACTTGTTTACAACATTCTCAGTCTTTTTGTTGGCAGCTTATCAACACAAATAATTCAATTCAGTAACATCACTTTTTTATCAGTCATTTAATACCCACAATAGGTTTGTAAAAAAGATTTAGCACAATAAAAAGTTTGTGGAATTAACTGTCACATATTAATAAGGTAGGTAGGTGTTCATGTGACGAAAATAAAAGCAATAATTTATCATTAGAGAACACTATACAACGCTCTACAAAGCCGAAGTTAGCCGATTATGTCCGACAGTATCTTTCTTAAGCCCGATGTGTATTACTTACCGCCGGGTACTGTACAAAGTTTGATGTATGCTAGTGAAACGATACATAAATAAATGCTGGGGAAATGCGTGCACTGAGAAGAATATTTGGGATGTCAATGTATTACAGAATACGAAATGAAGAAATTAGTATTCAATGTGAACTTAAAACTGATGTTTAAATAAGATAAATAAGAACACTCTAAGATGATTTAGACACGCGGAATGAATGAATGAATTAACACTAACAATATAAATATGAATAGAAAACGTGGTATGGTTGGATGAATGAATAATATTTTCAAAGAAGGAAATGTAAGAGTTAGAATAAATTGTAGGAGTCGTATGAGAACTACGTTCCCTCTAAGGTGTGCGCGTGTGCGGCCGCACACCTGTTAAAAATTGTCCGCACACGATGGAAACATGTCATGTTTTCATCTACCGCACACGTCTCAAAGAAAGGAACTTGTAACCATATTTTGTTTTGCGCAATTTTATATTTTTATATATTTGAATGGTTGAATTAAAATAGGCACTAAGTACCAAAAAAAAAAAAACAAAAAAACTAAGTATGCAGTTTCATTATATATGACATATAGAACGAAACTGCATGCTTAGTTTTTTTTGGGTTTTTTTTTGGTACTTAGTGCCTATTTTAATTCAACCATTCATTTTATGATGGGTTCTCAGGTTCCTTTCTTTGAAATGTGTGCGGAACATAGAAACATCATATAGAGTCCACGTGCCGTAAGGAAAGAATAGTGTAGAAGGGTGACCATGATTTTTTTATTTCTCATATATATTCAGGTTATTTATCAAAGGGTTGTTTATCAAAGATAATGATTGTAATTTATTTTTATCAAACACTGTTTATTCCACTTTTTTGTGACGGTATAACCTTACCGGTTTCAAGGCTTTCACCTCAACTTCAAGGAAGCACACACAAGACTTGTTTGTGCTTCTCTGAAGATGAGGGGAAACCCACTTTTTTGTGACGGTATAACCTTACCGGTTTCAAGGTGCACACCTCATCTTCAGGTGAGCGCAAACAAGACCGTCACAAAAAAGTGGAATAAACAGTGTTTGATAAAAATAAATTACAATGTCTTTAAACCTCCACAACGTTAATGCCTTAACTATAAACAACATAAAGATAATGATATTATTATGTAACAGTAGCTACACAAAATAAAAAACCGTTGTTAACTAGTACCAAAGCATCACCAATTATTAACCTACTAGACTAACCTACATATTTGAAAAATGTAATTTATGATTTCATGGTACATTATGTTGACTTCTTAGGTTTATCTATGCATGAATATGCATTTTTCTTGCAAGTTGATGGGCCACACATACAGTGAAAAAAATAGGGTGAACGTTGATGAGGATGTGATTATATATATCGAGATCGAAAAGTTTGGCGCTTCTCTCTGCCTAACCAGGCAGGGAAGCGACAGGGTAGTACGTAATGTAAAGTTTATGATAAAATATACGGATAAATTTTGGATACGAATAAAACGGGGAAAAAATGTAGAAACAAGCCATTGTCATATTGATTTCCTTTATCTTATTTTAGGCCTGTTGGCCTGTTATGGTACTGCATCATTGTTTGCCTCTTGTGACGTCGTCTGCTAGCTGTCTTTCCATCTTTTGGGAGGTCGTCTTGGAGGTCTGCTCGCTTGGGGGATACTGTCCCTAGCCATTCTTACGGCTCTCGTTTCCGCCATTCTGGATACGTGTTCGTTCCAGAACCTTCTTCTCTGTCGTCCCCATTGGACAATATCTTCAACTTCGCACATCCTTCGGACTTCTGTGTTTCGTACTCTATCACGAAGGGTTTTGCCAGCGAAACTCCTGAGTACCTTCATTTCGCTGGTTCGAAGGAGATTTTTGGTTCTGACAGTGTCGGCTCTGGACTCTATACTGTATGTCATTATGGGGTGGACACAGGTCTTGTTTATCCTCACCTTGTAATATTGATACCATTAGCATTATGGGGCGGACACACGTCTTGTATATCCTCACCTTGTAATATTGATACCATTAGCATTATGCTGCGGACACAGGTCTTGTATATCCTCACCTTGTAATATTGATACCATTAGCATTATGGGGCGGACACAGGTCTTGTATATCCTCACCTTGTAATATTGATACCATTAGCATTATGGGGCGGACACAGGTCTTGTATATCCTCACCTTGTAATATTGATACCATTAGCATTATGGGGCGGACACAGGTCTTGTATATCCTCACCTTGTAATATTGATACCATTAGCATTATGTGGCGGACACAGGTCTTGTATATCCTCACCTTGTAATATTGATACCATTAGCATTATGGGGCGGACACAGGTCTTGTATATCCTCACCTTGTAATATTGATACCATTAGCATTATGGGGCGGACACACGTCTTGTATATCCTCACCTTGTAATATTGATACCATTAGCATTATGGGGCGGACACAGGTCTTGTATATCCTCACCTTGTAATATTGATACCATTAGCATTATGGGGCGGACACAGGTCTTGTATATCCTCACCTTGTAATATTGATACCATTAGCATTATGGGGCGGACACAGGTCTTGTATATCCTCACCTTGTAATATTGATACCATTAGCATTATGGGGCGGACACAGGTCTTGTATATCCTCACCTTGTAATATTGATACCATTAGCATTATGCGGCGGACACAGGTCTTGTATATCCTCACCTTGTAATATTGATACCATTAGCATTATGGGGCGGACACAGGTCTTGTATATCCTCACCTTGTAATATTGATACCATTAGCATTATGGGGCGGACACACGTCTTGTATATCCTCACCTTGTAATATTGATACCATTAGCATTATGGGGCGGACACAGGTCTTGTATATCCTCACATTGTAATATTGATACCAGTAGCAATTTCCTCTTTATGTGACTTTATATAATGACTGTCATTAAAACGAAAGAAATATACTTTCACTCGAAAATGATTTGCTGTGAAATGAATTCTCAGTGATACACCTCTTTTCGTTTTCTTAACTAACCAACATTTTTCATTAAAATACAAAATAGGTTTATAATACAAACTTTTTTTTAAATATTTTTAATATTTATTAAAAAACAATCCTTATTTAAGCAAGTTTGAACTATCAAACCCCAGTCCGCTGCGATCTCTCCTCTAACCTCTTACGATTGCCCTCGAGGGTAGAGACCCAACGGCTGTAAACCACTGATATATGTATGTAGAGAACAGTTCAGTTTGAGAGAAGCCTTAAGGATACATCGAGAACTACCTTCGTGACCTATTTGACCTGTCTGCCAACCCGGAGGTTTGATTCCCGTTGATATTCATATTTTATTTAGAGAAGGTCATAGTCCAGTATTTGCCTAATGCTTATTTTCAACCACTCTGGTTGATTGTAAGAGATGGCCACAGTAGAATAAATTTGATATATGTATATAATAAAGGGTCTTTCAAAGTGAGCGTTTTTTTTTATAATTCTTGAGTAAAACACACAATTTTCTTTGATTTCAAAAAACTTTTTATTGGTCATCAATATATGACATTCAAACACAATAAACAATATCCGCGAAATATGCTGCTCCACAGATGTCCACTCTTGTCAGAATTTTCGATGACATTTTGGCATGATGACGGTTCTAACTCACCAATAACGCGAATAATTTCGTCCTTCAACTCAGAAATTGATCGAAGGTAATTCTTATAGACTATAGATTCTTAAATATTGAATTCGGCCCCCCATTGTACTTGTATGTCATGGGAACTAAATAGGCATATTGCCTTTGGGAAAAATATGTTTTAACCCCAGGAATGCAATCATTCATTTCCGTGTCCATATCATCAATTATGCCACGAGTTTCCAGTATGAGGCAACATAGATCACCTTATCATTCGCAACAATCTGGTCCTCATTATGTAATCCCTATGATCGAACATTTCCGTGCCCAGATCATCAATTATGCCACGAGTTTCCAGCATGAGGCAACATAGATCACCTTATCATTCGCAACAATCAGGTCCTCATTATGTAATCCCTATGATCGAACATTTCCGTGTCCAGATCATCAATTATGCCACGAGTTTCCAGTATGAGGCAACATAGATCACCTTATCATTCGCAACAATCAGGTCCTCATTATGTAATCCCTATGATCGAACATTTCCGTGTCCAGATCATCAAGTATGCCACGAGTTTCCAGTATGTGGCAACATAGATCACCTTATCATTCCCAAAAATCAGGTCCTCATTATGTAATCCCTATGATCGAACATTTCCGTGTCCAGATCATCAATTATGCCACGAGTTTCCAGTATGAGGCAACATAGATCACCTTATCATTCGCAACAATCAGGTCCTCATTATGTAATCCCTATAATCGAACATTTCCGTGTCCAGATCATCAATTATGCCACGAGTTTCTAGTATGAGGCAACAGAGATCACCTTATCATTCGCAACAATCAGGTCCTGATTATGTAATCCCTATGATCGAACATTTCCGTGTCCAGATCATCAATTATGCCACGAGTTTCCAGTATGAGGCAACATAGATCACCTTATCATTCGCAACAATCTGGTCCTCATTATGTAATCCCTATGATCGAACATTTCCGTGCCCAGATCATCAATTATGCCACGAGTTTCCAGCATGAGGCAACATAGATCACCTTATCATTCGCAACAATCAGGTCCTCATTATGTAATCCCTATGATCGAACATTTCCGTGTCCAGATCATCAATTATGCCACGAGTTTCCAGTATGAGGCAACAGAGATTACCTTATCATTCGCAACAATCAGGTCCAGATTATGTAATCCCTATGATCGAACAAACTAGCATATGTTGTGAGTCCTATATATCTTCATAATTACATTCAGTGCTACTTTCGTTTAAGAAACCCCATCATTACATGTTCACCTTGTATCTAAAGGCCCGTTCTCATGGTTCAAGTTTAGTTGACCAATTGAAGTTGATCAACAAATGTTGAATACGACTTGAATCAGTTTTTCTTCACACGTTTCAATAGAAACTGATTCCAGGCCCGTTTTCTCGGTTCAAGTTTAATTGACCGATTAAAGTTGATGAACAAAAGTTGAATGAAATCTGTAGTGAGAACCGTTGTTTCAATAGAGTTGATCAAATGTTTAGTTGATCAAGAAAAGATTGACCCAGTCAAGTTTTATCGTTCAAGTTACGAGTCATCCGCCATTTGCTTTCGAGTTGAAATCGGTCTTGAAATGTGTGAACATGTTGATTGTCAAGTTCGCTTTCAGCTTGGTAAATTTAAAAATAAAGATGCGAGAGAAAATGCTTTGGAAGCCATTTTTAACTGAATTAAATTATTAATTAAATTGAAACAGTTTAATGGATCAGTTTCTATTGAGACGTGTGAACAAAAACTGATTCAAGTCGTATTCAACTTTTGTTGATCAACTTTAATCGATCAACTAAACTTGAACCGTGAGAACGGGCCTGTATTCAACTTTGTTGATCAACTATAATCGGTCAACTAAACTTGAACCGTGAGAACGCGCCTTAAGTCAAGGTCTATCATAAAAATGTACAATTCATGTACACGATTCGGAAGATAATGAGAAACCACCCTATTTTTTTTTCTCAAGAAAACCACATGAATTTTGTGGGTCATGTTTCAAAACCATTTGTGGGTCATGTTTCACAGCATTGAGGTCTCGACGAAGATGAATTTTATGCTGACATGTTAAATAGCGTGACAACATAATTAACATTTTTTAGTTAAGAGCCACTGGAGTAAGCACGTAACTCGTAGTTCGTCATTATACTTGCTGACATACTGCCACATGTGGATACGCAACATCACTCTAAATCTAGTGCGTGCTGGTATTGTGACACGACGAACTTTCAAACCAGATAAAAAAATTATGTTTTGGGTACTGAAGGATATGTATCCTAGAGAAAAGTGATGATGATGATGATTTGTTGATAAATAATAAAACACGTTAAATCGCAATGCGGAAGTCTTTATTAGTAAACGTAGGTATTTATACTATTTCCGCGTGTGTGCGGGAATGCGAGCACGATATCCTTCGTCTCGTTTCTGCATTAGCGAAACGATTAATGTTGTATGTAGGTATCAATCAAATACGGAACTGGCGAGACAGCCGTGGTGCGTTCTCGCTCCGGCGTGTAATGCTGTCCGCTCCGGGCCGCGGGTTGAATGGCCGACGTGTGAACTCTGGACTTGAATGGCCGGCGTGTGAACTTTGGACTTGTTTATTTAAATTTGTCGAGGAATGCAAGGGTCACTTCCTCGGTCATTGACCGTGTGTATGAATGCCCACAGTATTCCGAGTGGGCGACCGCCACAGTACCATTGGGAATCGAACGTGAAACACGTTATAAAAGTCTCAATTAATAGATAAAATTTTATCTGTCCATTACACTCCTCTGTTGATTGGACAAACGATATATCAAGATTAGTAATGATCTAATAGTGCATGAGTCAACGTTTAAAGGTATTTTTTAAGAAAGAAAGGAAAAAAGACTCGCAATTAGTAAAATAGTCATCTGGTAAGAATACGCGAGCCAAATATGTGTACGAGTTCTGTTGTTTCTTCATGGGTGTTAGTTTTGTAATTGCATACAATGATAAAACTCAGTATTCCAGTTGTTTCAAACCTGAATGTTTGATTACTGGGGTCGAAGTCAGTATAGTCTTTCGGCCACGATTTTTAATATGACTGAATCACCAATTTGAATATGTTGAAGGGTACTATATAAAAGAAGGGATATAATAAGATTCAATGAGATTAAAGTCTCAGGCAAATGTATCACGATCAAATTACTAAAATTTTGCAAGATATGTGTATGTGGAAAGTTAGAGAAAATTGTCATATCGTACTCGTCAGCTAATAAATATAAATAGGTCATTTGGACTTATTGAAAAAGGTGACCGGGTGACAATATTATCTTCAGCTCCAGATATGGACTCTTTAAGGGCTACAACTACTGAAGCGGTTACCGAAATTTGCGGTTAAGTATTGGCAACACTATACTTGAAAAAATGTAGGATGGTTTCTGTGACATATGAAATGTCATGTCTCAAAGGGATGGGGTAAAATCGTTTTTTTTTTTTACAAATCGAATAGTTTTTTATAAATCAAAAAAATTGTTTTTCTCTAAACTGACATTTTAATTCCAAATTTTCATTGTACTGATTTTCTAATCTATTGTATGATTTGTATATATCTTTAAATATGCCAAGATCCACTATGAATTAATACTACGAGTAATTACGAACATTTAATTTTAGGTGTAAAAAAATTGAAAATCGAATTATCGAATACCCCATCCCTAGACAATGCAGACTAACGTAGTGACTTTTGACAAACGTCACCAAATATTATTTGATTTTAACAAACTGCCACATTTATGCTCATTTGTAACAAGATGTATTAATTGGTCATTATTGTTAGTTTTATTTAATGTATTTACCTAAATAACTTGCTATTTATTAGAATCGAGGCTTATAGTAAAGCTGATAAAATAATTAAAATTACTGAACATCGTTACAAGGTTGTATTGGTGCAAATTTGTGAGCTGTCATAGGACTCATCCTAGATTTTCCGAAGTATAGTAATTTAACGCAGTGACTTTTGAAAAACGTAACAAATATTATTAGATTTTAACAAACTGCCACATTTATGCTAATTTGTAACAAGATGTATTAATTTATCATTATTGTTAATTTTATGTAATGTATTTACCTAAATAACTTGGTATTTATTAGAATCGAGCCTTATATTAAAGTTGATAAAATAATTAAATTTACTATAGTTCGGAAAATCTAGGATGAGTCGAATGCCAGTTCACAAATTTGCCCCAATCCAACCTTGTAACGACGTTCAGTAATTTAAATGATTTTATCAACTTTAATATAAGCCTCGATTCTAATAAATAGCAAGTTATTTAGGTAAATGCATTGCATAAAACTAACAATAATGGCAAATTACAACATCTTGTCACAAATTAGCAAAAATGTGGCAGTTTGTTAAAATCAAATAATATTTGGTGACGTTTGTCAAAAGTCACTACGTTAGTCTGCATTGCCTAGGGATGGGGTATTCGATAATTAGATTTTTGAAAATCGATTTGAATTAAATGTTCGTAATTAGTATTAATTCATAGTAGATCTTGGCATATTTAAAGATACATACAAATAATACAATACATTAGAAAGTAAGTATAATGAAAATTAGGAATTTATACGTCAGTTTAGAGAAAAATAATTGTTCGATTTATAAAAAAACTTTTCGATTTGTAAAAAAAAAAACGATTTTACCCCATCCCTTTGTGACATGACGTTTTAAACGTCGCACGATTCATCCTAGACTTTCTGAAGTATAAACGTCGTTACAAGGTTGTATTGGGGCCAATTTGTGAAACGTCACAGGGACTGTGCTACATTTTGTTTAGTATAATTACTGTAGTCTTTCGTTGTTACCCCACAAATTGCACACTCGTGTAATCACTTTTTTCCATAACAATTTTTTTTATTCTATACATTAATTCTTAAATCCTATTTCACATATATTTTTTCTCATTGAATATACTCGGTATAATTTATTATGAATATCTGAAATATGTTGCTTTACTTTTTATTTATTTTAAGTTAATAAAATAATTAAAATTACTGAACGTCGTTACAAGGTTGTATTGGGGCAAATTTGTGAACTGTCATAGGGACCATTCTAAAATTTCTCAAGTATACCACATGTGAAGATACAACACATACACACACATAAACAACGTAAACGAATAGGAATCTAATAATTTTAAATTAACAGAAAACGCGGACGATAAAGACTTTGAATATAAAATAAGAAATAATGTGTTTTTTTACATATAGAAAAGTAGGAATTATGATTAATAAAGTGTTTATTGTAAAATGTTGTTTATAGTTAAGGCATTAACGTTGTGGAGGTTTAAAGACATTGTAATTTATTTTTATCAAACACTGTTTATTCCACTTTTTTTGTGACGGTATAACCCTACCGGTTTCAAGGCTTTCACCTCAACTTCAGGGAAGCACAAACAAG